>JAUKNK010000081.1:22500-370000 GCA_030765055.1 Mantis religiosa | reverse complement strand
AATAATAATAATAATAATAATAATAATAATAATAATAATAATAATAATAATAATAATAATAATAATAATAATAATAATAATAATAATAATAATAATAATAATAATAATAATCAACAACAACAACAATAATAATAATAATAATAAACAACAACAACAACAATAATAATAATAATAATGATAATAATGGTAATGATAATGATAATGATAATGATAATGACAATGACAATGACAATGACAATGA
This sequence comes from Mantis religiosa, assembly GCA_030765055.1. Lineage (NCBI taxonomy): Eukaryota > Metazoa > Arthropoda > Insecta > Mantodea > Mantidae > Mantis > Mantis religiosa. The sequence goes on along the minus strand of JAUKNK010000081.1, from coordinate 369,759 downwards.
GAATGAGAATGACAATGAAAATGACAATGACAATAACAATAATAATAATAATAATAATAATAATAATAATAATAATAATAATAATAATAATAATAATAATAATAATAATAATAATAATAATAATAATAATAATAATAATAATAATAATAATAATAATAATAATAATAATAATAATAATAATAATAATAATAATAATAATAATAATAATAATAATAATAATAATAATAATAATAATAATAATAATAATAATAATAATAATAATAATAATAATAATAATAATAATAATAATAATAATAATAATAATAATAATAATAATGATAATAATAATGATGATGATAATAATGATGATAATAATGATGATAATAATAAGGATAATAATAATAATGATAATGATGATGATGATGATGATGATGATGATGATGATGATGATGATGATGATGATGATGATGATGATGATGATGATAATAGATGGAGTATAAAAGAGGGGTAATGCGGAATGAGTTTATAAGATCTTTAAGGGTAGCGGTAACTCAGTCGGTAGAGCAGCTGGCTGCCGTGATAGGGATCCCTGGTTCGATTCTCGGCGGTGGGGGTGGCCATTTTTCTCCCACTAAGATAACTCCCCATCTTCCCCAGAGTCTGGAAGTATTGAGAGAGTGTAAATGTGTGCGTGATCTAATGATTAGAAACCAAAGATAACGAGTTAACACCTTCAGTATGTTCCAAAGGAGAACTGCCGCGGATGTGACCATAGCAGCTAAAGGCGGAGTATAAATGGAACTACGAAAAGCAAAAGGATCTTTAAATGAATGTCGCTGAGCGAGCAGTCAGTGACATGTGTAATTGAAAATTTAGAGGACATAAGTCGAAGGAAATGTCGTGGTCCTCTGACACACAATAACATATCTGGAAATGCTCATGTACTTTGTTAGATGTCACACAGTACAACACCCGTGTGGTTATGGAAATGTTTTCAAATTATTGATTTACAATTAGTAATATAAATGCAACTAAAACTTTGATTTGATACAATACGAGAAGAATATATAAGAAACATGATCGGACGTAACCCCCCTTATACAAGATAAAGAGCACTTCCTTTCCTACACGAAATTTATTTGTCCATTGAATATTCTCTCAGTATACATTATAGCGGTTGTTTGCTGTCAGTACACAAAACAGAATTAAATCTAATATGTATGTAATTTACATAAATACGGCTTGATATAAAGGTTTGTAAAGAATTATAAATCTTATTCCCGGCTGTAAGATGTTGCCTCTACAGCCATCTATGTGTAGCGAGACATAATAATATGACGTGTGGCGGCATTTAGCCATAATTCCATACAATTAGGATATCTATATGTTTTCATGACTAAAAGTTAATGTATTATATTGATAGTATATTCTCAACCCACTTTTCTAAAAAATTGTAATCACTTCTGCTGCGCCAGCTACAGATAACTGTGTTGCTGCTACTTCAAAAAACTCCTAATGCTGGATTGCAAGTTTCCTCCACGCCGAGAAAAGCTACAATTACTGCTTCTATTATTAGTATTACTTAACGTTGGAAGACGTAAATCACACACACACACACACACACACACACACACACACACACACACACACACACACACACACACACACACACACACACACACACACACACAGACACACACACACTACAAAAAAATACCAGTTACAGTACATTATAAAGCAGCCATTCAGAACGAAGCGTAACTAACGTTCTATAACTAGAAAATTCAATTTGTACATTTCGTTTGTTATGCAGATATACTAACGTACGGTATTTTCATCAAGTTGTTAGAGATATTTCACAAAAATAATAACGTAAAAATTTTGGTAATTATATGGTTTCTGCAATTGAGACAGTTATATAGTTTTTTCCTTAATTTTAAGCACTATAACGTTAAGTCATACAGAATGATAAATAAAATTGGGGAAATTATGGTCAAATGAGCCATGGTCCACCAAGGTAGAATTACCCAATATTCGTCTTCCAGAATAAGAACAAACTGCGGAACAATCCTTGTGTTGCTAACAAAAATGGCAGTAGGTATGCATTAGAGGAACCTCTTAACACATGGTCATTATGTGTTGGCTTTGACGTTTCATTTCCTTTGGGTGCTTAGAAAAAAACAAGAACATAATAACTACTTGATAGTTGAGAAAAATATAAGTATTTGGAAATTATAGAGCTGCATCACTGTCATTTACGGTTTTTCGTACTTAAGGGATACTCAGCTAGGTCTGCAATGCCCAGCTGATGAATAAATGTTAGAACTAAGCTTGCAAATAATAATTTCAGTGCGTGTGATAAAAAGAAGCTAAAAAATATCATGGTTACGTGCGGCTTGTGTGTACTTATGCTTGGTGGTCACGGAGATAGCACGTGATAACAGCCACAGAGCAAAGAACATCTACCACAGAGTATTAAAGCTGCTAGTATAGGGCATTAGAGGTAGCAGTTCACAACACTGAATCAGAATGGCTAGCGATCCTGGTGACGAAATTGAGAACTGTCTCGGCACGCTTCTTCGGAATTTGAATGAAAAAAAAAAAAGGCGGAAAAATGAGAAAAGATCTAGAAGAAGATATTACCAACTCGGTAAGCAGAATTAGAGAGCTGTGTAACAAAATAATGAATGCAATGGCAGAGAAAGATGAAAAAATCAAGATCTTGGAAAACAAAGCAAAAGAAATTGAAGAAAGTACCGAGAAGCAAGTAACATAAAATAGAATGCTATATTCTGACATTACTAGTAAGAGATATAACACAGAGGAGCCACGAAAATACAGCCTAATAGTTAAACCAAAAAAGAATCAAGCAACAGAATACATTAAGACTGTAATGAAGACTAAAGTATATCCTACAGACATAAGTTAGGTAGTTGTAAGTGCCTTCAAACTTCTGAGAAATGGTACCAAGAATGAGATCGAAGCTATATGCAATAGCATCAATGAGAAATGTGGTGACGAAGTGGAGGCAGCTGGAACCAAGCTAATGTAACCTCGCCTAACTGTGTTCAACGTGCCTGCAGAAGGAGACCTGATTAGCTGGAAGAAAGCAATCTTAAAACAGAATGAGGAATTAAATCTGCAAACTGATGAGATGGAATCAAAGTTCTCGTTCAAAGACAAGAAGAACAATACAAATTTGGCAATAGAAGTTACATCAGAAGCTAGAAAGAAACTATTAGGCAGAAAAATAAAACTAGGATGGTCCATTACCACAACTGCGGACTATCTAAGAGTCAGTATGTGTTTCAAGTGTAATAATAAGTTTAACCATGGAGTTAAAGATTGCAAGGGCGAACAATCTTGCCCCCTTTGTGCGGGTAATCACAAGGTAGCAGACTGCCAAACTCCAAAGGGTGAATATAAGTGCATAAACTGCATAAATTATAACAAATATAATCAAGCACAACCCATAGATACCAAGCACAGGGCTCTAGACAAAGAATTTGGGTGTTATAAAATAGCCTAGGGTAAATATATCAAGAGCATTGACTCCACATAACAGAAAATATATAGTACACAATAAATCACTAAAGTGTCTTCAAATTAATCTTCAGCATTCACGAGCAGCAGTTAGTAACCTTGTGCAACAAATTGAAGAAAACAAGCTTGATATGATATTTGTACAGGAGCCATACTTAAATCACTACAACCCAGCTGGAATTCCAAAATCGATTAAAATTCTTGCAAAGGGTGATGGAAGAAAAAGAGCAGCAATCCTTGTAAACAACAATATGCACGACATCATAATTATAAACCAGGTTTCAGATGAAGATTGTGTAGTTGCAGAAGTCCTCACTCATCAGAAAAAAATGTATTTTGTAAACAAGTACTGTGACTTAGATGAAAATATGGAATGCGCAATAAATAAAATAGAATCCATAATTAAATATGCTAATGAAACACGGGTATTATTGGCTATTGACACAAATGCGAGGAGTAAAATGTGGCAGGACACTATAACAAATCACTGAGAAAAATATTAGAAGAATTTATGACAGGCAGCAATCTATTTTTACTTAATGAAGCAAACGGAATTCCAACATTTGAGACAAATAGAGGCAAGAGTTACATAGATTTAACTATCACAAACAGCGGTATCCTTAATACAGTTACAAACTGGAGAAGTGGAGAAATAGAAAGTTGTTCCGATCATAAAACAATAACTTATAATGTGATAATTGGCACCACGAGCAGCAATTACCAATCTGACAGCACTCATAGCATAGGTATAGGATACATAGTTAAAAAGGATAATATCCCTAGCTTCATAGACAAACTAAGGCAAGAAGTCATTACACACTTTCATTGTGATTATAAGGGCAATGATCTTAATATACTGGACGAAGAACTCACAGAAAAAACCAAGAGTCCAATAGGAATGGAATCATTAATAGGAAATCTCACCAGCTGTATAACATCCGCATGCAAAACAGCATTTAACTACTCATTACAGAAGAAAAAACTTGACAAAGGGTAGAACGGTACCCTGGTGGAACGTAGAGTTACAAACAAAACGGAACAAGGTCAATGCTATTAGGCAACGATATCAAAGGACGCGACATGATGAAGCCCTGAGAGAACAAAGGAAAGCGCAGTATCATTTGGAAAAGTGACAATACAAAAACAAACTCCAGACAGCAAAAATGAATTCTTGGAAGCTATTCTGCACTACCACTGATAGTTCAAACCCCTGGAATATGGTATATAAGATAGCTGCAGGGAAACTCAAAGATAGGACTATTTTGACAACAATACAAAAACCTGATGGAACATATACTGTACATCTTCATAGCACTTTAAGATATATGATAGACCACTTTACTCCTGAAGATAAAGAAGACGATGACACTGAACAGCAACGTAATATACAAATAATAGCTAAAGAACCTCCTACCACTGATGACGAAAAAGTTTTCCAAAGAGGAAATAAGAGTAGCAATAAAGAGCTTCAATCTCAGCAAAGCTCCAGGAGAAGATGGGATAACAAGTGAAATTGTTCTGCAAGTGTTCAACAGCTTCGCACGTTTTCTCAGTGCAGCATACCACAATTGCCTTGAATAAGGCTGCTTCCTAAAACAATGGAAGAGGTTCAATATTTTACCTATAGTTAAACCAAGGAAACAACACAGCAAAGAAGTAACAAAGTACCGGCCAATCAGTCTTCTAAATGCGGGAGGAAAGGTATTTTAGAAACTCTTGATTAACAGAATATTATATCGCATCAACACCAACTTGATGAATTCAAATCAGTTTGGCTTCACACCTCAGAAAGGAACAGTAGATGCAGCCATGGCCGTAAAACACTTTGCAGAGGAAAGCTTCCAAAAAAAAGAATGTGTCGTAGTTGTTAGCTTAGATGTCCGTGGAGCATTTGATTCAGCCTGGTTGCCAAGAATCTTACTTAACCTTAAAGAACTTCAGTGTCCTAAGAACTTGTATATGCTGACAAGCAGCTACTTCAGCAACAGAACAGCTACCTTACAGACAAATGAATGCAAGATCACAAAGCAGGTAACCAGGGGATGCCCACAAGGATCAAGCTGTGGCCCCGGTCTATGGAACATAATGTATGACTCATTTTTCAACATTGAACTTACACAACAGACAAAGATAGTAGCATTTGCAGATGATCTACTATTACTTACAAAAGGTAACAGTAACAAAGATGCGGAAAACTATGCAAATTCAGACTTAAAAAATTGAGATCTGGGCTAAGCAGAACAAACTCACATTTAATGACTCAAAATCAAAAATCTTATTAATATCAAGGAGAAGGAAAGCTTGTAATAAATCAATCAGGATATATTTGAACTACAAACTACTTGAACAGGTCAGAGAACTTAGATATTTAGGGATAACCCTAGACGAAAAACTCAACTTTAATAGACACATTAACAACACAACAGAGAAAGCACTCCTACTAACAAATATGTTAAGCAAAGTAGCAAAACTACAGTGAGGCCTTGGCCACAAATCTCTAAGAACAATCTACAGAGAGGCAATTGCACCTATACTAACATATGGTTCCCCAGTCTGGGAGAAGGCACCAGAGAGAAAAAAGAACATAAAGATACTTCAAACAACACAGAGAATAATAAACATCAAAATTCCCAAAGCTCACAGAACCATATCTTACGAAACTTCATGTGTTGTAGCTGGAGTTAAACCTATCTATATTACAATAGAAGAAACAGCCAAAACTTACAAGATAATAGATGGAATGACATCAGAATCAGCAGATTATGATGCACCTTTACAAATAGCAAACTGGCCACATCCAGCAGATGGTATACTCATGGAAGAAGTTATTGACAACAAATATTATGAAATAGATATCTTCACAGATGGTAGGAAAATCTAAGGCAAGTGAGGAAGATAAACACAGTAATCAATGAGTGTCTATATGTATACTAAAACAAACTGATTGCGGTTATTCAGAACAAGGCATGTTGTATCACTGATGTTATGGAACATGCCAATTCCTGAAACAATAATAAAATACAACTGGGATGAAAAACTAATACAATGTTGAATGGGCATATATCGCCAAGATACACATAGTTTGAAAAAAAGTGCTATACTATCTGTACCAGTCACCAAGTGCCTACCCTCTAATTTACCGTAAAATATCTGGATCATCAACCGTCATAATAAGAGCAAATAATATCGCCACTGCCAATGCCACCGCCATCTTCACCACCAGTGACGACAACGACAAAATTATAATGACCACTAGCACAACTGCCATAAACATTCAAAACAGATTTGAGGCTGAATAAATCCTATCAGTAATGCCAGTTTTGTCACAGCACTCTGAAACCAAGTCACCAGTGCACATCCTCTGGTAATCTCTAGCCAATACTCTAAGCTCCATTAAACTATAGAAATAAACTGTACTGAAAAAAAGACACAGAATACAAACCAAGACCGTCCTTTCCACTACCATCACTCTAAAATCTCATGAAATACATATACATTACTAAGATTGCCAAAATCATAACGACCCATAAAGTACAAAAACAAACTATATGCTAATAAAAGCGTTATAAAATATTAATTAAATAAGGACATTTATCTATGCCATTACGAAAACTTCAGAAGATAGCCCGAGCTCCATTACTGCTACTAAAAACATACCTGTGCCACCAAATCTATGAATTGTATACCTATACATCAACTGATTAATAAAAGTAACCTCAGATATAAATTATTATTAAAGAAAAATGCCCAAATTTGTCATAAGAATTATTCACCATGATTATGTCTATAAAACAAGTAAAGAGAAATAAACATACAGGTAAAATGGAAAGTACAATATGAGTGTCGTCGCGTGTGACATACTTGGACTCGCATAAGCAAACTATTCCAATGCTGCAACAGACATTTATTTAGCGTCTGTCTTTTGCTTTCGTTAATTCACTTAGCAACATCGTGTTTATTATGTAGATTCAACATGCTCGTGATTTGATTTTTGATTAATAAAATACATATGGTAAACCCGATGTGATGAACCTGTAATATTGTGAAAGTTTAATAATTGGTACTGCAATTATCTACATACACACTATGTCAAGTGCAACTCAAACCAACGAAACAGTAACAACACAGAAGATTCACCAGTAGCTGTGAAAATACCGCCGTTCTGGCTCAAGAACTTGAAAATATGATTCTTGAAAGTAGAATCTCATTACATTACAGCTAATGTAATAAATGAGGTGGCCAAATATCATTATACATCAGGATTACTGGACAGCGAAATCGCCGAATCAGTTTCGGACTTCATAACAAAACCATTATCGGGTACGCCATATCTAGACTTAAAAAAACACATTACCACCGAATTCGAAGAATCAGGTACACGCAAAGCAGAAGTTGAGTTAGGAGACAAAATACAATCCACATTTCGTAGAGAAATGCGTAATTTGGCGGGATCACAAATAACAGATGATTTTTTTTTGTTTTGAAAACCATACTTTTACAGAGACTTACGACAAATGCGCGATTCATTCGAAGAGCTAGCCAACATATAAGTGTCGATACCATGTGCTCTATGGCTGATTTAATTCTATAAATTACAATACCAAGCCAGTTTCCGTGTAGCACCGAAGTAGTTCCTACACAGAAGACAATTATTTGTAACAAAACTTCACTTATCTATAAGGAAATGATAAAAAAATCTTTAAAGATAAGTGACATTCTGTTACAAGTAATTGTATTTTAGGTAACTTACTACAGGTAAGTACCACATTTCCGCACCGTATTACTCGACAGAGCGTTGAAGACTATCGACCTTCACGTGACCAGCGCTGTGATCGCCTCTTATCAAGTCTATCTGGTTGATTAGAAGGTTGAAATATTAGTAAGTTGATGTGTAGTAAGCTACAAAACACAAATAGAGATCCGATTTTAAATACTGTTAGCTTTGGTTATAACTTGGTAGCAGATGGTAATTTATGGTTTATGTGAAGTTAGAAGTCTATAATTCTTCAGGGCTTTTGCTTAGTGGTTTCGTCTGTGGCGCGCATTCGGGAGGCCCGGGTTCGATTTCCGTGGCCGACCTACCTGACCCATGGGTTTTCTTCGGTTCGCTAGGCGAATGCTGGGTAGATTAATTACATCTCCCGAATTTCCCGTCCCTTCATTATCATTTCACATCATCTCTCATCTGGTGGTCATTTTCAGGGTAGAAGTGTTGGCCGGTGTCTCAGTGGTGCAAAGCAGGATGATATGCCCCGGTAACTCAGTTGCCGGCCTCAGAACCTGCTGCTGGTTATATTTCGGGACCGACTGCCAGACCTTTTACGAACCGGCTGCTGGGACCATTTACGAACTACAGTAGAGGGGAATGTTCGTTTCCCTGGCCTGCTGGGGGAGGCTTCTTTCTAAGTAAAATGTAGGGATTCTGCCCTCTGCACTCTTGTAGTTCCTAGGGGGGTCACCCTCTGTCTCTTCTTGTCTTATCCTTCCTCCCGTGTATGCCCCACTTGGGAGCATAGGTACAATATATCAAGACAGGCCGCAGTGCGGATTCCCCTCCGTAGTAATCCTAATACTAATCCTATCTCGATCACTAAATAGTAAACACAAGCCATTTACTGCCAAGGAACCTTTTAAATGTTTAGCATGGCCCTTAGAAACACACCCTTGTTTGAAATGAGTAATCCTAACTAAGCCTGGATTTGATAAAGTGTTGTTTCAGTAACAGACGTGCGGTGGAACTGAAGACGTGTAGCAGGTTCGTTTTCTGTTGCAGAAAATTGAACTTTTCTTGGATAGAGATATTTGGCATGGCATGTATTCAGCCTAGTTGAGGAGCAATTATATTGTGATTTGCATATGAAGTAGAAGTTTATACACTTTAAAAATTATTTTTAAAAGGAGCAGAGTGCTGTAGGCACTGTACCGAGTCATCGCGTTTTCCGAAGGACGAGAGAGCTTTTGGAGAAAAGAGAACTGTCATAACTAAACTGCGGATTTTTCAAGCAGTGTGCTTCAGGTTTTCTACACAAAAAGCATTAGGTTGGTCCCAAAAAATGTAAACAGTCGTGGATATAAATTACAGGTAACGAAGGGAGCGCAATCAGCTGACCGCTACAAGCATATAGTCGGGTGATTAAACAACTATAATATGGCAATGCTATCGAGTAAGAAACATATGCTGCCTTATGTTTACATATTTCCTATTACCTTATGCAATGTATACCTTGTGAATAAGATATGCCACACTGAGATATTGCATTAAATATTTAATTTATCTTTACAATACTTATAATATTATTTTGATATGGGGTGATTCAAATATAAACGGCAATTGTTGGGTATCGCGGAGTAGGCAGTTCTAAGTGTGACGGTGGTTTGGGGGGTCGAAGGTCAGTATGTTGGGAAGGGGGAACTAGCTTGGTTAGCTGCCCCGCTAGGTTCTGGCGTCAGTACATCCACGAGTGAGCAGGGGGTTCCTGCGTCTGTTGAGCAACCCATACGCTTTTTCCGGCTTAGTAGTGATTTTTGACCTTTATATATATATATATATATATATATATATATATATATATATATCTTCTTGCTGGAATCGATTAAGCAGTCTCTCACAAAACTTAAACCTGGCCTGCTTTTGCTGCTCAGTTAACAACTTTGGAACCCACCAAGCACTAATTCTTCTAAAGCCGAGATGCTTCCTAATAATGGTATGAGAACTACCAATGCTGGCATCCACTTCTGATGCGATTACTGGAACAGTTGAGGGTCCTCAATAAGCTATCGAACAGCACGGTTGTTCCCACAGGTGAGACTTAACTTTGGGCTTCGAGCATAATTTTCATTTTTTACAAATCCTCGGCCCAAGTACACACTCGATTCTGCGACAGTATAGTTTACCCAAACTGTGTCCTTAACGGAATTGACATTTTCGAAAGTTCAACCCCTTCATTGGTTAAAACTTTTATTGTAATGCGTTGCGTAATAGACGAAGGAGCCCAATGCTCACCCGTGGCTGTACTGACGCCAGAACCTAGCGGAGTAGCTAACCAAACTAGTTCCCCCTTCCTAACACACTGTCCTTCGATCCCCCAATCCACCGTCACACTCAGAACTGCTTACACCGTGATACGCAAGGATTACCCTCGTAATATCAACACCATTGTCGTTTTAATATGTAATGCATTTATACATTTTAAAATGCATGCTATACATTTTCATCAGTACATATAGCTGCTCCATAAGCTGTACATTGTTAATATTAGTTGCTACTGTGAATGCACCCACTATAGAGAATCTACATGCACATCTAGAAGTTACTTAAGATAAACCTTTTGTGATTTCCACTAAGACATTTCTTATATCGTGAAAAACTGCCTTTCAGGTCCCTAGTTGTGTTAGGTGCAAAGCGATAGTATTTGACGTCAATTGCAAAATTGAAGACAGTAGGACAAGGTGCAATGTATATGCGCACAGAGTATACAGGGGGTGAGGATGTTGGTGGAACCTCTGACTGCACTGCCTATAGTCCAGTTGCAGCGCAAACTAATTCTCGTTTGCTCTGGCGTTAGCGCTTCCGAAGTCCTCAGCCTAGTTATAACCTGGACGCGTCAAGCCCGCAGACAGTGTTTACGTACAACATACACGCCTAGTGTCGGGTGCCTGTCGAACAACAGACAGATATTTTTATCAGAGAACCAAGAACTATGGGTTGGCCCGTAACCTACAGTAACGTTGTGAAGGAAAATTATGTATAAGAGATGGAAGGAACATTTGGACAATTTGATGAATGAGTAGAATGCGAAACCGGAGAGAGGGAGAATCTATTTTGGTTATATAACTTTAAATCATAAACTGAAAATCATAATTTCGTTTTCTATAGCTTTCTGTAAGCCCAATGATCTTAAAAAATGAATTAAAATTCTTGTCAGTTTAATTGTATTAATTGTACCAACTTTATATGGGAATATTCACATAATAATTGCAGGCAATAGAAATATTGGGATACCTCTTTTTTCGGACATCCTATTATATGCTTCATATGCTCACGGGGGGAGGCACTATGGCTCCATCTATGGAGTAAACAGTCTTACAGAAGCAACCAGTTCAGTTACACGAAATGGGGCGTAGAGGTGAAAACACGACTTTGAGCAAAGGCAACTGATTATTTTCTATTATGAAAAAGGTGAAAGTTACAGAAAGTTTGCTGAATTGTTAGAAATGGAAGTTCAGATACTTGAAAACTTTATTCCTCAAACCGTTAGTGCAGAATCATTTACTGACCGTGAGGATATAAATATTAATACGAGTGTGAAGAAATATCCTAAATTAAGGGCTTCCAAAACTGTGTGCTGAGGTAGGTTTATAGTACTGGCAAAAAAGTAACCCCTTAAACGATTAGGAATGTAGTGAAAGGTAAGAAATTCCATGATCGTATAGCCAGGAGGAAGCCTTATGTAAAGAAAAATAAATCAGAAGGAAAGGGCTAAAATTTGGAAAGGACTTCCTTTATAAAAGAGAAAAAGGGTAGAAAAAGTTCAAAGTTTTAGGACCGGTTGGAAGAACAATGCTATAGAGGAAGCCTGGGTGGAAAATCAAAAAATAATCTTTTACGTATTGTAAAACATTGTGATAAGAGTGTGTGGTCTGGGATTGCATGGTGGCAGCTGGAGTTTGAAAATTTGGTTTACAGCGAGACAAAAATGGACAAAATGAAATACTTGAACCTTCAGAAGGTGAACCTACGCAGGATGTAGCGTAAACATAAATGGTAGTTTCAGCTTCTATGAACACAATGACGCCAAACTTTATTTCGAGGTTGTGCAGGAATGGCAACTCTACAACAGTCCACATATTCTTCATCCACCTCCACCATAACCAAACAAATATCGCTGAGAATTTCTGTAGTGGCTTAGATACTAGACCCTACACTCAGCCAATATCCTTAAAGGAGAATTTTAAAAGGAAACTTGAAGATTTTGCCAAAATATCAGCGGAGCGTGCTTTATAAGGAGTTTGCCCAATCGTCCGAGAGAGGTCATAAAACACAGAAAAAAAAAATCCAACAAGCTACTGAAACTTCTGTTCTGGTGCACAAGATGGATTGTTTCCACTCAGGCCTCCCAATATTTATTTTGTACAGAAATATGCAACTCTTTATGTTTTTATATTTCTTGATCTTAAAGTCATGAGTAATTAAATGTTATTTTGTATCCCTCTCCTTTGTATACAATTTATTATGCGCTATAAATAGCGAGTATAATATATAATTACACGATATGATGTTATTGAGAAAATAACCTGAATTTCGGGCTGTCCCTTTATAATGTTGCCTTTTTTCCACTAGGTCTACTTGACTGTAAGACCGATAATATTGTTATTTCAAGGTTCATTTAATCTAGCTTGTAGTCGATTTGCGTTGGGGAGTGGACCGGAAAGAAAGAGCAAATTAAGATTTTATTCTATAATTGTTGGTATCCAAATAAATGAAACCAGCTCATTCTTCTGAAGGTGCTTAACAGGTAATATTGGATAATTTGTGGTTGTGGCAATGATGTTTTGGTAACGTCTTAGAAACGTTCTTAAAAGGGTGATTATAAATATGATGCTTTGTTAACAGCAAAAGATCAGCAATAATAATAATAATAATAATAATAATAATAATAATAATAATAATAATAATAATAATAATAATAATAATAATAATAATAATAATAATAATAATAATAATAATAATAATAATAATAATAATAATAATAATAATAATAATAATAATAATAATAATAATAATAATAATAATAATAATAATAATAATAATAATAATAATAATAATAATAATAATAATAATAATAATAATAATAATAATAATAATAATAATAATAATAATAATAATAATAATAATAATAATAATAATAATAATAATAATAATAATAATAATAATAATAATAATAATAATAATAATAATAATAATAATAATAATAATAATAATAATAATAATAATAATAATAATAATAATAATAATAATAATAATAATAATAATAATAATAATAATAATAATAATAATAATAATAATAATAATAATAATAATAATAATAATAATAATAATAATAATAATAATAATAATAATAATAATAATAATAATAATAATAATAATAATAATAATAATAATAATAATAATAATAATAATAATAATCACCATCATCATAATCATAATAATAGAATAGCCTATGATACACATAAAAAGTGGACGACTTTGCGTAAAAATGTAAAGTCTGTTTAGCCAACGTGTGTGCAGTTGCCAGTCAAAGGGACCTCAAAGAACCTGACCTTTCCGCCCACTAATGACCGTCATAAATCTATCTCCACACTTCAGAAATGGAACACTGACGTTGGGGACCAATAGCAACCCTATTTTCTGAAAATGACAGTTGCATGTCCACTCCGCATGGAGTCTCAGTTGCCAAAGTTCCAACTTCCAGTTGTTCTGTTTCATTAGGTGCAAGACGGTGATGTTAAAATGTTGCAACCTTGTAGAGGGGACCGTCAGGAGGAGGGTCCATGTTGTAAAACGATTATGAGGGTTCCTCAAAGAAAGCGGCCGCCGTGCACTTGCGTTGAGTAGACAGACTTTACATCGAAAATGTTCTCTTGTTTATTTTAAATATATATTTCGAACTGCTTAGACAGATCTGAGCAGATTTCAAATAAGTAAATGGTGTGCTAACTTGATAACATTCTGTTCTTAGAAATATCCTTGAAATAAACTCAAATGTAGTCTGCAGTCCAAGTTGTAATATTAGTCTAAAAGGTTTAGATTTCAAGAACTATAGGAACTGACCCATACCATTATACATCTTATCATACCTACTTGTTTTTAAATTGGGTTACGCTGGTTTCTTAAGTTCCTCTGAAATTTCGTTCTCACGTTGACAAAGAACAAATACTTCAATGCAGATAATGATTTCAGCTATGTTAGTTAATATTTGTATCTAATATTTGCAATGAGCTCAGATCTTAAAATTTAAATTATTGTAGAAGTTTGTAAAACAGGCTTTTTTTTGTACATTTATAGCTTTAAATGTATTTTCAATATGTATAAGTCCCAGGCGCTCAGTTCAAGCAATTAGTTTTGCCGTAAATTGCGTATATTTTATACTTATTTCTGAAAAAGTGGGTGAACATTCAACGCCTTGCATAGACGTCTATGGTATTGCTATGGACGCTATTAATATTGCTTGAGGAACTGAAATCTACATGTGAATATTTTTGTTTTACTTTTTACATAATGTTCTACACAGACACACACACACACACACACACACACACACACACACACACACACACACACACACACACACACACACACACACACACACACACACACACACACACACACACACACACTTATCGTCGTTCACGGTCTAGCGGTAAGATAGCCTCCGGTTTCCAAAGTAGCGGGTTCAAACGTGTCGGAGGGCAATGGATACTTTTTGGACGCAAAAGTCTTTAGCATTGGTTCCTTCGGAAAGGAATTGAAGCCGATGGTTCCCTGTCTTAGGTTTCGGGCACGAAAGATATACTCAAGTCTGATAAACTGGCCCCAGAGCAAAATGAGGCCCTCTTTCAGGCCCAATATAGAATGGGGCGCTGAGAATCAAAGCAAAGAGAGAAAGAGAGAGAGCGACAGCGTGCGTAAATAGCACGTAGTTTCAATGTTTACACTCACACATACACACCCTCACTGAAGTAAAAAAATAGTGTGAATGGGGAGTAATTCAAAATTTAGCTGGATAAATAAAAATCAATTCCCTTCCATGTACAATATGGGTCCTTGAGTCATTCATATTCAAAGGAATATTCATCTTAGAAACGAGAGTGAATCACATATTTTGTGTGGTCGTGTGTGTAGGCTTACGATATACTGAAAATGTTCGTTTAGTTTGTTTCCGTTTCACTAAGGCATCCAGAGAGGGCAGCTTTCCGTTTTTCTCAAATCCCAATGAGATCGAGAGGGTTGGCCCAAGCTTTCACAGCCAAGTTATAAACAAACGAGCAGTCAACGCTGTCTCACGCTAGTTTATTCCTGCTGTAAACAACAAAGCGGAGCTGACTGAACTCGCCACGTTTCGCACATACGTTTCGCCACACTAGCAGAATAGTGTCGCGCACCCGATCGCGATAACGCGGCTTGCGCACACAAAGGAACTGACAGGCAGTACGGATATACAGAGTATGTCGAAGCAGATAAACATAGCACCGGAGACAAAAGACTTACTGACACAGATATAGTTACATTCTAGAACATTCGTGATTTATCTGGTGACATGTTAGAGAAAATTCGATGAGTCTGGAATTCATGAATGGGTGTATAAAAGGAAGCTATGGCTAGTGAACGAGTCAGTCGTAAACAGAGTGGAGTAGTAAACAGCTGTAAAGTCAGTCGTAAACAGGAAACAGCTGTACAGATGTTGTAACAGGAGTGTTGTAAACAGATGCAATCAGAACGCTGTTGTGATCATCGACCTTGGTAGATTGTGTATGTGACGTAATTATGTTACGGAAGGATTGAACAGATGTATCTCTACGAAAAAAAAAGAACATTTTGAATTTCTGCAAATTGGACTTTTAATTCTACGAACCCACAAGGTCACAATATATTAGCAGCGCTAACTCCTGGACAATATATAGAACTGGGTTATACATTAATTTATTAAATTTATGAGTTGAAATATTAATAGAATCAGGCAGTAACATAATGGTTACCACACTATAACTAATTTCCGCCCTCGGATTTGAAATTTCAATCCAATGTCTATCAACAACCGATGAATAGTACTTCGTGAAACTTTTGGCAAGGATGTGACAGAATTTATCGCATGCAAAACCTTATTTAGATCGGCAATTAATTTCTGAAAAAAAAATAATAATAATGAACTTTACTGCGTATAGCACTTTTCGTAAAATCGTGGTTTTTCTCCACGCGCTGTTTACATTTACGCAATTTTCGCGGTGTTCTTAGAGTTCCGGAAGGTTGCTCTTCCATTCTAACATTATGCGCACTACTTTCGGAAACACCAAGGAGATCACCAGTTTCTTTCTCAATGTCTTTTATTGATGATTCAAGGTTTCTTTCTTGAGCACCGCGAAGCAATTCGCGATCATTCGCCTCTCGCCACTTTTTAAAGCTTTGTCTCGATTGTGTTTCAGCCTGCTCCATGACGAAAAGCTTGCTGATTTTAAATTGCATGTACATAAGTGTTCTTGGGCTTGTGAGGCAGGCGAGTTATACAGGAAATATAGTGTTACATATCAGAAGCAACTCCACACTATAAACAATAACATGTTAATCAGCATTCAGCTCTATACAGACCTCGTTGCGAGAGAGCTGCCTGGTATAGGAATGCAAAAGTATTATATAATAGCAGTGTTATTTAGTAATTGTTAAATAAAATGCAGATTAATTTAACATAAGTTAAAGGTGTGTAAAATTTCACCTGTCTTCTGTCTAATCTGTATATAGCATACTATTGTGTATATATCTGTTGTAAATATTCCTTACAGGACTCACGAGCCCAGGACAGATCTATGTGGTATGTGAAGCAGAAAGATAAAATGTGGGACTATTACGTTTATAATAATCGAAACATTTGCATACTTTCTCTCTCCGAAATTAGCTCTCGGAGATCAGTGATCAGAAAACGACTTACAGTACTGTACTTAAGGAGGGGTTTATCGTACGCATGCAAATAAAAGAAAACGCTCATTATCTTCGCTAAGCCAATCAACAGCTTAACCGCTTTCTGTCCCAATATCTCTGTCTCTCTTCCCCCCTAGATGTTTACAGCAGGATTAAATTAGGTTGAGACAGAGTATAGTCAGCACAGTTCCTGCGCTGCTGTCAAGAGGAGTAGCCCTGAAGAAGACCTACATAGTAGGGTGAAACCAAGAAGCGGCCACTCCCGGAAGACTGTATTACTATGGACATCGGCCGCCGAAGCCTACGCACTGAAGTTAACGACTAGCCTATAAAATGGTTTTTAGTTCTCAACGTTACAGCTCCTTGTAACAATGAAATGTGTAGTGTTTAACGCCCGCTTTTACTACAGACGGCACCGCAGGCGATGACACTGATGATACATGAGATGAAGATGGAGCACCAGTGGAATGAGATGGCGGGGGAAACCGGAGATCCCGGAGAAAGCCCACCCCAACGCCGTGTTGTGTATCACAAATCTCACTTTGCGGTCACCTGGGATCGAACCCGGGCCGCCTTGGTGAGAGCAAAGCGGTCTAACCACTGAGCCACGGCGTGGCCGCTCCTTGTAACAGACCTTATACATCCACCTAAAGGGAACGTTTTCCAATGTCGTTCAAAGCTCGTTGCCGAAAAGCACTCCCTCCAAGATTACCATGTCTCACCACAACACGTTTCCTTTTATTTTCACTACATTGAATCTGATTTGGTACATCAGAAGTTCAAGACCTTTATGTGAAACATTTATTAACATTAAGGTAAAGGTAATCTACAAAGCCACACTAAAAAATAGCCAGTTGTGACCGTAAGTTTAATATCTTCATTGTAACTACATATACTGTACTACTCTAGATCATCACTATGTAATAAGAATTTGGAATTCTTTATGGAATTTCTTTAGTGGCTTATAAAGAAAATTAAACACAAAGCTCCTAAATTTGATACCTCAGGAAAACGCCAGTGCCATCAGTGCATGTGTAAGATCTTTATTGGTGAAAATTGTAATACTGCTTTTTGTTAGGCAGAAAAGAGGAACTTAAATTTAACACAAATTGAACAAAGTACACGAAGATAGGATGCTTGTGTCATAGAACACCAGGGTCAGCATTTTCAGCGGCTTTTGGTTTAATGGTGTAGTATATGGTATCAATTTTGCAAGGTTGTCTAAGCCTAAGGAAAGGCATAGTGCAAAATTAATGAATTAATTAATGAATCCAATTTGATATTCTGAAATACAGGTTCAACTTGCCAAAATTTTCTATGGATATAAAGTGTTCAAAAGGTTTTTTTTTTTCAAAATGGCGAAAACAAGAGCTACTGCTTCACAATTGTCAATTTGGGTTGTATGGCCTGCTTTAAATATGTATTATGATATATCACTATCGAAGTCCCTCACCGAAGACACACACACACACACACACACACACACACACACACACACACACACACACACACACATACACACACAGCACGAACTCACGGACATACGCACCCACTCTCACGATATCAACCATAACCTAGACTGTGAATGTGGCAAATAACATTTATAATGAAGAATGTTTCTTAAGCGACGGGAATTGCCATTTGCTTTCTGGTTTTAACAAAACTGAAGAAGATTGACTACCCACTGACATATGACCACAGTGGCATTGCATGACATAGACAGAGCTAACGAAACGCCCCGAGTTAGTGCTGTGACTCGTATTGCGGAATGGATCGATAACTTTGGCAGTGGCGCGAGCGTTAAGCCCTTTCCTCCATGATATCGCAGCAACCAGGTTTGTTAAGTGTGCATAATGGGTACCTTCTATTACTCCATAGCTCGTTATACTATCAGTGATGCTGCCTTCACTACTTGGAATTATTTTGCTCTTTCTTACATTACTAGGTTCATTACTTACATCATTAATAGTGCCGTTCACAAAACCACTTGAGGAGCTTGGTATCAAGGTTAATTAATTCCATTTTTTTCAATTCTGAGATGTTTGGTGATTATTATGCCATTTTTATGCTGAATTCAATTATGGAACTACTTTGCTTGAAAACTGGAGAGAAATAGTTTAAAATTGCAATTATTTTTCCATGTTAGAATCAAAATATGGATAACTCCGCTGTAGTTTTGTTTCATTGTAAGACAACTCCTCCAGTAGCCAATAAGAAGCTGGCATTCATCCTATCTGTTCCCAATATGCATCACGTATCTAATATGGCTGATTATTTATATTAGCCTGTAGTGTATGGATTGTGAAACAGTTTTTCGCTTATTTGACCTTACAAGTTTAATGTTAGCGAGAAAATGGAAGTTCAAGTGGAAAAAGTTGCTGCAAAAGAAGCAAGGAAGCGAAAAAGTGACAAAAAGTGGACAGTTTCAAATGAAATATGGCTTCCTTTGGGTTCAAACAAAGACAATTCCATAATTTGGCTTCCAAAACGACCAACTCCAGTATTTAAACTATAATAATGGCTTGAATATTTATTTAAATTTATAAATGAACAAACAGAGATGTTCATAAGACTTATAAGAATGATGTAAAAAATATCCAGCATTATACTGGGAATAACATTGTAGTTATGGTTTTTCGGCTCTCCTGTAGAAAAAGCAGAAGTGGAGTTGTTCAACTTTGATACCAAGCTCCTCACTTATACTACACGTACAATGACATAAGTAAAAATCGAAAATCAGGGCGTTTGATTTGATTTGAAGCCGTTTTGTCCGACGTCCTCACTACAAAATGTGATAGAGCAGGCGGAAATGTGGAAGCTAGGTCCCTAGCAAAAACGGTTCTCGTACAGGTCCACAACTGGCTTCGTGCTGTGACTGTTGCTTAAAACGCAGCTCGGCTTACGTGTAGATCGCAATGGCTCCTCTCTGGCTCTCTCTGTATTGTTCCATTGCACAACCCTCAGAACTTTTCGTATCGGTTCATACTACCAGTGCACTACTATCTAATACTGTTCCTAAAATATTCTTACTACTGCTCATAATGATAGGTTTCCGACCACCAAAAACAATGGTCTGTGGAGGGTAACGTCAGTGTTGATCAGCACGTAAACTTGACCTTTGCTAGCACTAGGCTAAACTACACGATCATAGAATTATGTTCCCTTTGCCTCTATAACCCCCTCGTCCATCGGCAAACTTGTGCACTTGTGGGTACTACCGGGACATTTGGGAAGATACTTGGCCTTGGAGGCACTGTTATCTGTTTACACCGTTTCTTCTAGCTATCAATGGGGAGCTAAAGAGCAGAACAATAATGAGTTATTTAATTCTAAGTGAAGATTTCGATTCCTGGATATCCGTTTCACTTGCTGTGTCTGTAGCTTCCATGTGTGGCGATGTCGTCTAAAGGATGGATATCAGCTGCTGTCTGTAGAACTGCCGTTGGTATCTTTGAAATGCATAAAACCGAATGCTTTTTCTTCCACTTCATCACTGCTGTCCAAACCCGCATTGATTACTATTCCTTCTGGTTCTTCTTCCATCAAGGTGTCTCGATACCAGTATTGTTATTCCTTGGACTTAAATGTTGTAACACACCTTTCCTCTTCAGTTTTGTCGTTTATATACTGTCTGATTTGTCCTTTAAGTGCGTTTCAAATCATAGAACGCAATATTTTCTGCTATTTTCGGCTTCATCATATTCCATATCAGTTCACTGGGCATGCTTTGAATTCAGCCTTGCCGGGCTAGCCTAGCTACAGTTTTTGCATACTCATGTAACATAGACGCCAAAACGCGATGATATTTTTGCCCTAATCTAACGAAACACTCTCGAACTGTTTTATTAATGTGCTAATTTTCAGCTTTTTTAACTTCTCTCATTATTTTCTCATTAACATAATTTTCCCATCGCTTCAGAGTTTCCATTTTATTCTTTAGAATCATTTATACTTGAACTTTTCGATCTTGAACACCTTCATTAACTGCTTCACACTCAACTTATCTTTCTCGTTAATGTAAGCCGCCTTCACTTACATGTTCAGATCTAATACAATTATTTGTTTTCGAAGCCAACGTGACTACAGGAAATAAACTACTACCTCTGTTTAAGTTTATATGTGGACTGGTTATGATGTCTGTTATACTTAACTATGCAGAGAAGGATGACTGTGAAAGGTTCCTCAGGATTCATACCATAATAAGAGTAAACCCTCCTAGATAGGTCTGGCAGCAGCAATATGGTTTTGTTTCAACTGAAGTATCACATACTCAGAACAGACAGCACACATTTTCATCGGATGCCTGAACATTTTCTGAACTCTACTTTCCGAAACTGTAAATGTTCAGTTAAAATGCATATTTTGAATTCCGTTGTCCCCTTAAGAAAGTTTCCGTTTAATAAAGGAAATTTAGCATAGCTTTCACTCCTGAATTCGCGGTACCATGAAATATTTCGATTAAAGACAAATTTCCATTTAACCTGAATTCAAATAAAGGCTGGTTTTACTGTATTAGCACTTGAAAATGAGTTTGAAACTTAGACTTCTTTACACTGACAAATATAAGAATGATCACTTTGTGATCAATACGTTCGGAGTGCTAAAGATATTCTGGTTAGCATTTAATATTCTTAAAGCTCATTAATATATTTAGCGACAATGACTCAAGGAGTAGGAGAACCCTGCCGAAATAGCTGGTGGTTTCACTTCCTAAATTTACGGCACGTAAAAGAACCTGAAGCCGAATAAAGAGGCCTTTGAGCAAAATTATGCGATCTTTTACGTCCAATATTGAGTTGGCCGCTGATACAGTTAAGGAACTAATATATATATATAAACTCAACCTAACTTATGCTGTACATGTTACGGTGGTCTGTTACAGCGCATCGTTTGCTTGTACGCTGTTGTTGGTATCACTGCTTTCTTGTCCCTTTCTTGAAAATATCCTTGTTATTTTCCCATTCAATTAAAATATTTCGAAAACCTTTCCTATAGGGCTCTCCTATTTCAGTCATTAGCTATACTCCTACTTTACACCAACTACTGACAATGCTTTTGTTTTTAAGATTATATAATTACCTGGAAAATGACTCCATATACATTTTACTTAGTTCCAACTCTATAACGAAGAAGTTGTAGGGACTAAACCTGTTTCTGCTACCAGATTAATATCGCTGTTGCTTCTAAAATTGTAATGGTAGGAACTCCACAATTTTAATTATATTTTGAACGTTACGCATAGAAAGAAAGGAGTAGAAGATCACAAAACAATTCAAAACACGGCTGCGATTAACTTACTAAACTTCTGATATTTTAATTGACATTGGGCTTCATTACATGATATCTTCCATAGCTTCTGTATTCTGAACGTACTTCTGCCCTTAAGGATCATATATGCATAAATGCCAAGCTGTTTGGGTATATCGCTTATAATTTTTGGAGTAGACAAATATATAAATAAGTAACTAAAAAGTTTATGGGTGTACACAAGTTCCACGTTGGAACGCCAATTTGATGCAAAAATGATGATGGTGGCGATCACAGAAGTCGGCGAGCAATGAGGTTTCTCTCAGGGTATGCGTGGATGTGTGTGAGAAGGAAAGTTTACAACACTGGAATGCCCGTTTCCAAATTATTTATTCACTGCTTCTTATTTCAAACCTCGAAATGGAAGCTGCCGACCGAGGGTTAACAATCACGGTTTATAGTGACTGAATGTTAATTATATTTCTTGATAAATTTTGATGACCTGACAAATATTCAAGACCGAACAAGTTGACCGCTCTCCTAGGCTTCACGTCTGACTCTTCCCTTTATATCGGCTACACGCCGGATAAATGTTTATGATGTCTTTCTAGCCGCGCACCCGCCTTCATCGGCGACAAGCCGAAGAGTGCTGACCACCTTTGCGCGCGTGTGTATCTTTATATATAACTTTCACTCTCCAAATTCCTTTTCCAAACCAAACAAAGTCCTTTTGTGGCTGTTTTGGTCGCTATTGTAAACGATTCGAAGAATACCCTATTCATGTACGTCAAGTGACAATTCCTTTAGAAACCTTCTAAGGTCACTGATCCTTTCATTCATGGCATTGTTATAAACAGTTTCCCCAACTAAACTGGCCTTGGGGCTTGGTCTCACAAAGAATCAACATTCCTTCGACGTCTATCATTATTCTTTGCTCATGCAAACAATAATTTCGGTATCAAATGCCCCCATAGATATTGTTTTATTATCCCATAATGAAATAATATATATGTCTTGCCCGAATATAACGCAAAATATTAGACCTTTGTCAGCAACTTCCAATTCATTTTACAATTTCTTTTCACAACATTAATTTTTTTTACATGACATTTCCTAAAAATTATTCACATGGTTACCTAACAACATTTCATTTAAAATTTACCAACATTCTGTCCTGCAATTTTCAACTTTTAAATATTGCTCGGAAAAGATTTCAATTTACCTCATCTCTCTTTTTCTCCATCTGATCTACTTAAAATTAATTCATATCGTTGTTACACTGGAAACAATTACTAAATATACACTCCCATGTTTAAATCAATGGTACATTAATAATATTATATTTGTACACAACATTTCTGAGTTATTCTTCTTGATTCTATATAAATATTCTTTTCAAAAGTCTTTCATTGTCCTGATATTTTTTTTTTAACTGGTTATTTTTTTTATACATTTCCGAATACTTCTTTATGATTCTATATAAATATTATTTTCAAAAGTCTTTAAGTGTTCTGATTTTCATTACTATATATTTTTTTCACTTGTTTAGTTTTAAGTTTCACTGCACTGTCACCACACTGTTTACACTTAGCCTATACATTTTACACTACACTATCTATACTTAGCCTATACATTTTACAAGTTTATTTCTTCTCCTTTTACAATTTGTTATGGCGATTTTAAATACTTTAGCCTAAGTTCCTACCATTTACAAGAAAATTCATCCTACCACAACGTACTTCGAGATACAAGAGAATTTTGCGGACTTTTCCATGTATAAAGGACTTATTGATTCTACATCCCCCAGATTTTTCAACATTTAGCTTAGATATTGTACATAGATATCTTGTCCTATATTTTCTACACATATTCTGACGGAACTGTGCCCCTTGCCCGAAATATTTTAATATTTCTGTTTCGTTTATCCCTGGATTTTGCATGTTTATCAATGTTTCATTTGTCACCGTGATCTCTATTGCTACCTCACTAATTTCACTTGTGGTTTTCTCCAAATTTCTCGTCAGTTTTCTAATTTCCCATTCTGATCCTTCTAGTCTATTCCTAGTTTCTTCGAACTCTTTTCTAGCTGTTTGTCTTTCTTTATCTACTTTCACGATGATTTCCTCCCTCAGTTTTCTGTTTTCGCTATCTGTCCTTTCATTAACTAGATTCAAAATTTCTGTTTCCTTTGTCACCGTGATCTCCATTGCTAACTCGTTCATTTCATTTGTGATTTTCTCCAAATTCCTCGTCTGTATTCTATTTTCCCTCTCTGATACTTCTAGTCTACTCCTAGTTTCTCCTAACTCTTCTCTCTCCATTCCTAATTCTTCGTCTAATTTCTGTACTATTTCCTCCCCAAGTTTTCTGTTTTCACTATCTAACCTTTCATTAGTTAGATTTATAACTTCATTTTCAGCATTCTCCGTCTCCTCACTAACATCTTTTCCTAAACTGTCTGTTACCTGATCAGCTTCTTTTCTTACGTTCTCTACTTCCTGACTAACTTTCCCGAAATTTTCTAACGACTGTTGTTGATTGTCTAACTTCTTTCCTAGTTCTATTTGTCCTACCTCTAACTTCTGAACACTATTTTCTAACTTTTCTTCTATCTTTTTTAAACTTTGATTGTTATCCTTCATCTCTCTTCTTAAACTTTGATTGTTATCATTCATCTCTTTCCTTAAACTTTGATCGTTATCATCAATCTTTTTACTTAAATTTTGATTGTTATCATTCATCTCTTTCCTTAAACTTTCAGCCTTATCATCTATCTTTTTACTTAAATTTTGATTGTTATCATTCATCTCTTTCCTTAAACTTTCAGCCTTATCATATATCTTTTTACTTAAACTGTCAAACCTTGCGAACACTTTTCTAATTTCCTCTAACATATTTATTTCCCTTTCTACATTATCTAGGACAGTTCTACTACGCTCTGGTACTTCGACTTCCTGCCTACTGCTACTAGCATCAACCTCCTGGACTTCCATGCTTTCTACAGAATTTTGACTCAGCATTTTTCCACTCCTTAAATACATTCACAATAGTCTAGTATATAATTTAACACTCTGTACCTTTGATTGTTTTTTTTTTTTTACTGGCTCCTGATGATGTCACTGATGACGATGCCGGCCTCCTTTCTTTTTCCAGTCGAACTGTTTACGAATTTATTGATGGGTCGACCGTCCTCCTGTCGAACCACCTTCTCCTGTTGAACCTCGTTGTCGGGTTGAAACTCGTTCTCGGTTGAACCTCCTTCTCGGGTTGAACCTCCTCCTGTTGTCGAACGTCCTTCTCCTATCGGGTCCCGCGTTGGCGCGCCAGTTTGTAACTAAAAAGTTTATGGGTGTACACAAGTTCCACGTTGGAACGCCAATTTGATGCAAAAATGATGATGGTGGCAATCACAGAAGTCGGCGAGCAATGAGGTTTCTCTCAGGGTATGCGTGGATGTGTGTGAGAAGGAAAGTTTACAACACTGGAATGCCCGTTTCCAAATTATTTATTCACTGCTTCTTATTTCAAACCTCGAAATGGAAGCTGCCGACCGAGGGTTAACAATCACGGTTTATAGTGACTGAATGTTAATTATATTTCTTGATAAATTTTGATGACCTGACAAATATTCAAGACCGAACAAGTTGACCGCTCTCCTAGGCTTCACGTCTGACTCTTCCCTTTATATCGGCTACACGCCGGATAAATGTTTATGATGTCTTTCTAGCCGCGCACCCGCCTTCATCGGCGACAAGCCGAAGAGTGCTGACCACCTTTGCGCGCGTGTGTATCTTTATATATAACTTTCACTCTCCAAATTCCTTTTCCAAACCAAACAAAGTCCTTTTGTGGCTGTTTTGGTCGCTATTGTAAACGATTCGAAGAATACCCTATTCATGTACGTCAAGTGACAATTCCTTTAGAAACCTTCTAAGGTCACTGTTCCTTTCATTCATGGCATTGTTATAAACAGTTTCCCCAACTAAACTGGCCTTGGGGCTTGGTCTCACAAAGAATCAACATTCCTTCGACGTCTATCATTATTCTTTGCTCCTGCAAACAATAATTTCGGTATCAATTGTAATGGTAGGAACTCCACAATTTTAATTATATTTTGAACGTTACGCATAGAAAGAAAGGAGTAGAAGATCACAAAACAATTCAAAACACGGCTGCGATTAACTTACTAAACTTCTGATATTTTAATTGACATTGGGCTTCATTACATGATATCTTCCATAGCTTCTGTATTCTGAACGTACTTCTGCCCTTAAGGATCATATATGCATAAATGCCAAGCTGTTTGGGTATATCGCTTATAATTTTTGGAGTAGACAAATATATAAATAAATAAGCATGTGAAAAATTTTAACTGAATAAAGCCATAACAAAAATGTTCTGATTTTCTAAACACCAACAGTAGATGCATACCATAAACAAATGTATTGCTTGGCGGCTAAAATTGTAGCATCTGGTGTGTATCACAGCAACTTCTAATCTGTGATTCATAAACCGTAATGCCCACTGAGGTACCTACTTGCGTGATCACAACGAAGAGTTATATGTCTTTAGCTTTGCACGCATATATCACTTAAGGTAGCAACATGAAATTAAACCACTTCTTATTCTGATTGCTCTCCCAGGAGTCGATCAATGGACTTTCAACCTAGCCTTCTCGCCCAAGTCCTCATACACATATCGGTCTCAATACTCGCTTGATAAGCTCACGAAAGCAGTGGGCTGGTGTCGCATGAACAGCAGAAAACAACGAAATGAAGGACACAAAAGCTTTCTGGATACAACGTAAAATGAGGAGGGTTGCATAGACTATATATCCCCAAAATAATTTGCAATGTTGTGCAAGCTGCTTAGGCCTATCCCCTCTAAACCTCAAGCTACCGATACACCAGCTGGCGTTGAAATACACGTCTTGCCCAAAGGCAAATGAAGCAGTTGAACACTTCGTCAAGCTGCTACTCCTCAGAATTAATTATCCCGAACTTCTCCAAATTGTGAGCCAAAGCGGTTAATGAATGTAGTTATAACAAGAGCGAAAAGTGAAAAACTTTCTCTGCAATTTAACTTAGGCATATTTGTGACCCTATGGATACTTCTGATCGAGCTCATGTGAGAGAGAGACCCCGCCCTAAAGAATTAAAAAAAACTTCCAGTATGCCGACATCATTTGAAATTATATAAACCTAACTCTGAACAAGGTTTTATAGGTTTTACCTCTTTGGACTTTTACACAAAGCTGACGCTCACCATATTCTTCCAATCTGATATTGCGTAGTGCAGAAAGAGGCAACCCAGAGCTAAACGGTTAAGACTGGAAGTACTAAGCAAACACGGTACAGGAGGCAATCACAGATGCACGAATAAGTACACTAAAACAATTAGATAACATTAAAGAGGAGGATGTTGTTCTCCCATTTTAGCAATTTACTGCTAATGTTGAGCAGGCTCGGGCCATTCAAAGTGGAACATCTTGACTAGAGCTTGAAAAGAACGATTGGAATTTGAAACAGATACGTCATCAATGTCGGCGCCTGCTGATCAAATGGATCACATTGACTCATTTGCATTCCTGTCGGCTACTCATAACAGAAAAAAAGAAGGGCAGTAATGGCCTGAATATCTATCATTGTAGGTTCCACTATGTCATTGATTATGACTGTTTTTAATAAACAGCAGCGCTTATAAGTGTTCTGATTGATCTCAAATTTTGGCAGTACTTACACAAACAACCCAAGTGTACTGTACAAGGAAGCAGGTGGGTGTCAGTGTGTACTACTTCACAGAAGGGTCAACTTATCTCGGTAAGTGTTTTCTAAGTGGGACAATAACGTGGCAGACTTCGTTCAAAAGTCGGTTGACAAAACTTGTTTATACAATACTTTCCTTTCTGACCTTTTACTTGTCATGTGTCAGATAAATTGTGAATTACTTACTAAACTTTATGCTACCACCTCGACGTAAAGAATACTCTATACAGTTCAGGGAGGCTGTAACACGTGCGTTACAAGAAGGAAAATCACAAGCAGAGGGAATGAACAATGATAAATTTCCCATAAATCGAATATCCTGAACATTTTCATATAATGAACTACTAATTTGCATTTATCTAGAAAACTTGTATCTATCTCGAACAAGCTTTACCATGTCTGTGGTCACGTATACAATAAATCATGGCCATAAATCAGATCCTTGAAGGTCTGCACGACAAATCAATGCGAATCTCCGGTAAAATTATGGCGTAGACATCCATGTATATACTGTAAAAGGTAGATTAAAAGATATGGATTGGCAAGCACATTGCCCACATAAGGAACCTTTCATTGGTCCTCGCAACAGACGGCAGAGGATTGCCTTTGCAAAAGAACATCGTCATTGTACAGATCAGGAATGATCAAGAGTACTATGGAGCGATGACAACAAATTTAATTTTATGCCATCTGATGGTGTTCAATATGTTCGTCAACCTAGATTTGCAAGATGCAATTCACGCTACAAAATTGGGATTATAAGACATGGAGGGAAAACGTCATTGTATAGGGGTGCTACTCCACACAGGGTATAGAGGGTGCAAAAAGTGGTCCGAATTGAGGGAGATATTAGATAAGCATATGCTACCATATTATAGACAAAAGGTACTCCAAAAATGCTTTTACAAGAAAATATTCCAAAACAGGGCCCTTATTGTGTAATAGACAGCAGGATAGAAATTGTTTTGCCATGGCCGAGTCAAAGTCCAACCCTGAATCCCCTGGAACTTATAGAAAGGTGTTGGACAGAGCTGTCAAAAGAAGAGAGTTTTCCAGTGAAGTGGATCATTTCGCCATGTTAGAATGTGAAAGGCATAAGGTTTTTCAGGATACAATTAAATCCCTTAATGCGTCCATTCCAGCAAAATCTGAGGCTGTTATACACGCAAAGAGTTATGCAATGAAACATTAGTTCTCCGAGGAAGCACGTTTAGTGTTATTTCTGTGAACAAAACTATATTGTCCACACGATGAACTGTGGATTTGGTTTATTTTTGATAAATTCAGTATACTATACTCAGAACTGTTATTTTGTATTTATCTATGTATTGCCTATTGCGTAAGAGGCCAACCAATGTTATAAATAAAGAAACATTGAGAAACACTTTCGTCAGAACACTTACGTGTACGTCAGGGTAGTTGGGGTTCGTTGTGTTTTATATTCTTCAGTATTTTATAGGTTGAGGTAATATTTACGCTGATTTCAAAATTGATTGAACAGAATACCTGCGGAGAAACCGCTCAAACGGTTCTTGAACGAATAATACGTAAATGTGTTATTCCTATAAAGCATTAATGGGCAACGTTTCAGTTCGCTGGCACCAATTTGTATATTAGTCGTTATGACGCCTTTTGCTGATTATGCATGTGAAAGGAAGACGTCGTGTGGCAACTATTGGAATATTGCCAATCATCATTTATCATCCGGTTCTGGTAACAGAGTGCAACATGCTCAAAAGAATACTATTTCATTTCGCTATTGCTACAAACCATATCTTAAGGGTAAGAATTTTTTAAAATCACCTGAACTTATACAGCGTCACTCAATTTAAAGGACTACTGTACTTAATTCCTGTAATATTAGAGATATCCCCGTCCTCCAATTTATCTGAAGAGTATATCATCGAGTCTATAAGAGAATTTTCAACGCTTTAGTGCATTTCGCCTACAGCACTGTTCACCAAGCACTGATAATTAAGATCACATTTTAAACACAAAGCCCAAGTATTGTAAAAGTTGTTGCAAAGTATGTTCCTCTGCGCATTTTGTCGCTGATTAAGGGTGCACTGGGCTCCAACTTTGGAAACCGCTTTTAAAGGTGCAATTAAAGCCAACTAATGGGGTCGCAGAAGTAACCTAGAATGTGTAGACAAAAAACAATTTCCGTAATTTATAATATTATGTACCACAAATCCCAGGAATATCAGCTTATGTAAATGACAACTAACTTACATAAGGCAATGTTTTAAGCCCACGTAGTGAAAGATATTGAGGTTTCATCGGTCAACAAAGAGATACGACATATACAAAGAAATTTCCTTTAGGAGCCGCCAAATGGGCTTTACTCATATGCACTTGAGTAAGCTCAGTTGCTATATATTCAATAGGCTCACTAATTAGTGAAGTGTCGGTACGTTTAAATGCATTAATCGCTACATTACAATTTGGTATTTTCTGAAGGTGTAAACACAGTGACTAAAAATACGCCTGATCTCGTAATGAAGCTGAAATCATAAGGTTTTAAGTTGTCTCTGACATATTGGTTCCCATCTGGGAGAACACACGATACGAATATGAAGAAGCAAGCACCGATTGGGTAATTATAATCATCCCTCCGACCTACATCCCAGCTCTGCAAGCTAAGAGAACAGGAGGTCTGAGTCAGACACTAGCGGTGCCGGTTCGGAACACGTAAGTTCATTTGGTGCAAGCTGCACGAAAAGTCGATCACTTTTACCCCTCTAGGAATGAGAATGTCTACTGTAGTTTAAAGGCACAGCAACGTTACGTGAGATCAACCCTTTCCTTAAGACAATGACCCTTATATTTCATTACCTGAATTTCTCAACCATTTTGTGTCAAATGCAGGCTGATTTAAAGTTTCTTTAAGTTGCCATAAACAAATTATAGTTATTAATAATAACTAAAAACTAGTAACACAACTTCACTACCTAGTTTACTTTACTGTCAGCACCTTCAGTTTTTTACAAAATTATAGTTATCCTGGTGGTGACACAAACTTTATAATATTATAAGCAGCAAAAGGTCCATCTGTTTTTCCTATTTTAAACATAGTGTCTTTTTCCTTTGCTATGACAGGTAATTCTCTAATTTCTACAGGTCCGATAAAATTCTGATTTTCAACATATTGATACATTTTACGGATACCGTTGAATCAGACCAGTTTTTAAAATACAGCTATAACTTCAGTCTGTTGTAAATATGTGGTAAACACATAACTTACGGCAACACAAAAGGATTTACATTTTTTCTCCAAAACATGATTTATTATTTTTTGAAATACATATACGTATACTTCAAAGATCTAATGCTCTATTACTTGAAAAACATTGCCCTTTTAAGTAATACTCTTTCACCTTCTCTCACCTCTGCAACTTCAGCGTCTTTCATCGCACACGTTGAAATTATGGGACGTGAAAATGTATTAAATAATTTGGACTAGAGCTATCTTATCACCGAGGAAAGAAAACGGAAATATCATATAGTGGGTACAATGGCTTAAGTAATAAGTGAAGTACTATTAAATAATAATAATAATAATAATAATAATAATAATAATAATAATAATAATAATAATAATAATAATAATAATAATAATAATAATAATAATAATAATAATAATAATAATAATAATAATAATAATAATAATAATAATAATAATAATAATAATAATAATAATAATAATAATAATAATAATAATAATAATAATAATAATAATAATAATAATAATAAGAAGAAGAAGAAGAAGAAGAAGAAGAAGAAGAAGAAGAAGAAGAAGAAGAAGAAGAAGAAGAAGAAGAAGAAGAAGAAGAAGAAGAAGAAGAAGAAGAAGAAGAAGAAGAAGAAGAAGAAGAAGAAGAAGAAGAAGAAGAAGAAGAAGAAGAAGAAGAAGAAGAAGAAGAAGAAGAAGAAGAAGAAGAAGAAGAAGAAGAAGAAGAAGAAGAAGAAGAAGAAGAAGAAGAAGAAGAAGAAGAAGAAGAAGAAGAAGAAGAAGAAGAAGAAGAAGAAGAAGAAGAAGAAGAAGAAGAAGAAGAAGAAGAAGAAGAAGAAGAAGAAGAAGAAGAAGTAATAAAGAACTTGGAAATTAATTGTTCTTTCATACTGGCCGTGTGTAGGCTAAATTGTGGAAACGTAGATTCAGACTGAAAAATGCAACGCCATTGCCGGGTTGTGCACCACGGATCTTCTGGTTTCCGTCCAGCCGCTCTACCATTGAGCTACTATGGTCAATGTGCCGATATGACATTAAATTCTCCAACTGACTCGTATTTTCCCGGTAAACCACTTAGGAGTTCTCATAAACACATGAGACAACTACCTTAATGGCGACTTACTGTGTTGTAAGTACTTTAAGGCCCGGGCTTTATAGTTAACCATTATTAGGTCAATTAATGGAAATTAATTGTTCTTTCACACTGGCCGTGTGTATGCTAAATTGTGGAAACGTAGAGTTAGACTGAAAAATTCAATGCCATAGCCGGGATTTGAACCACAGGTCTTCTGGCACTTCGGCACGTTGACCATAGTAGCTCAATGGTAGAGCGGCTGGACGGAAACCAAAAGATCTTTGGTTCAAATCCCGGCTATGGCATTGAATTTTTCAGTCTGACTCTACGTTTCCACAATAAAGAACTTATTTTACTCTCTCTCACAATCTTCACCCTCTGGGGAAACGGTAAAAACAGCAAATATGTCTTCCTAACTATATAGTTTCATAATTACAGTATCATCACTGTGGAATTAAGAAGGATATGTGTTCATTTAAACAGGCTTAAAATGCAAGTTTTGGATAAACACTGACATAAAATATTTAAGGAAGCTGGAAACCTTTCAGATCACTTTGGAGTGCTACCACGTGTTCTCCTTGAGAACTCCACGGTGTTCAGCTATATCAATATTTTTGGAATGTCAGCGATTATATTGGGTCCTGGGGAGCATATGCATTTCCAGAATGAAGTGTCCACTCTTCCACGTAAATGCTGCGAAAATTATGAAAATGCCGCTAATATAAAGTGAATGACGCTGTTACTCATCTGCTACTAGTAACGACGTTTATTGGTATGGCTAACTATGTGCTACCTCAGCTTCTACAGAGGACATAACTGTTGCATGACCCAACATAGAATCTAAATGCTTACTTTAAAAAGGTGAACATTGCATTTTTTTAAAATAAATATGAATGGTAAAGGCTATCATATTACTGAATCCTGTTCCTTACATGTTGTGAGTTCTGAAGACACACCACCTTTGGATTAAATTTCAGACCAATATGAAAGCTCTTCATGTTCACTTGACACTTTTTGGGTGACGATTGCGTCACATTTTATATAACTGTCAACGATTTGGCCTTTAAATGGCTATTACTACTTGGGCACTGCATTCCTTCCATTAAACTTTACAGCGGTGATTGCCGTCCGCTTTAATTATACGCTTATTGACTGATAGTTAATTATGCTATGTTCCGTGAGTCGTGTTTTCCCCGTCACTTTAAAAAATTTAACCATGTGTAAGAGTTTCTATGCCTTCTCGTGTAGTCCGAATGGGAAGCAGTCTAATATACCCAAAATCTTAATATTACTAACATTAACATAGTTGATATCCTGAGCTGTTTAATTAACACCTTCCACTAAGTGCCCAATTTATTGGCTACTTCTGGTTTGCCGTTCTAATATATTCGACACTTTAAATAAGATATTTTTTCTCTCACCCATAAATGAGTACAATCAAGTCTAACTTTGAGTAATCCAGAGTTGAACGGAGTCAAAACTCTCTTTTAACTAGTCATAAAGTGTTTATTGAACCGACGTATTTCATCATTTCATAAATTTGAATATTCTCTTTGGCAGAGAGTAACAAACAAATGCGTAGGTTTCAGTTCCCATTTTCCGCTTACTCTTTTTAATTACCGTTTGACAGGTTCTGATCAACTGTCCGCAACAACTGGTGATACGTTTTTTTTCTATTTGCTTTTGCGTTACATATTCGTCGAGCTCGTTGATACAATGCTTTGAGTATCGCAAGCCCAATGACATGGAGGGGCACATACAAGCCACATCAAACTACGCACCCTTAGTTAGATGCAAAATGACAAATATGTTGTACTATTCCCAGAGCAAATCCCAAGAGGAGCGAAATATCGACAGTTAAGTTAAACAAAATGCTGCATTCATTGGAAGGCATTAACATTATGAAGGCCACCGCGTAAGTCACATTAACTAATGTGTTAAACATGGCATTAGGAACTAAATTATGTTTTTTTCTTTGTAATTTACGTCCTCCAACGTTAAGTCATATAGGACGGTGAATGAGTTGCGTGAAATGATGCTCAAATGAGTCCAGGGTCCGTGGAGCTTAGAGTTACCCGACATTCGTTTTGAAGGATAAGGGAAAACCCCGTAAAAACCTTATCCAGGTAACTCACCCTGACCGAGATTCGATCTCGGGACCTCTTGAACGTGAGGCAGACATGGTACGATAACTGAAACGTGAATGAATTTCTCCTGAAGCATCACAGTTTCAACACACGGAGTCAGTCAACAGAATGGAATGTATCTGATGAACTATAGGACTATGTGGATATGCTACCGAAATAGCTTCAGCATATATAGTGCCTTATTTTTCACTTGTGGCCGACCAGCCAGCGGGCGGTTAGTGATGCATAGAATGCACGCTGCCGACGCAATTGTTAGCAGTCTGCGCCACGTTGAATATTTAAATTGTAGCTCTTAAATTCATCGTGTAAATAATAATGACAACAATCAAACAAGTTTGTCACAGAAGGACCTGGGGATGATATCCTTGTGCTGCCATGCATGTCCTACACCTTCGAATAAAATTCTGCTGACACGCATTAATTCAATTTCTTAATATGCAGTGATTTCTCTTCTGATACTGTATTTCAGTTCTAATATATGCGGCTTGTCCCAATAAACCTTATTTTGTAAGTTCCTCTATAAATAAAAATCGACTACAATAAGGTCTGGGCGCCCTGATGGCCACAGTCCTTTGCTAATGACCCATCTTCGGAAACGTCCCTAATTAATTGCAACTATACAACTGCACCTGCTGTAGTGGGGTAATGTTGAAAATATGCCTTTGTGTACTGAATGTAAAGTCTGTCTAGCCAACGTGAGTGCATTTCGGACTCAAAGGAAACTGACCCCACCGCCCACTAATGACCGTCATAAATCTATCTCCACACTTCAGAAATGGAACACTGTCGTTGAGGACCAATAGCAACCCCAATTTTCTCGAAGTGACAGTCGAATGTTTACTCCACGTGGAGTCTCAGTTGCCAAAGTTCCAACTTCCAGTTGATCTGCTTCATTACGTGCAGAAATTCGTTGCGTGTCACAATGTGGAAACCGTGGGAGGAAAATGCAGTGGTAAATGCAAATGAAGTATCAGATAACTTTCAGTCAAGTGAAAATAATCAAAGTGATGACAACAGTGTGAATAAATTGGAAAGTGTTGCTGGGCCGAGTTATGTCACTGGAAAAGCCTAAAAAATAAAGGTATGACGGGAACTGTTTCTAAGCAAATTCTAGCGCTTGTTTTGAACACATAAATATGTGCTGAAAAATAATCTTGGTAAGGGGTTATGTATTGAATCTGATAAATTCTGGGTATTCGCAGAAATACAGTAAGAAATTTTGTAACGAAAGGAATACCAAACACCCGATCAAGTGTGGAAACAAAAGTAAACGGTTCTCTAAAGTAGATAATTTCACATGCGATTTAATTCGTCGAGAAATTTATAGATTCCATGCAAAAGGGAGAGCGCCCATCTCAGACGAACTGGTTGCACATTTGCAAGAAATTTGTGATTTTCCTTATGGGCACTGCACTTTGCGTGGCCTCTTAAAGGAGCTGGGTTTCAAATACCGCAATTTGAGTAAGATAAAGGTTATTATGGAATCCAGTAGAATTGTAGCTTGGCGATACGTATATTTGTCAAAACTAAGGAAGTTTCGCAGTAATGGACATAAGATAATTTATTTAGATGAAACCTCGTACGATACCCATGACGTATTGAGAAAGATGGCAAACTTGCAGAAAGGTCTGCAAGAAGGAGGGCCGGTGTTGTAAAACGATTATAAGGTTTCGTCAAAGGAATCGGCCAACGTGCACACGAGTTAACTAAACAGACTTTCAACACAAATATTCCAGGAGTGGTTTGATTATTGTATCTCTGTAACTCGGTTCGTTAACCGTTTCCGCAATGAATATAGCCCCTATAATTCGGTATGCATTCACCGCTCAGCAAACACCAATTTTCTGGCCATTTAATTGCATTTCACGCACAACATCGGCCTTTTCTGCACTCCAATATCTATGGCTTTCTTACGATACATGAACTTGCAACAATAACCATGTTTCGTCAGTTGTATGAATGTAAGAAAATCAGCACAGTATAGATATGATGTTGAACGCTCATGCATTGATATCGCCTGATTTAGAATGCCGATATTTGAAAATGGTGTTATTGTTTGTAGGGTGATGGACATATTGCCGTCCCCCTTGTGACTATGTTTTGTGTGTGTGTGTGCGTGTGTGTGTGTGATGTGGCGTGTAGGGGACGGGTTTGTTGGGGTTATTTGTGTCAAAACGCTCGTGGTTAGGAATGGAGAGTAAGATGACGTCATAGTTTGGGATTGTGTGTTTAAATGTTCATGGGTGAATATCGAGTTCATATGTGTAAGTTAGGATAGATGAGGACGGTTCCTCTCTTTGCCTAAACTCTCATGTATGAGAATCGAGCCTTGGGGTTTATTTAAAACAATGTTAAGGATTCAGAGTAAGATGATGTTGGGTTCGTGTCTGGGATTGTGATTGTGTGCTTAAATACTCATGTGTGAACACCGAGTAGAGAAGTATAAGTTAAGATGGGAGGGGCAGGATGGATCCATATGTGCGCTGAAACGCTCATGTAAATAGAGTTAAGAGTTCAGGGTGGGAATGTTCCTTGTATGTGTGCTGAAACATTAATGTAAGAAGCGGTGAGCATGGTTCATGTGTGCTTAAACACTCATGTATGAATATCGAGTACTGGGTGCATTAGTTGGTCTTGGGAAACACTAATATATGGAAATTGAGAGAGAGATAGAGATAGAGAGAGAGAGAGAGAGAGAGAGAGAGAGAGAGAGAGAGAGAGAGAGAGAGAGAGAGAGAGAGAGAGAGAGAGAGAGAGAGTGGATTCGTTTGGAGTGTACTGAAACTCGCGTGTATAGGGAGATAAGTTCTGGGTTCCCCTACTTACTTTAAGAACAAGAGTGGTCGTCCCGATGAATGGGGAGGGGTGATCCGGAAAATGCAGTAATGTAGTAACCCCATCCTGCAGGTGCGGTGATTCAGCTTCCCACCCTAACAATGACCCCCTCCACACACCGGAACAAGTACAGGAACGAACATTTTTCAAAGTCGACAACAGCTTGACCGTGATATGCAGCGATCAGTTTACATTGAAACGTCAAGATGAAAGGATAAACAACGCCTGTAATTAAAAGTGATGCCAGATTCTGGGAGAATTTACATTGTTATGAAGATATGCAGAAGCACTATTTGCAACATCACGAGGAAGCATGTGATGGGAAGGTGCATCAAGTGATCTGCAAGAATCCTGCACATCATGATGCAATTATGAGCTATGCTCAGTGTGGAATGAATTGCAAAGTGTGTCGCGGGTGAGTAGAATTAAAAAAGCAACGAGTGTTGTTATGTGATCGATAACTAGGGACAAAATTGTGTATTACAGAAATTCCCATAGCGAAGAAGTTGCATCGAAGCCTGAGCAGGACCCAGGTGAAGATATGTGTGGACCGTTCAAATCGTCCGTTCAAGGATGTAACTACATCCAGCCAGGATGTCGCCGCATCGAAACCCGATGAGGAATCAAAAGAAAAGGGAGTATAAAACAATATGAGTTTTAAGTTAACAAGTGTAGTAAATCCACTCGATGTTGAAACATAGTGCGTGTATGTCTACAGGTCCGACAAGAAAGTAGAGATGAAGAACTACAATCCTAGGATTGTCAAAGCCAAGAAGACATTCGACCAAGACAGTTTCATTATAATGATGTTAGAACCCTTCAACCCCTTCGCATAAGAAGTTGTGAGTGATGGTAAATAGTGTGTGTATGAACGACAACGACATCTCCACCAACACTGAGTATCGTGTGAACATAGGATTGTACAATGAACTGCGATCCCTCTACATCAAAGCATCAGACGTTACATTTGTGTACATTACAAAAGATGATTGGGAGATAATAGTACGAAATATGTGTGTGCTGGAAGTGTATCTGATAGATTGTAAGTATCCTTGTGCAACGTACAGCTAAAATATAATCTATGCGTCTAATATAGTGTTATGTATGAATAACATGAAATAAATAACGTTTGTGAAAACGTGTTTAAATGTGAGTAGTATAAATCTGAATAATACTGCATTTAGGGGCACCAAGAGACTAATTCCAAATATTGAAAGAAATTTATATCAATTATATGATATTCATATGATGATGATGATGATATATATAAGGGCGCTCAACTACGGCGGTCATCAGCGCCCTTTAAAAAACTAGTCATGGCAAAAGCCAGATATAAAACTTTCCAAAAACCATACAAGTGTAACAAAACCTACCAAAAATACACGTACATAAAAGACATCAATCAAAACCTACTAATAATTTCGTTCACTAAATCCCAAACCCCAAACTAGAAAATAATTTAAAATCCTTCTCCACGGGTCTCCACGCACGGCCTACACGTGGGTGGGCCTGTTGACCGTCTTCCTCAACCAGGAAGAGGAGCCCACACGAGGGAGACTGTTGGCTCGGGACCCCGGGTGCGCCAAACCGGTACCTACCGGAGTAGGCCCCTGGGGGGTGATATTCATAAGTCGTTATGATCATATGATGCAAAAAGCAGGTGTGGCAGGAAAAGGATAATGGAGATTATGTTAAAGTCAATAAAAAGATATCGTACTTGTATTCTTTATTTCCTATATGATAGATTGTGCAACATGAGTTAATGGTTTATAAGTGAATGATTTATCATGAATAATCAAACAGAATGAGGAAGTTTGTGCAGGAAAATTTGATGGTGCTTGTACTTCCGATTTGACGTTCAGGGCCCCCTTCACAGTATTCGCAGGTTGTTGAGAGCAATCGATGACGAATAGGAGTGCATATTTCAGAAAGTCATTCCTTTCAAAAGAGCATAATTCTCCTTCCCATAATAGGACCATTGAAACTTGGAATATTGATCATACAGAGATACAAATTTAGAATTGCCGAAATCCAAATTCATATTGTGATAGGGTAAAATTCACTGTTGAGTTAAAGTTTCAGATTAGTGATATTACAAAGATCAAATAGATAACTAACCTTAGCGAGGGTTCGCCGGAACCCTCTGTATAGAGGTGAAAGCCAGAAGAGAAGCAATCGATCTCTCACGACTATAGTCTATAGTATAGGGACACTGAGTCTCTGATTTCAGATGTTATTATTAGCATGTAGTTGGAACTCATCACTGATGTCGAGAGATCGGCCGCGCCGTGGCTCAGTGGTTAGACTGCTTGGCTCTCACCAAGGCGGCCCGGGTTCGATCCCAGGCGACCGCAAAGTGAGATTTGTAGTGGACAACACGGCACTGGGGCGGGTTTTCTCCGGGATCTCCGGTTTCCCCTGCCATCTCATTCCACCGGTGCTCCATCTTCATCTCATGTATCATCAGTGTCATCGCCTGCGGTGCCGTATGTAGTAAAAGCGGGCGTTAAACACTACACATTTCATTTTCACTGATGCCGAGAGCATCCTTGAGAAAGCGAGCGATATCATCCAATTCACAAGTACCAGGTGGAAATCACTATACGTTCGACTTTGTCATCAGGAACGTAATGGAATAGATTTTTGTTCTGGTCAACATTTGGAATCGAGTAAAAAGTCTCGAAATTCAATGGAGCTATCTCGTAATGAGCGTCAAGAACCAGATGTAGTGGTGGATTGAGAAATGTAGAGAAGCTGGTATCACTTCCACCAACGGTTATCGTGTAGCTCACTTTGATAAATTATGAATATAGCCGACATCGTTATATAATAGAACCGGGGGACACAGATGACCGCAAATCACGGAATCAAATTCTTGAAATCTCCTCGTATTATATAGGAGCTTAAGACCCGAAACGTATGTTTCCATCAATCTCGGAGGTCTCAGATCACCATAACTGTCGAAGTAGTGGGCGACGTCACCATCCTTCCGTACAGTGACCCTAATACGTGCAAGGATTACGTGAGGTATCCAGATTCACTACTATTCTCTCAGCATATCGAGGACGTGGATGCAGTTTATCGAGCATGCAGACACCTCTAAAATGTGGAATGTGTAGACGTCTTGCATAAGAATCGACCTCGGTAGCACTCAAGGCTTTTTCCGGAATAAATACAGCCCGCGCCCCGAGTATTTTGCTCGAAGATACAGTCCTTTTTACCCTTTTATCGAAGACCTTTACCCTGAGATGAAGATTCTATACGCTCGTTGGGACGACTTTACTCGGCAAGTTGTTTCGCAACCCAACGTTTCTTATTCACTGCTGTAGCAATCTGAGCATTACCTCCAGCTAAACGACCTGCTACACCTAGACCTGCTAAAAGTGGTAGCAAATGTAAGAAACTACCTCTCTTGCTGTGACGTTTACACATTACAGCACCACTACCAATTTACCCTTCATAAGTGTAGTGACAAGTCGAGATGCAACTCGTTCACCCATAGAAGCGTCAGCTGACTTAACTCATCTGCAAGCCTTCTCTACGGGCACCTTATTGGCTAAATGACGTGATTCAGTATCAGTACTCGCTGCGTAAGCTAGGTCGTGATCGCAATCCGTTCACTGGCAAGTCGCCTCTCCGCAATCGTTTATGTAGCTTCGCTCCAGGACCACAGAATCAATAACCGGGTAAGTGTGCCTCAAATGGTAATGAATTAATCAAGGAATTAAGAATTCCCGATCACTTGCGTGCACGCGCAGAGACCATGTCTCACTATGTAGTAAAGAGCAAAACGTATGCTTTATTAGTATTAGTTGTGATATGTTGTGTTCTATAGTTTCATAACTACATCCGCATACTGTAAATGGTACATTGTTCGCAATAAACAATAGACTAGTTGAAAAATATCGTGCAAGCGATCGTCTACAGCGCCTGCTAAAATGGTCACATATTAAGTATAGAACTTATATTTTTATATATATTAGCAGTAGTGGATTAATTATTCATTCATTTCAATATGGATGCTGAAGCTATAAGACTTAAGGAATCCATTGCCCGTTATAGTAGGGCAATAAGAGAAAAGTTACGTTCTCTCAAAGGAATGAGATTCGAAACGCAAAAGTGGTGTCTGAATTTCTCCAACCTGTAACTGAACCATTGAAAATAATAGCGAAAGTGCATGAACAAAATGAAGAAGAAAAACAGGTGACTGACCGACAGCGCTATTGGAGCTGATCGTATGTCAAAATACCTACACAAGGTTTGAAATGCTAGTTCGAGTGATATGGACACTGCTTATGGCGTACGATATGAAGATGGTGATAATAAACAAAAACCATTGTGTTTACATCTGATGACATTCAGATATGAGCAGACACGTACGAGCTAAGTGCAGGATTGTCTGATTTTTTTTTTTTCTCGAACGTTTACCTCGCAAGTCGTCGTATACGAAAGAGGATTAGAGTTGTATTCACAGATTTTGCTGAATATGCATTGGTGCAGACACGGATATTCGAGAGGAGGTCGTTTGAGATCAAATCGCGGTTTCAAATATCGTCATATAATTCATGATCTT
The DNA here is from genome assembly GCA_030765055.1 of Mantis religiosa. NCBI lineage: Eukaryota > Metazoa > Arthropoda > Insecta > Mantodea > Mantidae > Mantis > Mantis religiosa. The sequence goes on along the minus strand of JAUKNK010000081.1, from coordinate 327,673 downwards.
GTGAGTAACAGAACTGGATTCGGTTTACCTCACAAAGAACATATATCGCAGAGAAAATTAGATTACGTTTGTTGGAACGATCCTAATGAAATAATAAACGGATTAAGATTATTAGTTGCATCGAGGCATGCAGGTAATTTGAGTTCTTCAGCCGAGATACAAGAAATTATTACTGAAATTAGCACATCAAAAATCATTACATGATGAAGCGTCGCATTGCAACCGAATTATGTTGATGCAGCTGCCAGAAGACATTTTCTACAACATAAGATCATTAACAAAGGAATGAATGATTACGTACAAATGGAACTTTTAGATATGTCTAATTATGCAAAGGAAAATAGCTATTTAAGTATACTCTTATTGCTTGCAATTTCTATTCCAAGATGGCCTATGCACGATTACTGCGGGATAAAAGTGGGCTTAGCGTTTCGGCTGAAATAGAGGAAACATTGGACGAAATGGAATCGTTAACTAGGGACGTACAATCTGATTATGGTAACGAGTTTTACAATAAATATTTCCATCAATTATTGACTAAAATAATATTAATCATTATAGTACATTCAGCAAACCAAAGGCTGCAGCAGTTGAACGTTTGGTAAGAACCACCAAAATGAGTTTGCATAAGGAACTTATTCATGAGGGTACATACCAATGGATAAACATATTACCCAGAATCATTCGTTCACATAATAATACTTATCACAGAACTATTCGTATGCGACCTGTCGACGTTCTTGACAATTCACTTCTAAGCCTATGCAAAAATGACAAAAGCTTATCCCGGGTGTGTTATGCTGGCGATTATGTAAGGATTTCGAGACACAAAGGAATTACGGAGAAAGGTTACCTGCCGAATTCGTAGCTTACAAAGGACACATCCACTGACCTATATTCTGAAAGATTTGGAAAGGGAGATCATTCCTGGGGCATTTTACGGCCATGAAACACATAAGACTCAATATCCAGACACTTATCTCATTGAAAGCGTTATCAGACGACGTGGTGAAAGGATATTGGTGAAGTGGTTAGGATTTCCTACCCAAGAATGGATTAATGAGGATGTTATTGTATAAATAAAAAAATCCACAAAAAATTACTATTTTAATGAAGTTCTTTTCACTTACCTTGATTAAAGGCTTTTCCCTCTAACGATAAAACATGATTATGTTATTCTCACAAATTGTTCCTTTTTTTTAAAAAAATGACGTTTCACAACCATCTTAATTAAAACACCGTTTATACATATTCATGCTATAAGATAACATGAAGTTGTTTACATATAAACATTAATATGTTGTTTAACGTGATTAGTAAAAATTCTCACGTGGTTTTTACATATACCACTAAGTTTTGTTACATAAGAATCCTTTAAGTTGAAATTTCGTTAACTTAAATATACACTCTTGATTAATGAGGTTCTCTTTTGATCAAAAGTTTTTCCCTCACATGATTATGCAAATAACATCATCTATCATGCAAAAACATTTTGTTTTGTTATACATAAATTCATCACAACATGTTATTTGCTTAACGAATAACGTGATTATTAAGTAATATACTTTAAATTCTGGCATCGTTACAGTTGAAAATATATACCACTAAGTTCCATTTCATAAAGACCCTTATTGTTGAAATTTCATAAACTACACTTGAAATCTTCACACTCATTCTATTGCATAATAACACCATGCTAAGGTGGAGAATCAGTTGTTAGAAGTAGGTATATGTATCGTGTCGGGATGCGTAATACATGAGAGATATTGTTCAAAGGTTAACCTCACTGAATATTTTGTTACACCCTTTGACTTTTTAATCAATTCATTATTATATCCATAACAATATGATTTCCACCTCAATCATACCTAATCGGTCATCACTCTACCAGCTTTTTATTCCCTAACGGGATTTTATACCCATTATCAACTGGATAATTCGACGTGTCGAATAAATGTATATTGGTTTTAATAAACTCGTATATATCGCTATTTTTCGAAGAGAAATGCATCTGCATCAATGTGCTTCCAAGTAACATCTTTTAGATATTTCTACAGAATCTTATAACACAATTCATACATTTTATGTGTGGATAGATGCAGGATTACGTGTCCTATATATAGGCTTATTCATTAATATTTCATCTCTGAGCAATTTTATACCTATTAAATTCTCATAAAGGATTACATACTTTGTCGAGCCATTGATTTGCATGTCTCTTTCCAACTGGTAATTAAGTGAAAGGACATAAAACGATTTATATTCTCTATAAACTTCCCATAAATACAATTATTAATTAACTTCCACAGAGACTGTCCAAATTTTGTTTGTATTCAATTGGTTTACGAGCATTTACTTCAATGTAAGGATTTATCCATCTAGATTGTATCCTATGTATACGTTGTACATTCAAACCAAGTTCAACACATTGTTGAAAACTGAGATAATGTAATATACATTTCTTTTTATCATTCAATATTGTTAGTAGTTTTTATACTTATCGCCTGGATCGATTTCATTCAGTGGACAAAGCGGTAAATCTTAATGCAAATGATGAATACTTTGAGGTTATTGAAAATCTGCGTCCATCACGTACAATAGACATAAAATTGATTGATTTAATTTCATCGTCGCTTAACCACCTTACATCAGAATATGGTAAACAATTATTTGCCATACTATAGAAATATAACGAATTGCTATCACCGTACATTAAATAATTACTTGGTTGAGTGTTATCATAGCTATTCATGTATTTGTTATTACCCTTATAATACTGGATACTGTACACATACCATCTCATATACCACTTTTGAAAAAGTTAATCATAGTTTTATCTGTCAATAATGAAATCTGTACACCGTTCGTTCTTAACATCGCCTCATAAGCTAATCCGAGAATAGTGTCAAACTGATATGTATCCAATCCATGCAATCCGATGCTTAATTCATGGAAGCGCCCAAACGCATCTGTTAAAATCAACATGTCACTTGTAAGATAAAGATTCAAGTATTCACCCAGGCTTTTAACATTCAAGTCATTCCATACCTTTCTAGCATGAATGTAATCTTCATCGCTTACGTGATCAAAATGATGTTTGCATAGTGGACTATCTTCGTGTAATTTTTCCATACAATCCGCATACGTGTACGGTATGACACCTTTACGTTTCATCAATCGCCTATGCAAAGGATTCGTATACATATTATTGATATAATGAAAATTATCAACTTCTGACATATCCGAAAAGTTACTAAGTTTTGAATCCGAAAAGCGATAGCTATCCAGAAATCTTAGATATATATCCTTTCCAATAGAATTTGAATATCTTTTGCTAAATGATAAGTAATTTTCAGACGTTTGTGAAATAAAATTTATGGGTTCAGTATCATAGCCTAGATTTTTGGCTATCAAATGTGTATCATGTTTGTACATGCAATTAAAGAATATCGATATGAATTGGGAATCTTCTTGTTTAAATTGCACTTATGATGAGCTGCTCGTATGTATTTTTCTGGTTTACGACAATGATCACGAACCTTTATAAACGTGTTAAGAAATTCACTTTTGCAAATGTGACATTGTACTGCATTTTGATGTCGTCCACATCTCTCAGGATTATATTGATCTTATTGCCATATACAGTAATAACATCATCTGCAATTATTGTTAACTCTTTAAAGAATTGTTCAATTGCATGTGGACCCTCGAATAATTTGAAACGCGTTAAAGTTTCGTCGTAACGACAAACCATATGTAATGCAATTGCATACGATTCATGCTTATGAATAGCGCGCGTCCGACTTTCGTCCGATGAATCTTGATAGGAATCTAACTAACGTTATATACATTCCATGTCTACATAAACCACGGAATGGAAGTTTTAGACAGTTGGATTATGCTTTGCATTCGATGACATCGTTTTTACCTGCTTCAGGCATAGTGATAATTTGATTCATCATACACCTTTTTATGTCTATTTAAACATAATTCTGTTGTAAAATATGAATTATAGACGTAATATAACAATTTTCGGCCATTATGTCTAGATAGCTGCTTTGCTAGCAAACGAGATAAGCCTATTATCAGACAATAATTCTTTATACATCAGAAAATTAACAAGATGTGAATTTAGCTCTCTTGGTTGATATAAGGGAATGATCGATTTATTTTCAATGCCGTATATCGTTAGTGAAATATTTGAAATTTGACTCTCGAATTTTTCCACATCGTTCAATGATACGGGGAAAATTATCTTTTTAAAGTTAAATTATTTAAACATAAAATAATTTTTATTGGACGTGGGTCGATTCTTGTTACGTTACAGGATATCTGGATGCTAATAGGCAATACGAAAAATAATAATTATCGGTATTTCAAATGTTAATAACAGTTCTCTTTATATTTATTAGGTCTGGTAATTCAGTATGCATCCCTGCATTCAATGAATCATATTGTCACATATACTGTTAATTTCTCAATGCTGTTGCGGGATACATGATTATCCATATGAGCTAGTATAGGCTGAACAAGTTTGCTTTCATACCACTCTGATTTATCTGTTGACTGTAATATAGTTTCTAGTTTAGACTTAAAGCTAAATTTATGGACATTATTGCCCTCTTATGATAATATAACATACTAGCACGATAAACATTAAGCGACTTGCCCGCCTTGGTAGCGTGGGTGTAGCGTGTCTGCCTCACGTTCAAGAGGTCCCGAGTTCGAATCTCGGGCAAGGTGAGTCACCTGGATAAGGTTTTTCCGGGGGTTTCCCTTATCCTTCAAGACGAATGTCGGGTAACTCAAAGCTCCATGGACCATGAACTCATTTGAGCATCATTTCACCCAATTCATTCACCGTCCGATATGACTTAACATTGGAGGACGTAAATTACAACAACAACAACAACAACAACAAAAATTAAGCGACTTTAAGACCTGGTTTATACGTGCTTAATCCCTTATCGACTGCTTTCATAATTAAAGGTTTGCACGCTGATAAGTATACTGAAAGCTCCAATATGTTTACACTGTTAGGAATTTCAACACACATTATCACATAGCTGAAAGTTAAAATATATTGTCAACCTACAGCATTCGGTTAACTTTGATTTTTCGTTAACTTTACGTAGGTTCTGTAACTTACGAGAACATTCAGTTAATATTGATTTACGTAGGTTCATGTAAAATTAACATCTACGTAGGTACAGGAGATGTATTTAAGATAGCATTTGAATTTACACGAATGTGCCTTTTACGTAACTTATATGAATAACATCAGCATGAATAACATAGACGCACGTAAGGCTCATGTAATTTACACATAACTCTTACGTAGATTCAAACATGCAGGTAGGTTCATGCAAATAGAACTTTTCGTAGACTCATCACAAACGTGGACAGAAATAACATGTACGTAACGTAACTGAAATAACATGCATGTAACGTAAATAAATTATAATATTCAGATAGTATGTAACTTATACGTAAGTTCTGTACTCTACGCAGTATAACAAGATAACATGCAACATAACATGCACGTAACTTTAACATTTACATTCACGTAACCTTTAAACCTTTACGTAAATTCATGTAATTTGCATTGAGAATTAACATGCATGTAACGTAACTGAAATAACATATACTTAAGGTAAATGAACTACAACATTCAGATAGTATGTAACTCTTATAGTGTACAATAAAATAACATGCACTTAAGTTTAACATATACGTGAACGTAACTTTTACACATGCAAATTAACAATTTTAACATTTACATGCACGTAACTACAGTATCAAGATGCACGTTTTCAAAAAGCACTATAGAAATTGAAATAACATGTAGCTTCCTCACATTCTTGCAGAGTTGCCATTATTGACTGCTTTAAAAAGTCAGTTTGTGTCGTTTGAAGCCACTTTCTAGAGTTTCCTTGCCGTGGTGTTGCAATAAGCAGTCACCACGGTTAAGGAGTTCTTTCTGCACGGTCATCGCTTTGAACCTCTCTGGGAGGAATTCTGGCGTTTCAACGACGATCCTCTCACCATATCTGGTCTTCACAGTTTTCGCAGTTCGAATGACATATTGAAGCGTCTGGTTTAGATCATGTGGTTTATTTGTGGGAGGATATATTCCACCTTCAGCTAATTGACTTAGCTGAAGCATTTCATGATCTGCAAACACATAAAGACAATGAATCAGTATTAATTCTACACTATTCATAAATTAAACAAAGATTAATAAGATATACAACTTTTATTTCTTACCTGAAGGATCCATCTTTCGAGAGTTTCGACTGATTTCTCACTCGTCAGTGTGGCTGTATTTACTGAAAGAGGCTCCGCCCAGGTTCAATCCATCTATGATGCTTATTTAATGTTATTACGTAGTTACGTAAGTATGTAAGTTTCAACTGTACCCATGCTGTCCGTTTGAATTTAAAGTTTATTACTAACAAATTTAGTAGCATACTGTTAACTCATATAGAGGTTTTGCACCCTAAGATCTCTCTCCCTTCCTCCAATCCTATTTTGCGTGCGCACAGGTCTTATGATTCGTTATTTTTTATTTTGCCTTTGTTCGTACATGCTTACACAAATATATTGATTCATTCGTTTAACATTTCCAGATGTACTAAAAAAGTTCTTTTGTTCATACGTCTTTTTCGTAGCATCATTTTTTCCCGTGTTCATATTGATATGGCACTAAGATGTTTTGGCTACCCCTGTTCTCTCTAGAGAGATCATCCTTGTCACGTGGATGAAAGGGTGAAAGTCGGGCAGACGTGCATAATAGGATAAGTCCACTTATCCCAACTCTAGATCTATTCAAATTTAAAGCACAGGTTTTACTGAACGTGTGAATGATACATGGAATAACGTGAGATTCTAAAAACTCTCCACTATGCATTATTTTCTCATTGCATAGGATTGGCGTTTCCACATTATTGTAATAATCCCCTTTGTATATCATGGGTACATGTAACTTATATGAGGCAAATGTATTCTCATGTGCACTTAACTCTTATAACTTACATACTTTCAATTCAGCTTGTACACGTTTTTTCATTCATATACTTATTTATACACATTTATTCATCTCTCATCTCGAATACCTAATGAGTGAGATAGATTGATATCACTGTAATAATCCCCTGTGTACATGGTTTATCATATTGTCACCCGAGCGTTGGGACACCCTATAGAAGCAGCTGAGAGCGGAAAGCAGGGGAGGTCCGTGTTAGCCACGCCCCCCCTCGTTTGTCTTGTAGTGGTGACAGGCGGTGGCTGGGAGAAAAAAACATCATTGTGCCGTCTGTTTCTGTTCCACCTGTGTTCTCGAAATTACGGGATATTTCATCTACTGGAGAACCTTCCAGATCGGCAAGCGTACCCTATATAAGCTACACGGCGTGCAAGAGGAGTGAGTTAGGAGTCAGTCAGTTCTTGGTGTAAGAATGCAGTGCTAGTGTACGACGAGAAGACTGTGTGAGAGCATCGGAAGATTGTACGTAATTACGAGTGAAAGTGAAATTGTAACGGACGAACTGGTGAATCGTAATTGTGTGCATTACGTAATTCTGTGTAATTGGCAAGAGTTTAACTGTAAGTCGGTGGAAATAAAGAACATTTTTGAGTGGTGTAATTGGACTTTTCACTTCACGAACCCACAAAGTCACAATATGTACTCATATACATAACTCTTATAATTTATGTGGCAAGAGTAACACATACATACGTAATTCTGATATATTTTATATACTTAAATCACTTTTAACGATTGTTGAAGGGAATATGTTCTCATATACTTAACTCTTATAACTTTCGGTTCAGAGTAACACATACTTAACTTGTTCATTCAGATATACATCTTATTCACGTTATTTCAAGAATATGCTTATATCTCTTATAACTCATTATCATATTTGTTTTTATAGGGAGTGTAACACGTACATACTTATCAATCATAAAATCAGTTCATCTCGTATACTTATATATTCATAACACTTACATATAACTTATATACAAATTGTTCTCATTTATTTCAATGTTATGTTATACTTTATTATCCTGGAGGGATTTACATTATTATTATTATTATTATTATTATTATTATTATTATTATTATTATTATTATTATTATTATTATTATTATTATTATTATTATTATTATTATTATTATTATTATTATTATTATTATTATTATTATTATTATTATTATTATTATTATTATTATTATTATTATTATTATTATTATTATTATTATTATTATTATTATTATTATTATTATTATTATTATTATTATTATTATTATTATTATTATTATTATTATTATTATTATTATTATTATTATTATTATTATTATTATTATTATTATTATTATTATTATTATTATTATTATTATTATTATTATTATTATTATTATTATTATTATTATTATTATTATTATTATTATTATTATTATTATTATTATTATTATTATTATTATTATTATTATTATTATTATTATTATTATTATTATTATTATTATTATTATTATTATTATTATTATTATTATTATTATTATTATTATTATTATTATTATTATTATTATTATTATTATTATTATTATTATTATTATTATTATTATTATTATTATTATTATTATTATTATTATTATTATTATTATTATTATTATTATCATTATTATTATTACTATTATTATCATTATCATCATCATTATTATTATTATTATTATTATTATTATTATTATTATTATTATTATTATTACTATTATTACTATTATTATCATTATCATCATCATTATTATTATTATTATTATTATTATTATTATTATTATTATTATTATTATTATTATTATTATTATTATTATATTATTATTATTATTATTATTATTATTATTATTATTATTATTATTATTATTATTATTATTATTATTATTATTATTATTATTATTATTATTATTATTATTATTATTATTATTATTATTATTATTATTATTATTATTATTATTATTATTATTATTATTATTATTATTATTATTATTATTATTATTATTATTATTATTATTATTATTATTATTATTATTATTATTATTATTATTATTATTATTATTATTATTATTATTATTATTATTATTATTGATTCACGGTCGTCCGTTTGTTTAGCTAACGCTGTCAATGGGTCCTATGTTTCTACCTCTATTGCATGCACTATGGTGGCTTGTTTACTTTTAATCTCGATAAAACGGTTATGCATCCTACTGATTATTTTAATCTATTTATATATATATAAATCGTATGACTGCCTCCTCTGACAAAGTACATAGTCCAGAAACTCACCAGATACCACCGACTCACCATTCGCCATTTTTGGGTCTTCGTTTTGCCTTTTTACACTATAGAGAGTCGTACCAGTGCTGTCATATTAGCTTTAGTTCGTTCTTTTGAGACATTATAGGTATTCGTACAGTAGGAATAAGACTTCCCGCTGCATAATGTTCAACTACGGTGATACATGTTTGACAGCTGTTTGCAGTAATGCGTTTGCTAATGCTTCACTGGACGTGCAGATGAGCAGCGAGCTAAGACAAGCTGCTTAACAACGTCAATACAAACATAATTCCACTATGTGAATAGAAAGACATAATGACATTTTTACAATGGTGTTTTAAAAGACACGCTACCCTCATACATAACTAACATAAATTTATTGTAAATAACGAATATTAGAAATGGGAAGTCAAACCCTGAATAAAAGGTATATGTTCTGCTTTATAACTGTTTTTACAGATTGCCCGCCACTTTTTACCAGTAGTAACTGTTGCAGTTTCCTGTATCCAATTCGTGGATGGTGTAATCCAATGAAATGCGCAGGTAACTCAAAAGAGCACTTAAACATACACTATTTCACATTATGGATGTCTGAAAAACAAGCATGAAGCGTGCGTTTAATCCAAGAAACGACCTGAACATGTGTACATTCCTAATATTTAAATTGATTTCTAAAACTTAGTGTGGTAATTTTGTGTATTTACTAGATCAAAAGGAAGCTTTACCAACCGTAAAAACATATATTACATTAGCAGACAACCGGGGTGCATCATTAGGAATTTGATTTCAGTGTTTTCACCTACTAAGTACATTGTTAAACAAAAGTTATAGGTTGTTAACGACGCAGATGTGCCGGAATTTCGTCCTGCAGGAGTACTTCTCCATTGGCGTTTAAAACCGCGAGCTAATTAGCAGGCTTCTTAATCCAGTATCATGGCAAAGTGACTATATAGAAACACGTCAATTTGCAGTACAGTCTTCCAGAACCATGAATTTAAAAGAAAAACTCGAATACGGAAGCACCGATTCCTTTAATCCGTTTTTCGGTATACCCTATTTTCTAGGTATACTTCATAAATGCTCTAGTACTCCGATAATAACCAGCTAAGTCTCAAGTATACACGCATTGTCCTCAGCTCTAATTACGACTAGCTGTAACAACACTTTCCAAATTCTCAATAACATTTAAAAATAAGAACAAATCATATAACATTTTAAATACATGCAAAGAGATTGTTGCTTTTAATTTTGAGTTAACATTTAATAATATTTCTGATTGACGGAATGTGGTATGTAGAATATTAATTTGTGTATTTTGGTTAACAATTTTCAGATTCAGATTTCCAAGCGTGGTTCGTCATGGGGAATCTCCCTACACGATGACGTCAGAGCATGTACAGAGATAATGTGATGGAGGTAAGTACCTTGGTTTTTCTTACCTTGGTTATCACTAACTACATGGATTTCGTAGAGTAACCTCTTCATGAAAAAGGAAAGCTTAACTAACCTACAAAGTTCAGCATACAATACTAATTGAACATACAATTATTTAATTGGACTTATTGAATTATTTCTGATAAAATAAATGATGACTATAGAGATGGTTAAAGCAGATAAAACGTTTGTTAAATAAACAAAGCGTTTAAATAATTTTAAACTATATTTGATAGGCATAAGTTGCAGTACTTGAAAGCTTGAATAATGTCTCACTCAGTTTACTATAATGGATACGGTAACAGAGGTACATAAGGTGAGACAGGGTATCTAAGGCATGACATTTTGTGTTAGAATCATGTATGTATGTATGGATGTATTTATTCACTGCAATTGGGTACTACCCGGTGGCAGAGTTAAGAATTCCGATCAAATTACAAATACTAGATTTACAACAGTAACACAATAAACAATACAAACATGATATTATTTCAACTTTAGTCACTTAAAACATATCTAATTACTTCTCTATTTATATATTATATGCCATTATAATTTAAAAGTTAAACTATAACCATCTGGATTTTTTCTAAATTTCTTCAACGACAGGGGACAGCCCTGAAAGACTGCTACAGACAATTCATTCCATTCTTCAATGGTTCTATTAACAAAAGAAAATTTTCCTACGTCGGTTCTGTATCTTCTACCCTTAATTTTATACCTATGATCGTTTCGTCTATAATAATCCGGATTATCTAACCTTACACTAACGTCCACCCATGCCTTTACACTAGCATTAGCTTTGAATAATGCTACCAACATATGTTTTTACGCCTAATTCTTAATTCCTCCCATTTAGCCTCATTTCCTTTTATAGGCCCAAAATACTTGCCTCTTTTTATGAATTTTATTGCCCTCTTCTGTATTTTTTCTAACGGATCGATTTGGTTAGCTCTATACGGGTCCCAGCATTCTACTCCATATTCCATAACCGACCGCACTAAGGCCTTGCAGGCAATTTCCCTGGACCTAGCGCTCCCCTTTTTCAATATTCTCATTACGAAATGTAATGCCTTCCACGCATTCCTAGATGTGGAATTTACTTGTTCGTCCCATCCAGCATTACTTGCCAGGTACACTCCCAAGTATTTGCAGCTGTCCACCTGTGGAATTTACACCCCTCCCATGTGATAGTTAACAATAATTTTGCGCTTAGTTCTACTAAAAACAATGCACTTACTTTTCATATAGTATATTCAAGTCATTACTGGTTGTGATTATACAGTCAGTGCAAATGGCTCAGGCAATGGTTTATTTTCCACATTTTATAACTTCCCAGAAACTTTTAATAGAGTTTTCATTATTCTAAAAACAATTCCATATACTGAAGGGATACCTAAATTTTTAAGAAGGTGTCATTTCATGCTGGAATAAAAATGTCATAATCTTTGTAGCTGGAGTCTTGGCATGAAATACCAATGCGTGACTACTTATACAGGGTGCTTCAAAACGACACTGAACGAACATATAGCAGTAGTAGCTCAGCTACTATGTGACACAAATAGATAGTTTTTTCCGCCAATACAGCTGTATAAAAATGCCCCAGAAAGAGTGTGGATTAGGCAGTGACAGGAACAACGACGCGTGCCTCACGCTGTCATCGTTCGCAGGTATAAGTCACACGCCGTGCCGCCTGCTGCAACTGTTTCTAAACATACCGGCATACTCATACATACATAGCTTGCTTGCTACTATTAAGAATTTCTTTGGCTTATGTAACTGAAGTAAAAAAGCTATTGCTTAATTATTGCTTATGAGGGCTTAACGTGATCCAAAATTCCGTTATAGCAGTCCATGGTGGCAAATAAGCTGGTGGACATTGCAAATTGTACCATTTAGAGAGACATTAATGTTATTGAGTTTGACGATGGAATCATTAAATGATAAACAGAACACAAAACAACATCAAAGAATTGTAGACAAATTAAACAAAACTAAATTGCTTATGCAATGAGACGAGCATTTCATTTCATGCGTTTGGTAATACTAAATAAAGCATTTGTAGCTGGAAAGGAAGCTGTTGATATTTACAGTAAATGGTTGACATTATTGTACAATTAAGATAGCAACAAAATGCTCTGAAGTTAAACAAATAAATATTATCATTGATCTAACTATTTTTATAATCCATATTTTTAATGAAACTACATTAATCGTGCGTTGGTTGAACTCCCTTCAGCTCTTCCATCCATCAAGACCATATCCATCATTTCGGCGTTCGTATATCGCCCCATATTGCTTGGATTTGTTATCTAAGTAGGGCCCTAAAACACTACACACTCACTCACTCACTCACTCTAAGTACGCGCAAAATCTTCCCTGTTAGGACAGAATGTGTAGTTTTACACTGAAGAGCAGCCTTACAACTGTCCGAGCCATTTGTCGACTTTTGCACAAATAACTGCCCTTTGCCCCGTTACCTGAATTGAGGCTGGGGTTACTAATAAAGAGCAAGGGGCAATGCTTGTGTTTTCGTGGCCGGTGCGTCCCAATTACAACCTTTCAGGTTCACACACCAGTGGTTCCTGCGCTGCCTAATCACAAAATCAAATAATATTCAATGCTGCATAAAGTGATACCTAAAAGAACTTCGAAGCTGCGACACCGAAATTCGCACTAGTTAAGTTATAAACTACGTAACGGCTATAATCGTTCGGTGTCGTTTTGATACAACCTGTATACACACACACACACACGCGCACGCGCACGCGCACGCGCACGTGCCCGCACGCAAGCACGCACCCACCCACCCCCACACCCACACCCGCCCACGCCCACGCCCACGCGCACGCACACGCACAAACACGCACACACACAATCACACACACACACGCACGCACGCACGCACACACATTTGAGATGAAAAATGAGAAACAGCGGTGTCCCAGAGGACGCGGTAATACGTCACTCGCAGGCCAGTCTGCGCCATCTGTTGCGGGACCGGAACAACCAGCTTGTGAAGAGGGCTCGCAGCGTCGTCTGCCATCTAGCGTCGGGGACCGAAGCTACGCGGCAACTGTAGCCGGGAAGTCCGAATCGACTCGTCCGAAACTGCATAGGTTAGTGCTGAAGTCAAGGAATAATCAAAGCACTGAGTACATGAAAACTTTAATCATAAGTAAGCTGAATTCAGTGGAGATGAACGTGGGGGTAAATGCTATTAAAGCTACCAAGGGTGGCCATCTTCTCATTGAGACAGAGAACAATGAAGAAATAGATATTATCTGCAACATCATAACTGAAAAGTGTGGAGCACAATTGGCTGTCAATTTAAGAAACCTATGGAATCCAATAATAATTGGCTTCAAAGTTCCAGATAACATCACACCTGATAATATAGTAGCTGCAGTAACAACACAGAATAGAGAAATGGAAGAATACAAGAGTGAACTGAAGGCACTATTCGCATTCGAGGATAGGCAGAAGTAAAAGAACATTGTACTAGAACTGAGTGCAGCAGCAAGAAATGGGATAAATGATAAGAAACTGAAAATTGGCTGGCACATTTGTAATTGGAATGATTACATCAGTGTTAATCGGTGCTACAAATGTTGCAAATATAATCACTAGGCTTCTGACTGCAAAGGGAAACAAACATGTCCAAAATGTTCAGGAGAGCATCTTTTGTAGGAGTGCCCTGCAAAAAAAGAAGAATATAGGTGCATAAACAGCATTAAATATAAAAAATGCAACAGATATGAAGCAATAAATGTTAATCACTCTGCACTTGATGGACAATGCCCCAGCTATCAGTTTGCACTGAAAAGAGTCGAACAACACACAGATTACTAAAAATTAAATACAACTTGCTGTATTTTCAAGTAAATGTTCAACACTAGAGTAGCAACGTCTAACTTGGTGAAACTAATGCATGCGCAGTGTATAGACTTAGCATTTATACAGGAGCACTATTTAATAAATAACAAGTTAGCTGGCATACCATTAACATCTAGGATTTTTACTGCTGGTGATCAAAGATAAAGGGCTGCAATTATAATAAACAATAAAGACATTGATCTAACCACAATCAGACAGGTATCAGATGAAGACTGTGTGGTTATACAGGTGACACACGGGTATAAAAACTTTTTGGAGCTAGTATCTACTTCGTTGGGCACGCAGATATAGAAAACGACATTCGAAAAATGGAAAAAATTATGCAGTTTATCAAAGGTCAGGTATTGATGATTCTAGCAGACACCAATGCAAGAAGCAAATTATGGCATGACACCCTATCCAATGAACGAGGCAGAAGCTTGGAAGCATTTATTACTAAGAACAACAAAGGAAACGAATTGAACCTTGCAGTAAAGACAAAAATATCACCAAAACTAAATATGCATGAGTTAAATGCAACGCTCCTCTGTTTGAGAAAAAACGCCAAAATTATTTACGATAACTGCTTAGCCACGAAAACAGAGAAGAAATAGTTCATGACTTCGATTAACTGAGCATTTCCAGCGACAAGATGTTATTTTCTTTCCACGGATTGTAATGCAAATTATAATGTACACTCTATTTATATTATATTTTAGCCGATGTATTTATCATCTGTTTCAAATTGGAAGGTGTTTGTCCTTGAGCGCTATTAGGTGAGCAACCAATGGGAGTCCTGCGGTGTTGTCGTATTTTATTCCCGCTAAGTGGTGTGTAAGGAACGTCAGATTTTGCCGAGACTGATCCATGTGGAAGGTAGAGAGTAATGTATCTAACATAACGGTGAAAACCTCACATTTTTAGCTCAAATAGTTTTTCTAATACAAATAAATAAACCACTATTACCTGTATTATAACAATAAATCGCGACGTAAGTACTGTATGAATATCATTATTGGTTGGCATATATGCATGTACGTATATTTGAAATTACCCAGAACTGAAACGATGACGTGACGTGATAAACGAATTACTTTGAATAATCCAATTCGAGTGAGAGGAAGCAATAAATTTCCTGCTGCCCTGGCAGAACGTGTCTGGTCACATTATATCTTTGTTTATAAATGGTTCGTGATCTCCATTTACTCTAGAGTTCAAAGTGGTTGGTGTGTATGTATGTACATATACCTTTAATTACTCAGAACTGAAATTTAAACTGCTGACATGATGGATAAAAGAATTACTGTGAATAAGTCAAGGTGTTAAATTCGAGAGGGAGCAAACACTTCATTTTCTGCTAGCCTGTGGAATGCTGTATGCTTATGTTAATGAATGAATGTTGGATAAGAAATCTTTATTTACTCTGGAGAGTTCAGATCAATATCATTCAGTTGTTCTTTACACAACAGTAGAGTAAAATTTAAATAGTGCAATTGCTTCTTGCGGTGAATTTAGTGGGAGGAAAAATGGAAGGTATTGCGAAGTCAGGATCGAAATACTATTTTTAAGGTATACACGTTCTTCAAAAGTTTTTGGGAAACAGAAGCTAAAGATGAGCTATTGCAAAGAGTACTTCCGTTTAAAAACACGGAAAAAGTGTATCAGCTGGATCAACTTGCGACTGAAACGGGATACGAGGTAATAAGCCTCCCAACTTGAGTTGGTGTAGGCTCAAATAAAAACGGGTGTTGCAAACAGAAATAATACCTTTAACTGACGGACGCTAAACGACTAGTTCACGAAGAAATTGACACGGTAACAACAGAAGTGGGAAAACAGGGTGAGGCATGCGGAAAATCTTCAAGAAGACGATTTTAAGAAAGAAATAGCACGTCATGAGATTTTGGAACCTTTGCAGGACTGACGATGAAGATAGTGACAATGACGAATTGTCTCTGAACGGAAGTGACATTGACAGCAATATGGTTGAGCCAAAGGCAGTTCCATTAAATTAAAAGTACAGGTAATTCATAAATTGTAATTACAGTGATAGTATTTGAAATACAGATAATTTTCGAAAATACTTTTTCCAATTTTGATTTTGGCAACTACATCATTGTAAAAGTTTGTAAAATGTAATTTGCTTACCCTTACTCTGCGACAAGCAGACCTGCATGCTGTATAGGTGTGCAATGGAGAGGGAAATACAAGAGTAGTGGAGTAACAAGCTGGCAACGCTGAGTGTGATACGGCATCCGATTAGTTGGACTACGGAACTCTTCTTATTTAAAACACATATTAGTATGATTATACTAATAAAAGTAATCCATATGTAACCTTAAGAAAGCTAAAAACTAGAGAGAGAAAGAAAAATGAAGAAAAATAAAAAATGCAGGCATATATGCACATAGATATAGCGCGGGCCAACTATGCGCCACGAGACCAACGGTGTTCTGTCAATGCACGCGCCTAACGGAGAAATAATGAAACGCTTACACAAAATGTTGCATTACCCATTTTGTGATAACTGTCAGAGGGGTAAAACTAATCGAAATAACCGATCACGTTGAAAAAGCAGGTCAGTAATGTGGTGTCGTTCAGATTATATGTATATCAGGTCCGCGTATAAAACAAACACATTGGCGTTGGTAAAAATTAAGGCAAATTGCACTTACAACACAAAATACATCTGCAAATATACCACAGAATCGGAAATTTTAAGTATTACCTTGCCCACAATTACGCAGTTACTACTTAAGTCATCATGGCGAGCTTAATGCGCATGCCGCGTTAACAAAACTGGGAGAATATTCCAGTATATGTTCAATATTATAACAAGAGACTAAAAGTTCCAACAAAACCTTTGCAACAGTTTTATTACTGCGTGTAATCTATTAATATAAAATCCATGAAAATATAGGTTACAAATGCTTGTATATATTTCTCCTTTAGAAGGTTTTCGTTCTCACGCATAGCTATTCTTTTTTCCGAGGATGCCGTTTTGTAAACTGGAGCTGCAGCGTGCTCTCACATATCAAAATCTAAATGAAATCTACACTTTATTTACTAATCGAAAACTTAGTTGGTAATCAAAGTTTAAAAATATGTATAAATGATCTTCCCCGAATAAATTTCGACATATGGTGCCATCTCTCGACAGCTCGACGCAGTGCGTAAAGGCCATTGCATTTTTGGCACAACCAGCGCCACTCTCCTGGCGGACAATCAATACAATTAAAATTCGTGTTCCATTTGTCATCTGTTTACAATGCCACGTAAACACGAAAATGCTCACACAACTTTCTCAATTCAATCCTTTAAACGGACCATACTTTAGTGTCCTCTACATATTTAATAAAGCGTTAACAGAAGATACTTGATTACGCAATTCGTTGTAACTGCCGGAGAATTACAACGGAAAGAAATGATAGGTCACGCTGAAGATGTATGTTACTATGTGCTATATGTTGTCGTTCCAATTATATGCTATTTGCCGTATACATCAGACAACTGGACGTTTGTGGGCATTGCAGGAAATTTGAGTGCGTAGCGAAACACAATGTATAGAGGTAAATAGGCTGCAGATCATACATTTTCAAATTGTCAGTCAGTCGAAAAAATCGCAAATATACTAATATAGCGT
Source organism: Mantis religiosa (assembly GCA_030765055.1). Classification (NCBI taxonomy): domain Eukaryota; kingdom Metazoa; phylum Arthropoda; class Insecta; order Mantodea; family Mantidae; genus Mantis; species Mantis religiosa. The sequence continues at coordinate 309,388 of JAUKNK010000081.1, read as the reverse complement.
AGGTCACGGCATGATATCATCTCCAGACATTTTCAGCATTAATAAGATAGAAAAGAAAATCCGGAATATTTCGGACATTATAATAATTTTGTTGCAAATACAAGAAAAAACCCAAGTATCATACAGTGCCTTTGAAACGTGAGATAAGATCACGCATTTGTGAAAGTCTTGGATAAATGTTTAGATTAGAAAGCTTTTCTGCTCACGCATAATTTTCTTTTCAGTCCCATACTACCGTCCCGTAAGCCGTAACTACTGTATAGGTAATATTTGCACAAATGAATTCATTGCACATAAAAACACAAATTGAGGAGCGATTTTTTCAAAAATAGATAAATGCAACATTTTACTAAATTGAGTTATATATTGTATCGGCATAAATTTCTCCTTCTACATCGTTCTACGAAATGAGATTTTGCAAAATTCGATTCATGTCCTGTCGAGAAGGTAGAGAATATTAGCAGTTTTTTTTTTTTTTTTTTTTTTCAAAACTCGATAGCTCCACTTGCTCAGTTAAAGCAAAAGAGGATAGATGGCATTTTATAATTTTAGACCCAGCGTGTAGCAACCTCAATTCTATTATACGCATGTTGGCATTAACTGCCCTCTCATGGTTTCGATTCTTGGAATTCTCAATCATTTCCGCAAGCGCTGTACACTGCTGCATCGTTAGCAATAACTGCGAACTCAGGTTGTGCGCTTCGATACCACATTCATTTCTGAAAGCTTTGTTATACTTACATTATATTTTTATTCTTAGTTGAGAAACTGCACTCTACTATGCACAATGGACAGACGCTCAGTTTGTAAAACTGCACCAGTTGTAGAATGCTAGGGACGTAGTGATTGCAAAAACAAGGAAAGCAAATCAAAATGCAAGTCAAGGAAAGGTCATACTCCAGCAACTTTACGAGTCACATGGTCTCGAGTGCACTCCACAAAATCCTAAAATTAAAGGGCATAAGCATTGTGATGTAAGTGATTTGACTTATAATAATATAAGTCTATTTCACCAAAATTTTTTCGTGCTCAACAAAATAGATCAAGATAAAGTCCTTATGAAGTATATGAGTATTACAACTCCAAATCGCAGAGAGGTAAACAAAAAAGCTGCAATTGGAAAACACACTGTTACAGTGTGAGAAATATGATGGCCGAGTATTGTCAGTATAGGCTGCAAGTTTCAATGCAATCACAGGGGTGTCGAAAGATAGATTATCTCTGCTGGTTAGAACGTTTCACTTATCTGGGAATGCGCCAAAGGAAACCAGAGGAGGTGACAGAACAGGAATATTACAGAAAGGCATATCTGCTGCTATAAAACAAGACGTATAGAGGTACAGATGTAGAGAAAGTCACTATGGAAGAGCAAAGTCAAGGTGAGGGTATCTATATCAGAAAAATGAGAACCAACTTTTGCAACGAAAGTAGATTAGCAATTCTTCCAGTCTGCTCATTTCAAAATATACATATCTTCTTCAATCTTTCATTCCGTACAGCACACACTGACACATACTGAACCTGCAAAATAGTGCTAATGAAGATTGAGACGCAAGCAGATGTGGAAAAGAAAAACGAACTAAGAACAATGTACAGACTGCACAAGCTGCGTCCATAAGTGTTTTACCATATATTGAAAAAGGAAAACGCCGAGGCAATCACTATTTGTTTTGATATGCAGCAGAAGCAGCCACTACCTGGACCTCCTGTTAGCGAGGTATTCTAAGTAAGGCAGGTGTGGCTGTATAATATATGCATAATGATGATTCGATCTAAAACCCAGAACAATTACTACGTAACCTTGTATACTCCATTGTTGCAAACTAAATTTGCTAAAGGCTGACAACAGGTTGCCTAAGCTTTACACCACTTGTTGTAGGAACTGGAAGATCGGATGTCCAGCAACGCTCCCTTTCCCATTGGTTTATTTTCAGACCTCTGCTCTAGTCAGAACAAGAATAGTGTGATGTTCATTCTTATTGCTTACCTGGAGAAGAGTAAAACATGTTCCTGCATTTTAGATATCTAGCCAATACCTGGGCACCGCTTTATGCCTCCTGATAGTGTCTTTAGCTGAGTCGCAAAAGGTTTAAGATAAAAAGAGAATATCTTGAGTGCTGATGAGTACCATCAGATATTACAAAATCATGGCTCAGCGAAAGTGCTGTTCAGAGAATGGAATATTAAGGACTTGAAAGAAAGTGCAAACAAAGGACTGAAATCAAAGCTTCCTCTCAAAATGAATACACAGATAATCATAACACATTCCAAGCAATCAAAGGAAGACCATAAGGTATCTGTAGAAGTTCAAAGTACATATTCTGTTTTACCTGTGGAGTTGGATGTGATGACACCGCGCAACAAGTACTGCTGCGAATTCCCGCTTTGATATCATTATTATTGATATTATTATTATTATTATTATTATTATTATTATTATTATTATTATTATTATTATTATTATTATTATTATTATTATTATTATTATTATTATTATTATTATTATTATTATTATTATTATTATTATTATTATTATTATTATTATTATTATTATTATTATTATTATTATTATTATTATTATTATTATTATTATTATTATTATTATTATTATTATTATTATTATTATTATTATTATTATTATTATTATTATTATTATTATTATTATTATTATTATTATTATTATTATTATTATTATTATTATTATTATTATTATTATTATTATTATTATTATTATTATTATTATTATTATTATTATTATTATTATTATTATTATTATTATTATTATTATTATTATTATTATTATTATTATTATTATTATTATTATTATTATTATTATTATTATTATTATTATTATTATTATTATTATTATTATTATTATTATTATTATTATTATTATTATTGTTGTTGTTGTTGTTGTTCCTTTCATTTGAATGAACTTTGGTTACCAAACACCTTGGCTTGACTGAGCGGAGCTGAGCTTTAGCTGAGGTATGGTTTAGCTCCGTTGCTATCTCGAACGGCCGCACGCCATTTGGGGTATCTAGTGCCGCCTAAAGCAGCGTCTACTGGGGTCATTGTCTCGAAGTGACCCAACCCGGGCACTTCTATGTGATGGTAAATGTTGGTATAATTTGGTAGCCCGACGCCTAAGTTCGTACTCCACGTATGCATGGGCCGTGGTTCTATGGTGCAACCTCAGAGGGAAGGAGCGACCGACAGAATGGATAGAGTGAAGTGCTCCATTCTGCGCACGTTAGAGCCGTAATATCCAACTGTCTGCAATCATGCCCCAGATCCGGAAGGGATACAGCATCAGAAGGAAAACCAGCGCTCGAAATGGGTATAACCATAGGCCAACCGGAACCGAACCCGACCCCAGCATTGGATACAGGAAAGCAATCACCTTAAACCTTCACCGAGCGGTGGCTGATGTGGAAGCAAAAAGTTAAACCTCTCTGCAGTTTAACCCCTACGTACAGGATGGAATCTGTCCATTCCATTCCTTAAAACCTGGAATCGTAATTTAGGGCAGTCTGCAGGGGTGTGGCGGTTGATAAACCAAATGGCATAGCCTTTGTCAGGGTTATTTGATTTCCGCCATTGCCGCCACCACTGCTACTGAGGCGGAGGTGTCTCGGTATTGGGTTCAAGGACATGTAAGAGACGGTTGGAAGTTTGGTTATGTTTCATGTACGGAGGTTTGCGATATTTTTCCACATACCTCTCGTTTAGAAAGCTCCTCAGCATACAATGTATATGTGCCACAAAGTGCTACACAAATGATAATTAAACCCAAACTATATATTTGAAATACAATCACAACTGATAATCAAATGCCTAAGAATATTTTTGTGGTATTCTTCACCGTAATAACTTACCACAGGTTCAGCCATTTCTCAACAGCTTTGCCAAGCTGGTAATAGCGCTATCATTAGGTCAAACACTCCCTCTGTCCTAGAGGAAAATCAATGTAACTAAAAGTGCCAGTTTATAATAATATACTCACACAACATTCAGGACTCAGTCCTAAAAACATCCGTATATTTATATCTCATCCAGATTTAATTAACAATTTACACAACATTTTCTATTGCTCATTTCGTGGTGAATGCCAGAGAGACACAGCCCTCTTAAAAGAACGTGTTCCATTTTCCATCTAGTTGCAATTCCACGTTAATATCACTATGCTAACACAACTTTCCAAACTCAGTCCGTAAAAAGATCCTTATTTCTGGACCTTGTCCAGATTTAACCCATCGATAATTGCCGGAGGCCTGGTAGGCCTCTAGTTGTATTTAAATTTTGTAGTTTCCGAAAGAACGCACCTACGTAATTGCCTGACAAGGACGTCTAACAGTACACCTTACTCGAATATTTTCTGCGGCGACAAATTTTTTCTTTGTTGTTATAGCTACAAGAATGACGAAGCAACAGTTAGGTATCGTATGGGTCTGGCATTAGCCTTGCGCCTACTCCCGTTACATGCTGATGGCATGGTTTTCTTCCTTAGTAAGTTGTGGAATGTTGCATTGCCAGTGGAAGGAGTCATTAGTTCTTCATCATGAATATCAGAAAAGGTATGATCTACTGAATAGGAATTGGTAAAAGTACATCGTCTACTTTGCGATGACAGTGCCTTACCGTTGGATGACAATTTGTACGAATCAAATGATTCTGATTCTCAGAATAAAGTGGAACAGGAACTTTAGATTTAGAAAAAAGTAGTTTAGATCTCAAGTCTACATGTTCCATTGGACAACCTCTGAGAAGGTGTTGAGAAAAAGCCTGAAATAATGATGCATTACAACGATACTAAATCCGGAGTTTATGTAATGGATAAATTGTGTACTACGTACAATGTAGCCAGAACAAAATGAAAGTGGCCAATGGTAATCTTTACCATGTGTTAAATGGTGCAGGTATTAATTCCAGGGTTACCTTTCTTGGAAACCAAAACAAATATTCCACAACATTGGAACATTTGAAAGTACTGCCCTTAACTTTACTCTCTGAACAGCTACAAAGAAGATCAATAGCATCAAAGCTACCCCATGATTTGAAAGAGCACCTAAAGAAATATAAACCTGAACAACCAACAGAAGATGAGTTGCCGAATGCACCAGAATCACTGAAAAGGAAACGAATTGAACCTTACAATAAAGACAAAAATATCACCAAACTAAATATGCATGAGTGAAATGCAACGCTCCTCTGTTTGAGAAAAACGCCAAAATTATTTGCGATAACTGCTTAGCCACGAAAACAGAGAAGAAATAGTTGATGACTTTGATTAACTGAGCATTTCCAACTACAAGATGTTGTTTTCTTTCCACTGACTGTAATGCAAATTATAATGTACACTCTATTTGTATTATATTTTAGCCGATGTATTTATCATTTGTTTCAAATGGGTAGGTGTTTGTCCTTGAGCGATACTAGGTGAGCAACAAATGGGAGTCCTGCGGTGTTGTCGTATTGCATTCCCGCTAAGTGGTGTGTAAGGAACGTCAGATTTTGCCGAGACTGATCCATGTGGAAGGTAGAGAGTAAGGTATCTAACATAACCGTGAAAACCTCACATTTTTAGCTCAAATAGTTTTTCTAATACAAATAAATAAACCACTATTACCTGTATTAGAACAATAGATGTAAGCACTGTATGAATATCATTATTGGTGGGCATATATGCATGTACGTATATTTTTAATTACTCAGAACTGAAACGATGACGTGACGTGATAAACGAATTACTTTGAAAAATCCAATTCGAGTGAGAGGAAACAATAAATTTCCTGCTGCCCTGGCAGAACGTGTCTGGTCACATTATATCTTTGTTTATAAATGGTCCGTGATCTCTATTTACTCTAGAGAGTTCAAAGTGGTTGGTGTGTATGTATGTACATATACCTTTAATTACTCAGAACTGAAATTTAAACTGCTGACATGATGGATAAAAGAATTACTGTGAATAAGTCAAGGTGTTAAATTCAAGAAGAAGCAAACACTTCATTTTCTGTTAGCCTGTGGAATGCTGTATGCTTATGTTTATGAGTGAATGTTGGATAAGAAGTCTTTATATACTCTGGAGAGTTCAGATCAATATCATTCAGTTGTTCTTTACACAACAGGAGCGTAAAATTTAAATAGTGCAATTGCTTCTTGCGGTGAAATTAGTGGGAGGAAAAAAGGCATGTATTACGAAGTCAGGATCGAAATATTATTTTTAAGGTACACACGTTCTTCAAAAATTTTTGGGAAACAGAAGCTAAAGATGAGTTATTGCAAAGAGTACTTCCGTTTAAAAACACGGAAAAAGTGTATCAGCTGGATCAACTTGCGACTGAAACGGGATACGAGGTAATAAGCCTCCCAACTTGAGTTGGTGTAGGCTCAAATAAAAACGGGTGTTGCAAACAGAAATAATACCTTTAACTGACGGACGCTAAACGACTAGTTCACGAAGAAATTGACACGGTAACAACAGAAGTGGGAAAACAGGGTGAGGCATGCGGAAAATCTTCAAGAAGACGATTTTAAGAAAGAAATAGCACGTCATGAGATTTTGGAACCTTTGCAGGACTGACGATGAAGATAGTGACAATGACGAATTGTCTCTGAACGGAAGTGACATTGACAGCAATATGGTTGAGCCAAAGGCAGTTCCATTAAATTAAAAGTACAGGTAATTCATAAATTGTAATTACAGTGATAGTATTTGAAATACAGATAATTTTCGAAAATACTTTTTCCAATTTTGATTTTGGCAACTACATCATTGTAAAAGTTTGTAAAATGTAATTTGCTTAACCTTACTCTGCGACAAGCAGACCTGCATGCTGTATAGGTGTGCAATGGAGAGGGAAATACAAGAGTAGTGGAGTAACAAGCTGGCAACGCTGAGTGTGATACGGCATCCGATTAGTTGGACTACGGAACTCTTCTTATTTAAAACACATATTAGTATGATTATACTAATAAAAGTAATCTATATGTAGCCTTAAGAAAGCTAAAATCTAGAGAGAGAAAGAAAAATGAAGAAAAATAAAAAATGCAGGCATATATGCACATAGATATAGCGCGGGCCACCTATGCGCCACGAGACCAACGGTGTTCTGTCAAGGGACGCGCCTAACGGAGAAATAATGAAACGCTTACACAAAATGTTGCATTACCCATTTTGTGATAACTGTCAGAGGGGCAAAGCTAATCGAAATAACCGATCACGTTGAAAAAGCAGGTCAGTACTGTGGTGTCGTTCAGATTATATGTATATCAGGTCCGCGTATAAAACAAACACATGGGCGTTGGTGAAAATTAAGGCAAATTGAACTTACAACAACACAAAATATATCTGCAAATATACCACAGAATCGGAAATTTTAAGTTTTACCTCGCCCACAATTACGCAGTCACTACTTAAGTCATCATGGCGAGCTTAATGTGCATGCCGCGTTAACAAAACTGGGAGAATATTCCAGTATATGTTCAATATTATAACAAGAGACTAAAAGTTCCAACAAAACCTTTGCAACAGTTTTATTTCAACGTCTAAGTTAATAATATAAAATCCATGAAAATATATGTTACAAATACTTGTATATATTTCTCCTTTAGAAGGTTTTCGTTCTCACGCATAGTTAATTTTTGTTCCGAGGATGCCGTATTGTAAATTGGAGCTGCAGCGTGCTCTCACATATCAAAAACCAAATGAAATCTACACTTTATTTACTAATCAAAAACTTAGTTGGTAATCAAAGTTTAAAAATATGTATAAATAATCTTCCCCGAATAAATTTCGACAGATGGTGCCATCTCTCGACAGCTCGACGCACTGCGTAAAGGCCATTGCATTTTTGGCACAACCAGCGCCACTCTCCTGGCGGACAATCAATACAATTAAATTACGTGTTCCATTTGTCATCTGTTTACAATGCCACGTAAATACGAAAATGCTCACACAACTTTCTCAAATCAATCTTTAAAACGGACCATACTTTAGTGTCCTCTACAGATTTAATAATGCGTTAACAGAAAATACTTGATTATGCAATTCGTTGTAACTGCCGGAGAATTACAACGAAAAGAAATGATAGGTCACGCTGAAGATGTAAGTTACTATGTGCTATATGTTGTCGTTCCAATTATATGCTATTTGCCGTATACATCAGACAACTGGACGTTTGTGGGCATTGCAGGAAATTTGAGTGCGCAGGGAAACACAATGTATAGAGGTAAATAGGCTGCAGATCATACATTTTCAAATTGTCAGTCAGTCGAAAAAATCGCAAATATACTAATATAGCGTAGGCCACGGCATGATATCATCTCCAGACATTTTCAGCATTAATAAGATAGAAAAGAAAATCCGGAATATCTCGAACATTATAATAATTTTGTTGCAAATACAAGAAAAACCCCAAGTATCATACAGTGCCTTTGAAACGTGAGATAAGATCACGCAGTTGTGAAAGTCTTGGATAAATGTTTAGATTAGAAAGCTTTTCTGCTCACGCATAATTTTCTTTTCAGTCCCATACTACCGTGCCGTAAGCCGTAACTACTGTATAGGTAATATTTGCACAAATGAATTCATTGCACATAAAAACACAAATTGAGGAGCGATTTTTTCAAAAATAGATAAATGCAACATTTTACTAAATTGAGTTTTATATTGTATCGGCATAAATTTCTTCTACATCGTTCTACGAAATGAGATTTTGCAAAATTCGATTCATGTCCTGTCGAGAAGGTAGAGAATATAAGCAGTTTTTTTTTTAAACTCGATAGCTCCACTTGCTCAGTTAAAGCAAAAGACGATAGATGGCATTTTATAATTTTAGACCCAGCGTGTAGCAACCTCAATTGTATTATACGCATGTTGGCATTAACTGCCCTCTCATGGTTTTGGTTCTTGGAATTCTCAATCATTTCTGCAAGCGCTGTACACTGCTGCATCGTTAGCAATAACTGCGAACTCAGGTTGTGCGCTTCGATACCACATTCATTTCTGAAAGCTTTGTTATACTTACATTATATTTTTATTCTTAGTTGAGAAACTGCACTCTACTATGCACAATGGACAGACGCTCAGTTTGTAAAACTGCACCAGTTGTAGAATGCTAGGGACGTAGTGATTGCAAAAACAAGGAAAGCAAATCAAAATGCAAGTCAAGGAAAGGTCATACTCCAGCAACTTTACGAGTCACGTGGTCTCGAGTGCACTCCACATGATCCTAAAATTAAAGGGCATAAGCATTGTGATGTAAGTGATTTGACTTATAATAATATAAGTCTATTTCACCAAAATTTTTTCGTGCTCAACAACATAGATCAAGATAAAGTCCTTATGAAGTATATGAGTATTACAACTCCAAATCGCAGAGCGGTAAACAAAATAGCTGCAATTGGAAAACACACTGTTAACATTAAATACAGTGTGAGATCTAATGAGGCCGAGTATTGTCAGTATAGGCTGCAAGTTTCAATGCATCACAGGGGTGTCGAAAGATAGATTATCTCTGCAGGTTAGAACGTTTCACTTATCTGGGAATGCGCCAAAGGAAACCAGAGGAGGTGACAGAACAGGAATATTACAGAAAGGCATATCTGCTGCTATAAAACAAGACGTATAGAGGTACAGATGTAGAGAAAGTCACTATGGAAGAGCAAAGTCAAGGTGAGGGTATCTATATCAGAAAAATGAGAACCAACTTTTGCAACGAAAGTAGATTAGCAATTCTTCCAGTCTGCTCATTTCAAAATATACATATCTTCTTCAATCTTTCATTCCGTACAGCACACACTGACACATACTGAACCTGCAAAATAGTGCTAATGAAGATTGAGACACAAGCAGATGTGGAAAAGAAAAACGAACTAAGAACAATGTACAGACTGCACAAGCTGCGTCCATAAGTGTTTTACCATATATTGAAAAAGGAAAACGCCGAGGCAATCACTATTTGTTTTGATATGCAGCAGAAGCAGCCACTACCTGGACCTCCTGTTAGCGAGGTATTCTAAGTAAGGCAGGTGTGGCTGTATAATATATGCATAATGATGATTCGATCTAAAACCCAGAACAATTACTACGTAACCTTGTATACTCCATTGTTGCAAACTAAATTTGCTAAAGGCTGACAACAGGTTGCCTAAGCTTTACACCACTTGTTGTAGGAACTGGAAGATCGGATGTCCAGCAACGCTCCCTTTCCCATTGGTTTATTTTCAGACCTCTGCTCTAGTCAGAACAAGAATAGTGTGATGTTCATTCTTATTGCTTACCTGGAGAAGAGTAAAACATGTTCCTGCATTTTAGATATCTAGCCAATACCTGGGCACCGCTTTATGCCTCCTGATAGTGTCTTTAGCTGAGTCGCAAAAGGTTTAAGATAAAAAGAGAATATCTTGAGTGCTGATGAGTACCATCAGATATTACAAAATCATGGCTCAGCGAAAGTGCTGTTCAGAGAATGGAATATTAAGGACTTGAAAGAAAGTGCAAACAAAGGACTGAAATCAAAGCTTCCTTTCAAAATGAATACACAGATAATCATAACACATTCCAAGCAATCAAAGGAAGACCATAAGGTATCTGTAGAAGTTCAAAGTACATATTCTGTTTTACCTGTGGAGTTGGATGTGATGACACCGCGCAACAAGTACTGCTGCGAATTCCCGCTTTGATATCATTATTATTGATATTATTATTATTATTATTATTATTATTATTATTATTATTATTATTATTATTATTATTATTATTATTATTATTATTATTATTATTATTATTATTATTATTATTATTATTATTATTATTATTATTATTATTATTATTATTATTATTATTATTATTATTATTATTATTATTATTATTATTATTATTATTATTATTATTATTATTATTATTATTATTATTATTATTATTATTATTATTATTATTATTATTATTATTATTATTATTATTATTATTATTATTATTATTATTATTATTATTATTATTATTATTATTATTATTATTATTATTATTATTATTATTATTATTATTATTATTATTATTATTATTATTATTATTATTATTATTATTATTATTATTATTATTATTATTATTATTATTATTATTATTATTATTATTATTATTATTATTATTATTATTATTATTATTATTATTATTATTATTATTATTATTATTATTATTATTATTATTATTATTATTATTATTATTATTATTATTATTATTATTATTATTATTATTATTATTATTATTATTATTATTATTATTATTATTATTATTATTACTATTATTATTACTATTATTATTATTATTATTATTATTATTATTATTATTATTATTATTATTATTATTATTATTATTATTATTATTATTATTATTATTATTATTATTATTATTATTATTATTATTATTATTATTATTATTATTATTATTATTATTATTATTATTATTGTTGTTGTTGTTGTTGTTGTTGTTGTTGTTCCTTTCATTTGAATGAACTTTGGTTACCAAACACCTTGGCTTGACTGAGCGGAGCTGAGCTTTAGCTGAGGTATGGTTTAGCTCCGTTGCTATCTCGAACGGCCGCACGCCATTTGGGGTATCTAGTGCCGCCTAAAGCAGCGTCTACTGGGGTCATTGTCTCGAAGTGACCCAACCAGGGCACTTCTATGTGATGGTAAATGTTGGTATAATTTGGTAGCCCGACGCCTAAGTTCGTACTCCACGTATGCATGGGCCGTGGTTCTAAGGTGCAACCTCAGAGGGAAGGAGCGACCGACAGAATGGATAGAGTGAAGTGCTCCATTCTGCGCACGTTAGAGCCGTAATATCCAACTGTCTGCAATCATGCCCCAGATCCGGAAGGGATACAGCATCAGAAGGAAAACCAGCGCTCGAAATGGGTATAACCATAGGCCAACCGGAACCGAACCCGACCCCAGCATTGGATACAGGAAAGCAATCACCTTAAACCTTCACCGAGCGGTGGCTGATGTGGAAGCAAAAAGTTAAACCTCTCTGCAGTTTAACCCCTACGTACAGGATGGAATCTGTCCATTCCATTCCTTAAAACCTGGAATCGTAATTTAGGGCAGTCTGCAGGGGTGTGGCGGTTGATAAACCAAATGGCATAGCCTTTGTCAGGGTTATTTGATTTCCGCCATTGCCGCCACCACTGCTACCGAGGCGGAGGTGTCTCGGTATTGGGTTCAAGGACATGTAAGAGACGGTTGGAAGTTTGGTTATGTTTCATGTACGGAGGTTTGCGATATTTTTCCACATACCTCTCGTTTAGAAAGCTCCTCAGCATACAATGTATATGTGCTACAAAGTGCTACACAAATGTTAATTAAACCCAAACTATATATTTGAAATACAATCACAACTGATAATCAAATGCCTAAGAATATTTTTGTGGTATTCTTCACCGTAATAACTTACCACAGGTTCAGCCATTTCTCAACAGCTTTGCCAAGCTGGTAATAGCGCTATCATTAGGTCAAACACTCCCTCTGTCCTAGCGGAAAATCAATGTAACTAAAAGTGCCAGTTTATAATAATATTGTAACGAGACCGCTAGAACACCCTGTACCAGCTGCGAACGGAAGGCAGGGGGGAGGACCGCGTTAGCCACACCTTCTCCTCGTTTGTCTTGTAGTGGTGACAGGCTTGTGGTTAGGGGAAAACATGACTGGTCGTCTGTTTTCCTTCTACCTGTTTCTCGATCTTTCGTTTACCAGAACAATCTTGTAAACACCAGAAACCGGCGATATTCCTATAAAGAGGGTTACAGACAGACAGTGTGAGTCAGTTGTTGAGTTGGTTTTTGTAGTCAGTCAGTTGTTGGTTGTGTTGGTCAATCAGTTGGTTAGTGAGTGTGAGCGAGAAGACAGTCGCAGTTCTTGGTGTAAGAGTTAGTCAGTGACGTGTTAATGAACGAAAGAATTGTGCAACGGGACTGTACGAACTGTGTACGAGTATCGGAGTTTATGTAATCGCGAGTACAAGTGAAGTTGCAACGGACGAACTGGTAAATTGTAACTGTGTGCAGCAAGTAATTTTATGTAATTGGCAAGTGTTAAACTGTAAGTCGGTGGAAATAAAGAACATTGTTGAGTGGTGTAATTGGACTTTTCATTTCACGAACCCACAAAGTCACACTGGCGTCAGAAGTGGGATATAACACAAAGTCACACTGGTGTCAGGAAGCGGGAAAAGAACATCACCGAACATTACAACGATGGAGGCAGCATTAGAAAAGATTTTAGCGGAACTGAAAGAAATGAAGACGGCTAAAGACAACATCATCAGGAAGATGGAAGAAATGCGGGCCGAATTAACAGAGACGCTGGAGACTAGAAATAACCTGGCCGCGGAACTGAAAGTAATCAGGACGGCTAGGGAGAACATCGCCGGAGAGTTGAAACAAATGAAGACGGCAAACAACATCGCCGAGAAGATGGAACAAGTGAAGGCCGAGTTAACCACGGAAATGAGAGCAGCGAATGACGGTCCGGCTACCGAAATGAAGGTGGCGAACGAGGCTCTCGCCGCCAAGTTTGAAGAACAGTTGGCCGGCGTGAGGGATGACGTGACGGAACTGGGCGAGCGGAAGGGTCAAGTAGACGACCGCCTTAATGATTTAGAGGAAAAGGCCGACAACATCGCAAAACCCCTCACCCGCCTGACGGAGGAAAACCGGCCTTATGTGTGGACGGAGGACGCCGAAGACGCTTTCCAGCACCCGAAGGGGACCCTGTGCAGTGCTTCAATTTTGGGTTTCCCACAACCGGGTGGCGCCTTCATTGTGGACACCGACGCCAGCGACCATTGCATTGGAGGTGTCCTATCGCAGATCCAGGACGGCAACGAGCGCACAAGAGTGGAAGAGGAGGAGCGTGCCGCAGCAGTCCGAGTAGTTGCGGCAGTGCCTGCTGAAGGCTGGGATAGCGCAGGCCTGAGGAGGGAGCAACTGGCGGACGCAGACTTGGGGCCACTCTTAAGGGAAGTGGACGCAGGGACGAGACCAACCTGGGAGGACATCGCACCGAGGAGCGCCACCTACAAGTCGCACTGGGCAAAATGGGACTCGTTGAAGACGAGAGAGGGCGTGCTGTTCCGGGTATGGGAGTCACCCGATGGGAAGGCGCAGAGAGGACAGTTGGTACTTCCCCGGAGTAAGGTCCCGGAAATCTTGGAGGAAGTGCACGCCGGTACTTCAGGAGGACACCTGGGAGCGAACCGAATGATTCACAAACTACGGCAGCGCTACTTCTGGCTCAGACTCCGGGCAGATCCTGGTGGCACACCTGGACCGCCTCGCACGCTACGATGGGGCTGTTCGAGGACGAACAGCTTTGAGGAGGGAGCAGTGTAACGAGACCGCTAGAACACCCTGTACCAGCTGCGAACGGAAGGCAGGGGGGAGGACCGCGTTAGCCACACCTTCTCCTCGTTTGTCTTGTAGTGGTGACAGGCTTGTGGTTAGGGGAAAACATGACTGGTCGTCTGTTTTCCTTCTACCTGTTTCTCGATCTTTCGTTTACCAGAACAATCTTGTAAACACCAGAAACCGGCGATATTCCTATAAAGAGGGTTACAGACAGACAGTGTGAGTCAGTTGTTGAGTTGGTTTTGGTAGTCAGTCAGTTGTTGGTTGTGTTGGTCAATCAGTTGGTTAGTGAGTGTGAGCGAGAAGACAGTCGCAGTTCTTGGTGTAAGAGTTAGTCAGTGACGTGTTAATGAACGAAAGGATTGTGCAACGGGACTGTACGAACTGTGTATGAGTATCGGAGTTTATGTAATCGCGAGTACAAGTGAAGTTGCAACGGACGAACTGGTAAATTGTAACTGTGTGCAGCAAGTAATTTTATGTAATTGGCAAGTGTTAAACTGTAAGTCGGTGGAAATAAAGAACATTGTTGAGTGGTGTAATTGGACTTTTCATTTCACGAACCCACAAAGTCACAATATACTCACACAACATTCAGGACTCAGTCCTAAAAACATCCGTATATTTATATCTCATCCAGATTTAATTAACAATTTACACAACATTTTCTATTGCTCATTTCGTGGTGAATGCCAGAGAGACACAGCCCTCTTAAAAGAACGTGTTCCATTTTCCATCTAGTTGCAATTCCACGTTAATATCACTATGCTAACACAACTTTCCAAACTCAGTCCGTAAAAAGATCCTTATTTCTGGACCTTGTCCAGATTTAACCCATCGATAATTGCCGGAGGCCTGGTAGGCCTCTAGTTGTATTTAAATTTTGTAGTTTCCGAAAGAACGCACCTACGTAATTGCCTGACAAGGACGTCTAACAGTACACCTTACTCGAATATTTTCTGCGGCGACAAATTTTTTCTTTGTTGTTATAGCTACAAGAATGACGAAGCAACAGTTAGGTATCGTATGGGTCTGGCATTAGCCTTGCGCCTACTCCCGTTACATGCTGATGGCATGGTTTTCTTCCTTAGTAAGTTGTGGAATGTTGCATTGCCAGTGGAAGGAGTCATTAGTTCTTCATCATGAATATCAGAAAAGGTATGATCTACTGAATAGGAATTGGTAAAAGTACATCGTCTACTTTGCGATGACAGTGCCTTACCGTTGGATGACAATTTGTACGAATCAAATGATTCTGATTCTCAGAATAAAGTGGAACAGGAACTTTAGATTTAGAAAAAAGTAGTTTAGATCTCAAGTCTACATGTTCCATTGGACAACCTCTGGGAAGGTGTTGAGAAAAAGCCTGAAATAATGATGCATTACAACGATACTAAATCCGGAGTTTATGTAATGGATAAATTGTGTACTACGTACAATGTAGCCAGAACAAAATGAAAGAGGCCAATGGTAATCTTTACCATGTGTTAAATGGTGCAGGTATTAATTCCAGGGTTACCTTTCTTGGAAACCAAAACAAATATTCCACAACATTGGAACATTTGAAAGTACTGCCCTTAACTTTACTCTCTGAACAGCTACAAAGAAGATCAATAGCATCAAAGCTACCCCATGATTTGAAAGAGCACCTAAAGAAATATAAACCTGAACAACCAACAGAAGATGAGTTGTCGAATGCACCAGAATCACTGAAAAGGAAACGAATTGAACCTTACAATAAAGACAAAAATATCACCAAACTAAATATGCATGAGTGAAATGCAACGCTCCTCTGTTTGAGAAAAACGCCAAAATTATTTGCGATAACTGCTTAGCCACGAAAACAGAGAAGAAATAGTTGATGACTTTGATTAACTGAGCATTTCCAACTACAAGATGTTGTTTTCTTTCCACTGACTGTAATGCAAATTATAATGTACACTCTATTTGTATTATATTTTAGCCGATGTATTTATCATTTGTTTCAAATGGGTAGGTGTTTGTCCTTGAGCGATACTAGGTGAGCAACAAATGGGTGTCCTGCGGTGTTGTCGTATTGCATTCCCGCTAAGTGGTGTGTAAGGAACGTCAGATTTTGCCGAGACTGATCCATGTGGAAGGTAGAGAGTAAGGTATCTAACATAACCGTGAAAACCTCACATTTTTAGCTCAAATAGTTTTTCTAATACAAATAAATAAACCACTATTACCTGTATTAGAACAATAAATCGCGATGTAAGCACTGTATGAATATCATTATTGGTGGGCATATATGCATGTACGTATATTTTTAATTACTCAGAACTGAAACGATGACGTGACGTGATAAACGAATTACTTTGAAAAATCCAATTCGAGTGAGAGGAAACAATAAATTTCCTGCTGCCCTGGCAGAACGTGTCTGGTCACATTATATCTTTGTTTATAAATGGTCCGTGATCTCTATTTACTCTAGAGAGTTCAAAGTGGTTGGTGTGTATGTATGTACATATACCTTTAATTACTCAGAACTGAAATTTAAACTGCTGACATGATGGATAAAAGAATTACTGTGAATAAGTCAAGGTGTTAAATTCGAGAAGAAGCAAACACTTCATTTTCTGTTAGCCTGTGGAATGCTGTATGCTTATGTTTATGAGTGAATGTTGGATAAGAAGTCTTTATATACTCTGGAGAGTTCAGATCAATATCATTCAGTTGTTCTTTACACAACAGGAGCGTAAAATTTAAATAGTGCAATTGCTTCTTGCGGTGAAATTAGTGGGAGGAAAAAAGGCATGTATTACGAAGTCAGGATCGAAATATTATTTTTAAGGTACACACGTTCTTCAAAAATTTTTGGGAAACAGAAGCTAAAGATGAGTTATTGCAAAGAGTACTTCCGTTTAAAAACACGGAAAAAGTGTATCAGCTGGATCAACTTGCGACTGAAACGGGATACGAGGTAATAAGCCTCCCAACTTGAGTTGGTGTAGGCTCAAATAAAAACGGGTGTTGCAAACAGAAATAATACTTTTAACTGACGGACGCTAAACGACTAGTTCACGAAGAAATTGACACGGTAACAACAGAAGTGGGAAAACAGGGTGAGGCATGCGGAAAATCTTCAAGAAGACGATTTTAAGAAAGAAATAGCACGTCATGAGATTTTGGAACCTTTGCAGGACTGACGTTGAAGATAGTGACAATGACGAATTGTCTCTGAACGGAAGTGACATTGACAGCATTATGGTTGAGCCAAAGGCAGTTCCATTAAATTAAAAGTACAGGTAATTCATAAATTGTAATTATAGTTATAGTATTTGAAATACAGATAATTTTCGAAAATACTTTTTCCAATTTTGATTTTGGCAACTACATCATTGTAAAAGTTTGTAAAATGTAATTTGCTTACCCTTACTCTGCGACAAGCAGACCTGCATGCTGTATAGGTGTGCAATGGAGAGGGAAATACAAGAGTAGTGGAGTAACAAGCTGGCAACGCTGAGTGTGATACGGCATCCGATTAGTTGGACTACGGAACTCTTCTTATTTAAAACACATATTAGTATGATTATACTAATAAAAGTAATTTATATGTAGCCTTAAGAAAGCTAAAATCTAGAGAGAGAAAGAAAAATGAAGAAAAATAAAAAATGCAGGCATATATGCACATAGATATAGCGCGGGCCACCTATGCGCCACGAGACCAACGGTGTTCTGTCAAGGCACGCGCCTAACGGAGAAATAATGAAACGCTTACACAAAATGTTGCATTACCCATTTTGTGATAACTGTCAGAGGGGCAAAGCTAATCGAAATAACCGATCACGTTGAAAAAGCAGGTCAGTACTGTGGTGTCGTTCAGATTATATGTATATCAGGTCCGCGTATAAAACAAACACATGGGCGTTGGTGAAAATTAAGGCAAATTGAACTTACAACAACACAAAATATATCTGCAAATATACCACAGAATCGGAAATTTTAAGTTTTACCTCGCCTACAATTACGCAGTCACTACTTAAGTCATCATGGCGAGCTTAATGTGCATGCCGCGTTAACAAAACTGGGAGATTATTCCAGTATATGTTCAATATTATAACAAGAGACTAAAAGTTCCAACAAAACCTTTGCAACAGTTTTATTACTGCGTGTAATCTATTAATATAAAATCCATGAAAATATAGGTTACAAATGCTTGTATATATTTCTCCTTTAGAAGGTTTTCGTTCTCACGCATAGTTATTTTTTGTTCCGAGGATGCCGTTTTGTAAATTGGAGCTGCAGCGTGCTCTCACATATCAAAAACCAAATGAAATCTACACTCTATTTACTAATCAAAAACTTAGTTGGTAATCAAAGTTTAAAAATATGTATAAATAATCTTCCCCGAATAAATTTCGACAGATGGTGCCATCTCTCGACAGCTCGACGCACTGCGTAAAGGCCATTGCATTTTTGGCACAACCAGCGCCACTCTCCTGGCGGACAATCAATACAATTAAATTACGTGTTCCATTTGTCATCTGTTTACAATGCCACGTAAATACGAAAATGCTCACACAACTTTCTCAAATCAATCTTTAAAACGGACCATACTTTAGTGTCCTCTACAGATTTAATAATGCGTTAACAGAAAATACTTGATTACGCAATTCGTTGTAACTGCCGGAGAATTACAACGAAATGAAATGATAGGTCACGCTGAAGATGTAAGTTACTATGTGCTATATGTTGTCGTTCCAATTATATGCTATTTGCCGTATACAACAGACAACTGGACGTTTGTGGGCATTGCAGGACATTTGAGTGCGTAGGGAAACACAACGTATAGAGATCATATTTTTTTGCAGATCATACATTTTCAAATTGTCAGTCAGTCGAAAAAATCGCAAATATACTAATATAGCGTAGGCCACGGCATGATATCATCTCCAGACATTTTCAGCATTAATAAGATAGAAAAGAAAATCCGGAATATCTCGAACATTATAATAATTTTGTTGCAAATACAAGAAAAACCCCAAGTATCATACAGTGCCTTTGAAACGTGAGATAAGATCACGCAGTTGTGAAAGTCTTGGATAAATGTTTAGATTAGAAAGCTTTTCTGCTCACGCATAATTTTCTTTTCAGTCCCATACTACCGTGCCGTAAGCCGTAACTACTGTATAGGTAATATTTGCACAAATGAATTCATTGCACATAAAAACACAAATTGAGGAGCGATTTTTTCAAAAATAGATAAATGCAACATTTTACTAAATTGAGTTATATATTGTATCGGCATAAATTTCTCCTTCTACATCGTTCTACGAAATGAGATTTTGCAAAATTCGATTCATGTCCTGTCGAGAAGGTAGAGAATATAAGCAGTTTTTTTTTTTTTTTTTAACTCGATAGCTCCACTTGCTCAGTTAAAGCAAAATACGATAGATGGCATTTTATAATTTTAGACCCAGCGTGTAGCAACCTCAATTCTATTATACGCATGTTGGCATTAACTGCCCTCTCATGGTTTCGGTTCTTGGAATTCTCAATCATTTCCGCAAGCGCTGTACACTGCTGCATCGTTAGCAATAACTGCGAACTCAGGTTGTGCGCTTCGATACCACATTCATTTCTGAAAGCTTTGTTATACCTACATTATATTTTTATTCTTAGTTGAGAAACTGCACTCTACTATGCACAATGGACAGAAGCTCAGTTTGTGAAACTGCACCAGTTGTAGAATGCTAGGGACGCAGTAATTGCAAAAACAAGGAAAGCAAATCAAAATGCAAGTCAAGGAAAGGTCATACTCCAGCAACTTTACGAGTCACATGGTCTCGAGTGCACTCCACATGATCCTAAAATTAAAGGGCATAAGCATTGTGATGTAAGTGATTTGACTTATAATAATATAAGTCTATTTCACCAAAATTTTTTCGTGCTCAACAACATAGATCAAGATAAAGTCCTTATGAAGTATATGAGTATTACAACTCCAAATCGCAGAGCGGTAAACAAAATAGCTGCAATTGGAAAACACACTGTTAACATTAAATACAGTGTGAGATCTAATGAGGCCGAGTATTGTCAGTATAGGCTGCAAGTTTCAATGCAATCACAGGGGTGTCGAAAGATAGATTATCTCTGCAGGTTAGAACGTTTCACTTATCTGGGAATGCGCCAAGTGAAACCAGGGGAGGTGACAGAACAGGAACATTACAGAGAGGCATATCTGCTGCTATAAAACAAGACGTATAGAGGTACAGATGTAGAGAAAGTCACTCTGGAAGAGCAAAGTCAAGGTGAGGGTATCTATATCAGAAAAATGAGAACCAACTTTTGCAACGAAAGTAGATTAGCAATTCTTCCAGTCTGCTCATTTCAAAATATACATATCTTCTTCAATCTTTCATTCCGTACGGCACACACTGACACATACTGAACCTGCAAAATAGTGCTAATGAAGATTGAGACACAAGCAGATGTGGAAAAGAAAAACGAACTAAGAACAATGTACAGACTGCACAAGCTGCGTCCATAAGTGTTTTCCATATATTGAAAAAGGAAAACGCCGAGGCAATCACTATTTGTTTTGATATGCAGCAGAAGCAGCCACTACCTGGACCTCCTGTTAGCGAGGTATTCTAAGTAAGGCAGGTGTGGCTGTATAATATATGCATAATGATGATTCGATCTAAAACCCAGAACAATTACTACGTAACCTTGTATACTCCATTGTTGCAAACTAAATTTGCTAAAGGCTGACAACAGGTTGCCTAAGCTTTACACCACTTGTTGTAGGAACTGGAAGATCGGATGTCCAGCAACGCTCCCTTTCCCATTGGTTTATTTTCAGACCTCTGCTCTAGTCAGAACAAGAATAGTGTGATGTTCATTCTTATTGCTTACCTGGAGAAGAGTAAAACATGTTCCTGCATTTTAGATATCTAGCCAATACCTGGGCACCGCTTTATGCCTCCTGATAGTGTCTTTAGCTGAGTCGCAAAAGGTTTAAGATAAAAAGAGAATATCTTGAGTGCTGATGAGTACCATCAGATATTACAAAATCATGGCTCAGCGAAAGTGCTGTTCAGAGAATGGAATATTAAGGACTTGAAAGAAAGTGCAAACAAAGGACTGAAATCAAAGCTTCCTTTCAAAATGAATACACAGATAATCATAACACATTCCAAGCAATCAAAGGAAGACCATAAGGTATCTGTAGAAGTTCAAAGTACATATTCTGTTTTACCTGTGGAGTTGGATGTGATGACACCGCGCAACAAGTACTGCTGCGAATTCCCGCTTTGATATCATTATTATTGATATTATTATTATTATTATTATTATTATTATTATTATTATTATTATTATTATTATTATTATTATTATTATTATTATTATTATTATTATTATTATTATTATTATTATTATTATTATTATTATTATTATTATTATTATTATTATTATTATTATTATTATTATTATTATTATTATTATTATTATTATTATTATTATTATTATTATTATTATTATTATTATTATTATTATTATTATTATTATTATTATTATTATTATTATTATTATTATTATTATTATTATTATTATTATTATTATTATTATTATTATTATTATTATTATTATTATTATTATTATTATTATTATTATTATTATTATTATTATTATTATTATTATTATTATTATTATTATTATTATTATTATTATTATTATTATTATTATTACTATTATTATTACTATTATTATTATTATTATTATTATTACTATTATTATTACTATTATTATTATTATTATTATTATTATTACTATTATTATTATTATTATTATTACTATTATTATTACTATTATTATTACTATTATTATTACTATTATTATTATTATTATTATTATTATTATTATTATTATTAGTATTATTATTAGTATTATTATTATTATTATTATTATTATTATTATTATTATTATTATTATTATTATTATTATTATTATTATTATTATTATTATTATTATTATTATTATTATTATTATTATTATTATTATTATTATTATTATTATTATTATTATTATTATTATTATTATTATTGTTGTTGTTGTTGTTGTTGTTCCTTTCATTTGAATGAACTTTGGTTACCAAACACCTTGGCTTGACTGAGCGGAGCTGAGCTTTAGCTGAGGTATGGTTTAGCTCCGTTGCTATCTCGAACGGCCGCACGCCATTTGGGGTATCTAGTGACGCCTAAAGCAGCGTCTACTGGGGTCATTGTCTCGAAGTGACCCAACCAGGGCACTTCTATGTGATGGTAAATGTTGGTATAATTTGGTAGCCCGACGCCTAAGTTCGTACTCCACGTATGCATGGGCCGTGGTTCTATGGTGCAACCTCAGAGGGAAGGAGCGACCGACAGAATGGATAGAGTGAAGTGCTCCATTCTGCGCACGTTAGAGCCGTAATATCCAACTGTCTGCAATCATGCCCCAGATCCGGAAGGGATACAGCATCAGAAGGAAAACCAGCGCTCGAAATGGGTATAACCATAGGCCAACCGGAACCGAACCCGACCCCAGCATTGGATACAGGAAAGCAATCACCTTAAACCTTCACCGAGCGGTGGCTGATGTGGAAGCAAAAAGTTAAACCTCTCTGCAGTTTAACCCCTACGTACAGGATGGAATCTGTCCATTCCATTCCTTAAAACCTGGAATCGTAATTTAGGGCAGTCTGCAGGGGTGTGGCGGTTGATAAACCAAATGGCATAGCCTTTGTCAGGGTTATTTGATTTCCGCCATTGCCGCCACCACTGCTACTGAGGCGGAGGTGTCTCGGTATTGGGTTCAAGGACATGTAAGAGACGGTTGGAAGTTTGGTTATGTTTCATGTACGGAGGTTTGCGATATTTTTCCACATACCTCTCGTTTAGAAAGCTCCTCAGCATACAATGTATATGTGCTACAAAGTGCTACACAAATGTTAATTAAACCCAAACCATATATTTGAAATACAATCACAACTGATAATCAAATGCCTAAGAATATTTTTGTGGTATTCTTCACCGTAATAACTTACCACAGGTTCAGCCATTTCTCAACAGCTTTGCCAAGCTGGTAATAGCGCTATCATTAGGTCAAACACTCCCTCTGTCCTAGCGGAAAATCAATGTAACTAAAAGTGCCAGTTTATAATAATATACTCACAAAACATTCAGGACACAGTCCTAAAAACATCCGTATATTTATATCTCATCCAGATTTAATTAACAATATACACAACATTTTCTATTGCTCATTTCGTGGTGAATGCCATGAGAGACACAGCCCTCTTAAAAGAACGTGTTCCATTTTCCATCTAGTTGCAATTCCACGTTAATATCACTATGCTAACACAAATTTCCAAACTCAGTCCGTAATAAGATCCTTATTTCTGGACCTTGTCCAGATTTAACCCATCGATAATTGCCGGAGGCCTGGTAGGCCTCTAGTTGTATTTAAATTTTGTAGTTTCCGAAAGAACGCACCTACGTAATTGCCTGACAAGTACGTCTAACAGTACACCTTACTCGAATATTTTCTGCGGCGACAAATTTTTTCTTTGTTGTTATAGCTACAAGAATGACGAAGCAACAGTTAGGTATCGTATGGGTCTGGCATTAGCCTTGCGCCTACTCCCGTTACATGCTGATGGCATGGTTTTCTTCCTTAGTAAGTTGTGGAATGTTGCATTGCCAGTGGAAGGAGTCATTAGTTCTTCATCATGAATATCAGAAAAGGTATGATCTACTGAATAGGAATTGGTAAAAGTACATCGTCTACTTTGCGATGACAGTGCCTTACCGTTGGATGACAATTTGTACGAATCAAATGATTCTGATTCTCAGAATAAAGTGGAACAGGAACTTTAGATTTAGAAAAAAGTAGTTTAGATCTCAAGTCTACATGTTCCATTGGACAACCTCTGAGAAGGTGTTGAGAAAAAGCCTGAAATAATGATGCATTACAACGATACTAAATCCGGAGTTTATGTAATGGATAAATTGTGTACTACGTACAATGTAGCCAGAACAAAATGAAAGTGGCCAATGGTAATCTTTACCATGTGTTAAATGGTGCAGGTATTAATTCCAGGGTTACCTTTCTTGGAAACCAAAACAAATATTCCACAACATTGGAACATTTGAAAGTACTGCCCTTAAATTTACTCTCTGAACAGCTACAAAGAAGATCAATAGCATCAAAGCTACCCCATGATTTGAAAGAGCACCTAAAGAAATATAAACCTGAACAACCAACAGAAGATGAGTTGCCGAATGCACCAGAATCACTGAAAAGGAAACGAATTGAACCTTACAATAAAGACAAAAATATCACCAAACTAAATATGCATGAGTGAAATGCAACGCTCCTCTGTTTGAGAAAAACGCCAAAATTATTTGCGATAACTGCTTAGCCACGAAAACAGAGAAGAAATAGTTGATGACTTTGATTAACTGAGCATTTCCAACTACAAGATGTTGTTTTCTTTCCACTGACTGTAATGCAAATTATAATGTACACTCTATTTGTATTATATTTTAGCCGATGTATTTATCATTTGTTTCAAATGGGTAGGTGTTTGTCCTTGAGCGATACTAGGTGAGCAACAAATGGGAGTCCTGCGGTGTTGTCGTATTGCATTCCCGCTAAGTGGTGTGTAAGGAACGTCAGATTTTGCCGAGACTGATCCATGTGGAAGGTAGAGAGTAAGGTATCTAACATAACCGTGAAAACCTCACATTTTTAGCTCAAATAGTTTTTCTAATACCAATAAATAAACCACTATTACCTGTATTAGAACAATAAATCGCGATGTAAGCACTGTATGAATATCATTATTGGTGGGCATATATGCCTGTACGTATATTTGTAATTACTCAGAACTGAAACGATGACGTGACGTGATAAACGAATTACTTTGAATAATCCAATTCGAGTGAGAGGAAACAATAAATTTCCTGCTGCCCTGGTAGAACGTGTCTGGTCACATTATATCTTTGTTTATAAATGGTTCGTGATCTCTATTTACTCTAGAGAGTCCAAAGTGGTTGGTGTGTACGTATGTACATATACCTTTAATTACTCAGAACTGAAATTTAAACTGCTGACATGATGGATAAAAGAATTACTGTGAATAAGTCAAGGTGTTAAATTCGAGAAGAAGCAAACATTTCAGTTTCTGTTAGCCTGTGGAATGCTGTATGCTTATGTTTATGAGTGAATGTTGGATAAGAAGTCTTTATTTACTTGAGAGTTCAGATCAATATCATTCAGTTGTTCTTTACACAACAGTAGATTAAGAGTTAAATAGCTCAATTGCTTCTTGCGGTGAATTTATTGGGAGTAAAAATGGAAGGTATTACGAAGTCAGGCTCGAAGTATTATTTTTAAGGTGCAGACGCTCTTCAAAAATTTTTGGGAAACAGAAGCTAAAGATGAGTTATTGCAGAGTACTTCCGTTTAAAAACACGGAAAAAGTGTATCAGCTGGATCAACTTGCGACTGAAACGGGATACGAGGTAATAAGCCTCCCAACTTGAGTTGGTGTAGGCTCAAATAAAAACGCGGGTTGCAAACAGAAATAATACTTTTAAACTGACCGACGTTAAACGACTAGTTCACGAATACATTGACAAGGTAACAACAGAAGTGCGATAACAGGGTGAAGCATGCAGAAAATCTTCAAGAAGACGATTCTAAGAAAGAAATAGCACGTGATGAGATTTTGGCAGTTTTGCCGGGCAGACGATGAAGGTAGTGACAATGACGAATTGTCTCTGAACGGAAGTGACATTGACAGCAATATGGTTCAGCCAAAGGCAGTTTCATTGGATTAAAAATAGAGGTAGTTCATAAACTGTAATTATAGTTATAGTATTTTAAAGTAGAGATAATTTTCGGAAATACTTTTTCCAATTTTGATTTTGGCAGCTACATCATTGTAAAAGTTTGTAAAATGTAATTTGCTTAACCTTACTCTGCGCCAAGCAGACCTGCATGCTGTATAGGTGTGCAATGGAGAGGAAAATACAAAAAAGTGGAGTAACAAGCTGGCAACGCTGAGTGTTTTACGGCATCCGATTAGTTGGACTACGGAACTCTTCTTATTTAAAACACATATTAGTATGATTATACTAATAAAAGTAATCTATATGTAACCTTAAGAAACTAAAAACTAGAGAGAGAAAGAAAAATGAAGAAAAATAAAAAATGCAGGCATATATGCACATAGATATAGCGCGGGCCACCTATGCGCCACGAGACCAACGGTGTTCTGTCAAGGCACGCGCCTAACGGAGAAATAATAATAATAATAATAATAATAATAATAATAATAATAATAATAATAATAATAATAATAATAATAATAATAATAATAATAATAATAATAATAATAATAATAATAATAATAATAATAATAATAATAATAATAATAATAATAATAATAATAATAATAATAATAATAATAATAATAATAATAATAATAATAATAATAATAATAATAATAATAATAATAATAATAATAATAATAATAATAATAATAATAATAATAATAATAATAATAATAATAATAATAATAATAATAATAATAATAATAATAATAATAATAATAATAATAATAATAATAATAATAATAATAATAATAATAATAATAATAATAATAATAATAATAATAATAATAATAATAATAATAATAATAATAATAATAATAATAATAATAATAGCTTTATTGCCTGTAGACTTTGGGATACAAGGTTTTAGGCATGGTCAAAATCTATACATACAATACAAATTTTACACATATTTAGTTTACAATGTCAATCAACTTAAAATTATATTTACACTTCACTTAAAACTAGTTATTCTTATTTACAATTCACTTACTATAACTACTATATTTACAAATCAATTAAATGAAACGCTTACACAAAATGTTGCATTACCAATTTTGTGATAACTGTCAGAGGGGTAAAAATAATCGAAATAACCGATCACGTTGAAAAAGCAGGTCAGTACTGTGGTGTCGTTCAGATTATATGTATATCAGGTCCGCGTATAAAACAAGCACATGGGCGTTGGTAAAAATTATGGCAAATTGAACTTACAACAACACAAAATATATCAGCAAATATACCACAGAATCGGGAATTTTAAGTATTACCTCGCCCACAATTACGGAGTTATTACTTAAGTCATCATGGCGAGCTTAATGTGCATGCCGCGTTAACAAAACTGGGAGAATATTCCAGTATATGTTCAATATTATAACAAGAGACTAAAAGTTCCAACAAAACCTTTGCAACAGTTTTATTTCAACGTCTAAGTTAATAATATAAAATCCATGAAAATATATGTTACAAATACTTGTATATATTTCTCCTTTAGAAGGTTTTCGTTCTCACGCATAGTTATTTTTTGTTCCGAGGATGCCGTTTTGTAAATTGGAGCTGCAGCGTGCTCTCACATATCAAAATCTTAATGAAATCTACACTTTATTTACTAATCAAAAACTTAGTTGGTAATCAAAGTTTAAAAATATGTATAAATAATCTTCCCCGAATAAATTTCCACAGATGGTGCCATCTCTCGACTGGTCAACGCACTGCGTAAAGGCCATTGCATTTTTGCCACAACCAGCGCCACTCTCCTGGCGGACAATCAATTCAGTTAAAATACGTGTTCCATTTGTCATCTGTTTACAATGCCACGTAAATACGAAAATGCTCACACAACTTTCTCACTTCAATCGTTAAAACGGACCATACTTTAGTGTCCTCTACAGATTTAATAAAGCGTTAACAGAAAATACTTGATTACGCAATTCGTTGTAACTGCCGGAGAATTACAACGAAAAGAAATGATAATTCACGCTGAAGACGTAAGTTACTATGTGCTATATGTTGTCGTTCCAATTATATGCTATTTGCCGTATACATCTGACAACTGGACGTTTGTGGGCATTGCAGGAAATTTGAGTGCGTAGGGAAACACAATGTATAGAGGTAAATAGGCTGCAGATCATACATTTTCAAATTGTCAGTCAGTCGAAAAAATCGCAAATATACTAATATAGCGTAGGTCACGGCATGATATCATCTCCAGACATTTTCAGCATTAATAAGATAGAAAAGAAAATCCGGAATATCTCGGACATTATAATAATTTTGTTGCAAATACAAGAAAAAACCCAAGTATCATACAGTGCCTTTGAAACGTGAGATAAGATCACGCAGTTGTGAAAATGTTGGATAAATATTTAGATTAGAAAGCTTTTCTGCTCACGCATAATTTTCTTTTCAGTCCCATACTACCGTCCCGTAAGCCGTAACTACTGTATAGGTAATATTTGCACAAATGAATTCATTGCACATAAAAACACAAATTGAGGAGCGATTTTTTCAAAAATTGATAAATGCAACATTTTACTAAATTGAGTTATATATTGTATCGGCATAAATTTCTCCTTCTACATCGTTCTACGAAATGAGATTTTGCAAAATTCGATTCATGTCCTGTCGAGAAGGTAGAGAATATAAGCAGTTTTTTTTTTTTTTTTTTTTTTCAAAACTCGATAGCTCCACTTGCTCAGTTAAAGGAAAAGACGACAGATGGCATTTTATAATTTTAGACCCAGCGTGTAGCAACCTCAATTGTATTATACGCATGTTGGCATTAACTGCCCTCTCATGGTTTTGGTTCTTGGAATTCTCAATCATTTCCGCAAGCGCTGTACACTGCTGCATCGTTAGCAATAACTGCGAACTCAGGTTGTGCGCTTCGATACCACATTCATTTCTGAAAGCTTTGTTATACTTACATTATATTTTTATTCTTAGTTGAGAAACTGCACTCTACTATGCACAATGGACAGAAGCTCAGTTTCTGAAACTGCACCAGTTGTAGAATGCTAGGGACGTAGTAATTGCAAAAACAAGGAAAGCAAATCAAAATGCAAGTCAAGGAAAGGTCATACTCCAGCAATTTTACGAGTCACATGGTCTCGAGTGCACTCCACATGATCCTAAAATTAAAGGGCATAAGCATTGTGATGTAAGTGATTTGACTTATAATAATATAAGTCTATTTCACCAAAATTTTTTCGTGCTCAACAAAATAGATCAAGATAAATTCCTTATGAAGCTAATGAGTATTACAACTCCAAATCGCAGAGAGGTAAACAAAAAAGCTGCAATTGGAAAACACACTGTTACAGTGTGAGAAATATGTTGGCCGAGTATTGTCAGTATAGGCTGCAAGTTTCAATGCAATCACAGGGGTGTCGAAAGATAGATTATCTCTGCAGGTTAGAACGTTTCACTTATCTGGGAATGCGCCAAGTGAAACCAGGGGAGGTGACAGAACAGGAACATTACAGAGAGGCATATCTGCTGCTATAAAACAAGACGTATAGAGGTTCAGATGTAGAGAAAGTCACTCTGGAAGAGCAAAGTCAAGGTGAGGGTATCTATATCAGAAAAATGAGAGCAAACTTTTGCAACGAAAGTAGATTAGCAATTCCTCCAGTCTGCTCATTTCAAAATATAAATAACTTCTTCAATCTTTCATTCCGTACACCACACACTGACACATACTGAACCTGCAAAATAGTGCTAATGAAGATTGAGACACAAGCAGATGTGGAAAAGAAAAACGAACTAAGAACAATGTACAGACTGCACAAGCTGCGTCCATAAGTGTTTTACCATATATTGAAAAAGGAAAACGCCGAGGCAATCACTATTTGTTTTGATATGCAGCAGAAGCAGCCACTACCTGGACCTCCTGTTAGCGAGGTATTCTAAGTAAGGCAGGTGTGGCTGTATAATATATGCATAATGATGATTCGATCTAAAACCCAGAACAATTACTACGTAACCTTGTATACTCCATTGTTGCAAACTAAATTTGCTAAAGGCTGACAACAGGTTGCCTAAGCTTTACACCACTTGTTGTAGGAACTGGAAGATCGGATGTCCAGCAACGCTCCCTTTCCCATTGGTTTATTTTCAGACCTCTGCTCTGGTCAGAACAAGGACAGTGTGATGTTCATTCTTATTGCTTACCTGGAGAAGAGTAAAACATGTTCCCGCATTTTAGATATCTAGCCAATACCTGGGCACCGCTTTATGCCTCCTGATAGTGTCTTTAGCTGAGTCGAAAAAGAGTTATGAAAAAAAGAGAATATCTTGAGTGCTGATGAGTAGTATCAGGTATTACACAATCATGGCTCAGCGAAAGTGCTGTTCAGAGAATGGAACATTAAGGACTTGAAAGAAAGTGCAAACAAAGCACTGAAATCAAAGCTTCCTTTCAAAACGAATACAAAGATAATCATATCACATTCCAAGCAATCAAAGGAAGACCATAAGGTATGTGTAGAATTTCAAAATACATATTCTGTTTTACCTGTGGTGTTGGATGAGATGACACCGCGCAGCAAGTCCTGCAGCGAATTCCCGCTTTGATATCAAAGTGTCCCCAAAATTAATAGGGTGAGCAATGAAGGGAAGAAGGATGTTAAAAATGTAGCTAAATTCCGTGAAATTCCAGCGACTGCAAATGAATTTTAGAAAGCTGTAATATTAAATACTAATAAATGTTAAAGCTTACATATTCATATGTAGGAAATTTGCTTGTATGCATTCGATATGTTTGTTAGATAAATAAAGCTAAGTACTGTTTCGTTATTGTGAATGTAGCAGTACCTAGTTTCTAAGTTTATACCTGCTAAAATAATCCTTTTAACATTAATATTTAAATTAAGTGAAGATTGGTGAATAATAGTATATGGAATATTATGTTTAATAATTTTTACTGTTTAACTATTGGTTTAAGATGAATTAAATACATTTGTTT
This sequence comes from Mantis religiosa, assembly GCA_030765055.1. Classification (NCBI taxonomy): domain Eukaryota; kingdom Metazoa; phylum Arthropoda; class Insecta; order Mantodea; family Mantidae; genus Mantis; species Mantis religiosa. The sequence goes on along the minus strand of JAUKNK010000081.1, from coordinate 278,111 downwards.
AGATTGATGGAAATATTTTGGAGCACAGATTTATATTATATTATTATTTATATTATGTCTTTGTAGTATATTTTAATAAAAAACTAACAAATTTGGTCGTATGATACATTATGTATTCTGAAAAGGTGAAAATATATAATAACAATAATAATTAATAATAATAATAATAATAATAATAATAATAATAATAATAATAATAATAATAATAATAATAATAATAATAATAATAATAATAATAATAATAATAATAATAATAATAATAATAATAATAATAATAATAATAATAATAATAATAATAATAATAATAATAATAATAATAATAATAATAATAATAATAATAATAATAATAATAATAATAATAATAATAATAATAATAATAATAATAATAATAATAATAATAATAATAATAATAATAATAATAATAATAATAATAATAATAATAATAATAATAATAATAATAATAATAATAATAATAATAATAATAATAATAATAATAATAATAATAATAATAATAATAATAATAATAATAATAATAATAATAATAATAATAATAATAATAATAATCATAATCATAATCATAATAATCATAATAATAATAATAATAATAATAATAATAATAATAATAATAATAATAATAATAATAATAATAATAATAATAATAATAATAATAATAATAATAATAATAATAATAATAATAATAATAATAATAATAATAATAATAATAATAATAATAATAATAATAATAATAATAATAATAATAATAATAATAATAATAATAATAATAATAATAATAATAATAATAATAATAATAATAATAATAATAATAATAATAATAATAATAATAATAATAATAATAATAATAATAATAATAATAATAATAATAATAATAATAATAATAATAATAGTAATAATAATAATAATAATAATAGTAATAATAATAATAATAATAGTAATAATAATAGTAATAATAATAATAATAATAATAATAATAATAATAATAATAATAATAATAATAATAATAATAATAATAATAATAATAATAATAATAATAATAATAATAATAATAATAATAATAATAATAATAATAATAATAATAATAATAATAATAATAATAATAATAATAATAATAATAATAATAATAATAATAATAATAATAATAACTGACTGTAAGACCTAACTGGGACTACATACAGATGTCGGTACGCAGCCGTGATCGTTAGAGTGTATATCGCTAGCGTCCACCATGTAGACGGTCGCGGGCTCCAATCCCGCCTTAAGCATGGGTGTTTATGTGTATAATGTAAAAATAAGGAAAACAAACAGTACAACAAACGGAAACAATAAAAAACTGTGTGGGCCACCTGGTGTATGGTATTGGTAATATCAGTATATCAACAGGTAAAAAGAAGTATGAAGTCCTAACTTGAATAGGCATTCAGTATTATACACCTGGCAGTTTTGAACTGCATTTTTGGTACTTACCTTCGTCTACGAAGTGAAGGAAGACAAAACAACATTTGTTCTATACACACTGGTAGGAAATTTGACATCATGCAACATTATGTGTGTTTCAAATTTCAACAACAAACATTTTCTGACTCTTCTTAGTTTATGTTACCGACCTAATGTCCACTTATTCTTTACTTCGAGGAATGTGAACATCCAGTTGCTGTGAGCAGTATAAATCAATGGGTACGCTTATATTCATTTATATGGAAATGTTACCGACGTAATGTCCACTTATTCTTTACTTAGAGGAATGTGAACATCCAGTTGCTGTGAGCAGTATAAATCAATGGGTACGCTTATATTCATTTATATGGAAATATAAAAGTAATGAAATCCTCATTGGGGCCTGCTATTAAAATGAGCAGTGAATTTGATGTGTTCCACAAATAGGTAAACACAGTAAATAGATTATTAATATATGCACTATAAGTTTGTGAAACTGACACCGTAGTTTTGATAGCTTTTGTACTACTTTCAAGGAATGCCGTCTTGTTACAGAATAATTAGCACATTTTACTTGCATAGGAGGAGAATATCACAAAACTGGCCAAGTAATGATATTGATTTGTCAATTACTGCATATCTAATTCGGTGGATAAATGCATTCCTGGATACTACTATCACTAATATAAAGTTAATCCCAAATTGCTCCGAATACCTTCAACCATATGCTAAGGTATTAACCTGGGTGCCTTTACATTGTTGTGACTGAGTTGGATATATTAAGAGAATGATCGAAAGAGTGAATATGATAACACTGAGGAGAATTATTTCTTCACAAGACAAAGCAACTTGGGAAAGCAACTGCCCAGCATATTACGGATGAAACTGTGGTTTCCTAATCAACTACCAATTTTCACAAACAAAATTAATGCGAGATTTACATTAATGACTAGATATACTTAAATATAAAATTTAACGCTTTAAATTAAAATTTGATCGTGATTACCCTTATGTAAATTTTAAACTTATGTTCAAATTCACAAATAAAAATTGCGCAGCTACGGTATAACTTACAGAAGTGCAAGTGTACATTCAATCATATGCCTAGTAGTATACCTGAGATATGCCAACAGTTTAAGGAAATATGCTGTTTTAAATGCACTATAATGTAGTTTAAAATATCATCCTGGAAATGCCTTATGTTAAGTAGTAAATTTCATTTCAGCAGCCCTTGAAAGAGCAAAATTATCCACCATTCATTAATGAGGCTGTGATGCTTTGTCAAATTGTTAAAAGCTATAGAACTTTCAATATAGCTTTCTCATTCTCTGATCATAGCACAGCAAATGTTGTCATTCTTATGTCGATTTTAGTCCAGGCTGTTCCCCTTGTTCACAGCCTTTAACTGCATTGGTCATATCGGCGGCCATTTCCCTTTGGAACTATCACCTATTGGCAAAGGTATTAACTCGTAAACGTTCTTTGTGTTTTTAATCATTAGATCACGCACACATTCGCACTTTAATTCATAATTCCAGACCCTGGGGAAGATGGGGAATCACCTTGGTTTTAGAAGAATCAACACCCCCAGCCGGGAATCGAACCCGGGACAACTCACATGTCCGGCAGGTGCTCTGTCGACTGAGCAACGGGTCCAGAAGGCGCTTTTGTTTGTAATGTAATTATATTTAGGTAGCCTTGTTCATTTAAATACCATATGAAAGCCCGCTATAAAAGAAAGTAAACAAACAGTCTTCTTTATTTCGATATTTACCATTACCTAAACTTTTTCAAAGTCAGTGAAGGAAATTCAGATTTTTTTGAATATCTTGAATGAGAAATTCTAACGTGAAACTTACCTATACGGTTCTAAGAAAGAGGTAAGTTTCTATTAATTTTAATTCTTTCATGACTGGAAATGAAGTGCTAATAACAAGAGAAATATGTTTATAAGCAGCTGTCGCATTAAAATACTGTCATCTGTCAATTATCTGAAACGCGGTACTTCCATTTGAAACTTATGGGATCTGAAAATGTGAGTTCTGTTTCATCTTAAATGTCAGTTTCACTTCTTGGATTTTAATCGACTTATTACGCTCCTGCAAACATCATTCTTTATATTATATTCAATGGCACATATTACGACAAAAATGTACCCTTTTGCATTAAAGTAAGCCAGAAGTGTAGGCTGAACATAATACTTGCTTACATTATAGAATGATCTATACAAAGAGTCGAAGTCAAATTGGAACTATGAACGTACGTTGAAAGAAGCCGACACAGCATGAGGAAAATAACAGTATTCCATTGGTCTTAATTTTTATTCACTGATGCACCGGCCTATAAACTTCGAGACAACGCATGTTAAAGGTTAATGTGTCAGTAATAGGACATCTGTTTGCACGGCTCTGTGTTACTGACACTTAGTGTATGCGGTCTTGTAGCAGATGTCGTGGTGTGCGGTATACCTTTTTATATTACTTTTAAATTGTATTTACAGGGTACATACCTAACTGAAACGGCAGCTGAAATATATTCTAGAGATTTTTCACAATGGATTCCTGTCAGCAATTCTGTAGAAATATACGTTCAAATTCTCTGATATTTGATACCAAAATAGAGGTACTTTAGAGACTCCGTCAATAGATTTCAAGAGCACTGAACTCTAAAACTCTTAAGTATACCTAAACCTAGTGATCTAACAAAATAAAATATAAGACATTGCCACATCACTTGAACATTCTTCTAGTAAAAGTATACGCCGTACTGTACGAGAAGAGACTGTTCCAAAAACGTCAGTTCGTACGGATGTTACACTTTTAAAATTGAAATCTGACGGAATTATTACAGTCCAAGCATTTCGACGACATATCAACGGACGTTCATTGAATATCCGAAATTGGGTTTTACAGGACGTTCATAATGGCGTAGTTGATACATTTTTAATTATTTTATATCTGAAGCGTGCTCCTTTTTAGGAATCGTAGAAAAATCGATTTAGGACACAGAAGATCCACGAGTAATTCACGAAATATTGGAGTGCCGCAAAAACAGAGCGAATACTAAGACACTCATTTTTTTAGCCATCGTAATTTTCTTTCAATTATAATGAGATTATTATGTGTTAGAATACTCAAAAATTGGGTATGTAGAGGTAATATACACAATGTACATGACCTGAAACAGGGATGAAGAATTGGAGATGTTTACCGAGTGAATGTAAATTTCATTGAACATTTTCGGGAATATGCGTATATTAAATACCACCAATTTGAGCAAAAGTGTAACACGTTAGTGGTATACAAGGGTGACTTCCGTATGAGAAACTGATAAGCATTTTTGAGTAGAGCACTGGGGAAGTGACTCATCTAGAATGCTGCTTCAAACTTCCCTCACTACCCGCTTCCTCCCACCGAACTTCTCGACGGAAGCGTAACGCGTGTGTGTGTCATCCACACTTATGAATACCTTACCTGTGCTTATGGCCATGAAGTTAATTTTAAAATACTAATTTTTTTCAGAGATGTTTGCAGTGATAACTCTTTGGTAAGTAGCCCTAATATATAAAAGAGCAAACCTTCGTAGTGTACTCTTACCAACGAAAACGGCATTTTCTGGTAATTCAAGAAAAAGCTCAGAAATTCCTTCAGTTAATGCTTACTTTCTATTGGCATTTACTTTGAATCCTTGAATAGATCATATTGTTTCCTATTAGTGTTAGTGCACAGCTTGATGTAAAAAACAAGTACGTGAACAGTAGACTTCTGCAAATAGTAACCAGTAAGTTACTTACTAGTTCGTCGTATATAAATGTGTGAATATTGTCGCGTGGTGCCTTGGCGTGAGAGGGAGAGAGAAGCAGAGAGTAGGGGAGATGGATGGCGTTAGAACCACGCCTACGCCAACGCGCAGCGCTAATGACCTGCCGAGGAGAACCGCTTGAGAAGGGAAGTAACCAGGAATCACTGGTTTCTACTTATCCGCTCGCCTGGAAAGATCGTGAAACTCTGGGATGAATTCGCTCGGTGTACAGTAGCTTCCAGTAACAGCTGACCGACGTATAACTAACTAGGAGTGCGTGCAAAAGAGAGTCACTTTTTGAGTTTTGAGCTGTTTCAGTGTTTTAAGGCAAGAGGAGTAGTGAGTGGACTTGTGACAAAACTGGTGGATTGCAATTGTGCATGCTACGTAATTCTGTGTAATCGGCAAGTGTACCAAGTGTATTTCTACGGAAATAAAGAACATTTGGAATATTTATAACTCACAGCTGGTGTCAGAAATGGGATATTACGTCATGGAGTCTGCATTGGCACAGATTCTAGAGAAGTTGGAGACGGCAAATAACAACTTGGCCGCGACGATGACCACGAAAATGACCGAGTTAACAGCGAAGAAGGAAACGGCAAACAGCAACCTGGCCACAGAACGAGGAGCAGTTGGCCCTCGTAAAGGAGGACGGAGCTAGGCGAGCATGTCTAAGTCCTGGCTAGGCACGTTAATGACCTGAAAGGAAAGGCCGACAGCAGCGTCAAGTCCCTGAAAGCCATAGTGGAGGACGTCGTTGGCAGGAGGTTGAAGGCATTGAAGGCATTGAAGGTCGACGTGCCGGGACGTGACACAACATATGCGCGCGTCAAATCTCCTAAATAAGACGGCGCCACAACGTTCGAAGTCCTCCGCCGCCAGTTCGACACGGTGGCCCGGCACAAGTGGTCACCGGAGGAAGAGGCCGTAGAGCTGATAGCGAGCCTCCAGGGACGGGCCGCAGAAGTCCTGAATTCCTGAATTCAAGGTCTCAGCAGCCAGAGGAGACGCGGCAGGAGTTCGCCCTGGCAATTGAGAAGCTGGCTAGCAAAGCCTTATTGACCTACCAAAGTTGGGAGCCCGAGAAGCCACATACAACGTTGTTGACGTGGTACGAGACAGCAACATTTGTCAGCGCCTAATGCTCGGCGATTACAAAAACTATTCATGAGGCGCTAACGACAGCATTGAGGATGGAGGCGGCCAAGGTGATGGCTACCCCGACATCGGGAACCAGGAGTATCCGCTACACGGGAGACCAAAGGCACCCTTTCAACGCCGGCGAATACTTAGCGGCAATTGTTGGGTTTGTGGACAGCCGGGACACCTGCAGAGAGGCTGCCCACACCAAGGAGAGCAGCCGGGACACGGGTAAGGGCCGTCGTGGCGAGGGATACGTCAGCGCTATTACCACCATCCTCTCGAGTGACAGTGTGCGCCCTCAGCAGGCGGACGAATGACAGCGTCATCGCGGACGGTTGGGTGAGAGGGAAGCCGTGCCGCGAGCTGGAGGACACCGGGGCAGCCGTGACCGTCATCAGTCATGACATAGCCAGGGTTTGATGACGAGGAAACCGAGGCGACTATACCAGCTGATTACGGCAAGCGACAATTTGCCTGTGGAGAAGGAGGCCCTATTGAAGTTGACGTTGGGACGGAGTGCAGTGCGTCTGTGGGTGTTCGTCGCGAAGGTGGCTGAGGAGGTGATACTGGGACTGGATGCCATCAGGAGCCATGCGGCGACGGACGACGTGATCAGGAAGGTCCTGCGGCATAACGGAGAGGAGATCCTACTCCGCGAACCCGAAGAACGCCTTGGAATCTGCAGGGTCGTCTTGATGGAAGACCTGGTTGTCCCCGCGAGAAGCTAGGTGGTAATGACAGCGCGACTGGAAGGCCAGCGAACCAGAAACATGATGCTGACTAGAAGACGGCTGTATACGGGCTATGTGTAGCCAGAACAGTATTGCCTTGCCGGGCGGAGGTGCCCGTGAGGCTGCTTAACCTGATGGCCACCGATAAGGACATCCAGGCTGTGACGGAGTTGGGAACATGCGAGCCCATGCTCAGCGTGACAGCAATCCACGAGACCGAGGGCCGGTGCCGACGCAACACCTGGGGCTCCGGCTGGAAGGCTTACTTCAGAGGGTCGCTGACCACCTCACCCCAGAACAGCTGGAGAAAGTTTGACAACTGGTGACTGCGCCCACCGGAGGCGCCTGGCCTATTCGACAACCTCCTAGACGCGTTCCGCTCGCGAAACAAGCGGCTGTATGGGATATTCTAGAGGACATGAAATCCAGGGGAGTGAATGAAGAATCTGACAGCCCCTGGTGTTCCCCTGTAGTTCTGGTGACAAAGAAGAACGGCGAGCTATGCTTCTGCGTGCACTACAGGAAGTTGAACGCTGTCACCCGGAAGGACTGTTATCCCTTACCCAGGATTGATAACATCCTGGGCACGCTAGCCTGTACACAGTGGTTCTCGACCTGGACCTGTTGTCGGGCTATTGGCAAGTAGCTCTAGAGCCGAGAGACAAAGAAACGGCCGCAATCTGGACAGGCCAAGGGCTTTGGCAGTTCACAGTTATGCCCTTTGGCCTCTGTAACGCACCAGTTACCTTCCAGCGCCTCATGGAGTCAGTGACGAGAGGAATGCCTTTTGACGCCTGCCTGCTATACCTGGACGACATCACCATCGTCGGTAAGACCTTTGAAGACCATCTTGAGAATCTCAGTAAGGTGCTATATAAACAGCAGGTTACCAACTTAAAGCTGTACGCGAAGAAGTGCCAGCTGTTTTACAAGGACGTCAACTACTTGGGCTACATAGTCTCACCAACCGGACTGGCCACACACCCGGAGAAGACAGGCCCTGAGAGATTGGCCTCAACCGAAGGTTAAGCGAGAGTTGCGCAGGTTCCTGGGGCTGTGCAGTTACTATCGCTACTTCATAAAGGGGTTGTGCAACGTCGCTAAGCCCTTCACCCACCGGAAAGAGTATCACCGACCATATGAGTGGACCGATGACACCGAAGGCGCTTTCCAGCAGCTGAAGAAGACACCGTGTAGTACTCCTATTTTGGGATTCCCTCAACCAGTTGGTGCCTTCATTGTAGACACCAACGCCAGCGATCACTGTATTGAATGCGTGCTATCCCAAGTCCAGGACGGCCACGAGCGGCTGATAGCCTACTACAGTAACACTCTATCCAAGAAAGAGAAGAACTACTGCGTCACCCGACGAGAATTACTGGAGGCAGTAAAGACCTTGCAGCACTTCCACGAATATCGGTATGGTCAGTCATTCCATCTGAGGACTGACCACTCCGCCCTAACCTGGCTACTCAGCTTTAGGAACCTGGAAGGCTAGACAGCATATTTGGCCCAGAGGCTGCAGGAATATGACTTCACCTCTGAATATCGTAGAGGGAAGGGCCACGGTAACGCAGGCGCCATGTCCCTAACACCCTGCCCAGAGGAGTGCGGCCAATGCACAAGAGTGGAAGAGAAGGTGGTCAGAGTGGTCACGGCAGTGCCTGAGGACGGCTCTGGTACCGCAGCCCTAAGGAGGGAGCAGCTGGTGAACGCAGACTTGGGACCACTCTTGAGAGAAGTGGAGGAAGGGACAAGACCAAACTGGGAGGACATCGCACCAAGCAGCGCCTCATAGAAATCGTACTGGGCCCAGTGGGACTCACTGAAAATCAGAAAGGGCGTGCTGTTCCGGTTACGGGAATCACCTGATGGGAATACACAAAGAAAACATTTGGTACTTCCCCGAAGTAAGGTCCCGGAAGTCTTGGAGGAAGTGCACGCCGGTACTTCAGGAGAACACCTGGGAGCAAACCGGATGATCGACAAACTTCGGCAGCTTTACTACGGGCTGAGAGATGATGCCGTCAATGTCACGTGTGCGTGGCGAGTCGTGACCCCCAGACTAGGAGCCGGCGTCGCATGCAGAGTACAACGTCAGAGCGCCATTCGAAAAGATCGCCGTCGACATAGCTGGATCATTCCCAGTGTTGGATTGGGGCAACAACTACCTGATGATGATCGTAGACTATTTCACCAAGTGGCCGGAGGTGAAGGCCATCCCGAACCAAGAGGCAAAGACAATCACAGACTGGCTCATGTAGCAAGTGTTCTGTTGATTTGGGGTGCCATTAGAGCTCCACAGCGACCAGGCTACCAATTTTGAGTCCAGCTTAATGAAGGAGGCACTAGAAAGACCTGGGGTTAACAAAACCCGCACAACACCTCTACATCTCAAGTCGGATGACATGGTCGAAAGACACATGAAGACCTTAGAGGAACACCTGAGGAAGGTCGTGGCCAGCCATTAGAGAGACTGTAACTTTAAGGTGCCAGCGTTCTTACTGGCATACCGTTCGACAACATACGACACCACGGGGAAGATGCCAGCCAATTTAATGTTCGGCCGAGAGTTACGCCTCCCTTGTGACTTGGCTTTTGGGAGCCCTCCGGAAGCGAAACAGCCAGCAAACGAGTATGTGGAGAACCTGGTGGACCACCTCCACGAGATGGCTCGCCAGAACCTCCAAACGCAGACGACTGCATAAAGACCCGATACGACAGGCAAGCCAACAGCCAAGGGTTCCAGCAGAGTTACCTGGTGTGGCTGCACCGCCCTACCCGGAGCATGGAACGCTGCCCGAAGCTTCAGCAGCCATGGCAAGGACCGTACTGGATGATGAACAGGATTAACGACGTGGTCTACAGCATCCAGAAGGTGTTCCGAGGAAAGATGTTGGTGGTACACTTGGATCGTCTGGCCCGCTACGATGGTGCTGTTCGGGACGACCAGCCTTGAGGAGGGAGCAGTTTCGCGTGATGCCTTGGCCAGAGAGGTATGGAGAATCAGGGAGTGGGGGAGATGTATGGTGTTAGAACATCGCCTACGCCAACGCGCAGCGCTAATGACGTGCAGAGGAGAGACGGCTTGAGGAGGGAAATAACCAGAAGTTACTGGTTTCCCCTTCTCCGCTCGCCTGGAAAGCTCGTGAAACTCTGGGATCACTTCACCCGGTGTGCAGAAGCTTCCAGTAACACCTGACCGACGTATAAGTAGGAGTGTGTGCAAAAGAGAGTCAGTATTTTGAGTTTTGAGTTTTTGCAGTGTTTTAAGGCAAGGCGAGTAGTGAGTGGGCCTGTGACGGAACTGGTGGATTGTAATTGTGCGCGCTACGTAATTATGTGTAATCGCCAGTGTACCAAGTGGATTTCTACGAAAATAAAGAACATTTGGAATATCTGCAACTCAGACTTTTACTTCTACCAACCCACGAAGTCACAATATTGTTGCAAACCAGGTTTGTAAGGGGGTGAAGGACTTACAAACCTAATGAACAACTGGGGGTGTAGCTACTGAAAGGATGAGGGAGCAGATGTTAGAACTAAACAGGTCCAAGTTTAGGGACATGAGTAGGGTTGAATTAAATTGATGGTTTCTCCATAACATTGAAAAATATATTTTAAAGATTCGGGAAGTAAAATCTAACAAAGCTCTCCTTTATCTTAAAGAGATAAAGGGAGCAATTAAAACAGACATTGAATCAATTAATACATGATAAATAAATATCACCTTTTATGAAGAGTGGCGTAGAGTTCTGAACAAGAGGTGGCTGGTTCACTTGGATGAGTTTTTTAGAAGTATTCACAAATTCTATGATGAGACTAAAGTAGCAGCATTCAATGATCTAACCGACTAACAGACTGATGACTAACTAACCACGATCTAACTATGATCTGACTAACCCTTCCTTACTGGCTGTAATCGTTTAAATATCACTGATTTCCGAAATGTCTGCCATCATACGGCTCAGCGATTCTTCACAGAGGGTTTACATTCTATGGTGCAATCTTGTGCAACCCAAGAATGACTCTTCTTAATTTTTCTGTCGATTTAACAGAACACATATGAGCTAGTAGGTCAATACCACTGCTTACTCTGATCACTGAGTCATACAACCTGTCCCAAATTGTTAATTCCTGCTAAAGCCTGGAGCTTACCACGAAAGGAAATGTGAACCTCCAATAATTAAAATATTTCCCAGATCCTGTTCAGACCTTATACGCAACAATGTGTTAAACCTCAACTCGTTTAAACAAATTTTCCTCTCTATATATTTCTCTCACTCTATCCCCTATATAATATTTCGGTAAAATTGAATAAATTCTGAAGAATGCAGAGCGGCCATCAGGATTCTATCATGGAAATCCAAAGGAAACTTTTAGTGCTTTTCCATTAACATTAAGTTTTCTACGCAGAAATCGTATAGAAAATTAAATGCTTCGTAGATCTACTCTAACAAGGAATCAATAGGAACTATCCCCCTTAAATTTGTATCTTATAATGAGGATACACAATAATGCTTATTATTATATATCTGGAGTCACACGTACCAAAACTTTGTATTAGTGGTTACCAGTACTTTTCAAGTAACATTTGTTGAAATCGGTATAAAAAGGTAGATGAATTCTCCCAAACTGCTCCTAAGTCTATGTAAAAAGTAAATCTTAAATTTTCTCATCGGTACTGTTCATGTTTGACTTATATTACTTGTTTGGTGTGCCTCCTTAAAATTGCATTACTTAGTTAACTTCTTATTTTACTTTGTTGTTTAATTTTCTTACATTATCTAAACAAGTGTATTACAAAATTCTTTAGCCCATTCTAATTTATTTGAATTACAAGTACAGCAGAGTTCCTCAATTTCATTACTTCTTTACCTGATTGGAAGTTAAATTGCAATATTTTATTCACTTCACACAATGTCCTATACGTAATATTTTATGAAATATTTTTAATGACTCTCAGTTTTACACAGCTGCCGTGCCTATTCTATTGGAAATTAATGAGTTGTCTGACAATTCTGAGAGGTAGAATGTGCTTACCATTTCTAACTTCCTAATCCTGTTGTCTGTTTTCACAGGAAACGCTATTATCGTTTCATTATTATTAAGTGATAAATGTAATTAGGAACTAAAACGGAGAATCTAACTTCCTGTGCGCCCCTATGTCCGGTAATTCAGGTTTGTTCCTTTAATTCGTTCATGTAACTTAAACACATTTACTTTTTGTATCTGCACTCAAAGGTGAACAGAAAGGAGGTCATATGTTTTAAATTCTACATTTTGAACTTGTGGGAAAACAGAAACATGGGGCATTTGGGGAAGTGGACACGTCTCTTACACGCGTCTACGCATTCGGAAAGACTACCGATAACCTTGGTTAAACTACCTGTGATCTAGCACACCAGACACTAGTGCAGAGTAGTGCCGGATGCTCTTTTAGGTGTCTCTCAACCCCGTCTGGGCAGCAAAGTCAGCCAAACGTACCTAATACCCATAGGTGCCAGGAACCACTGTCCCGTCGAGACCAACCCAAACCGAACAACATACCTACGGAAGGGACTCGAATTTTCGGCCCGAGGTACTTCTGGTAACCCCAGAAAGAATGCTAGGGTTTTGCAGCGTTCGCACTGCAGCATATTCCCAGAAGAGAGCACATTATTCATTGCTAAAAATCTTATGTTTGTTTCTTACGATATTTGCATACTTGCTTACCCTCGAGTGTCAATCTTAACTCTCCTAAATCTGAATTATATTTATTCCACTCAAAAAGCCTATGTTCAACTGCATCTGATTTCCCACACATATAACAGCTTCCGGGTATTTTCCTTCAAAATCTGTTGTAGACCGTAGCCAGTTAAATAATTATAACTTTTCTTGGTTGAAGGTATTTTTTTCAGTTTTTCTGTAACTTGAGGAAGTATTTCAAATGTTTACCTAACTTCTTAATCATATTCTATTCAATTTAACGATAGTACCTTTGAATTTTGCCTCTCTACTATTCTTAACCTGTTGTTGACCTCACTTCCTCAACGAATACGCCTCTCCACTTAAACATATTATTATATCCACTTAAAATTATCAATAGCGCCATTTCGGGTATTTGTTGATTACTACTATCAGGCTCATAAGATTCCTGCATGCTTTACTCAGATTTTTTACTCGTATTTTTGTGCTTACGTTCCGATAACTACGAGCACTACCCAACAAGGATTCCTATATGATACACGTTCTGTTTCAATTGTGTATTGCATTCCCATGGCCCATATTCCTGAGAAATGTATAATCTGGAGGTTCCTGGGTCCATTGTCGAGTGCCGCAATCGATATTTGCATTCTTCAAATTTCCTGTCCCTCCATTTTCTCTTCAAGTTTTATTTCACTCCACCGTGCATACTAGTTAGCTGTTTCAGAGTTTTAAGTGGGCATGCATGGCAGAGAATTTGTTCCTTGTAAATCCTCATTCTCCGGATTGGGAGAGATATTAAGTCCCGCCCCTCCACAGTGGTTGCGTAAACCCACAGGAGGGAGCCGCCACCAGAGAGGCCGTACCCTAGATGAGTGGTTACAAAACTACAGCAACCAACGATCCCAGGCGACCGCAAAGTGTGATTTTTGGTGGAAAACATGGCGCTGGGGCGGATTTTCTGCGGGATCTCCGATTTCCCTCACCATCTCTTTCCACCGGTGCTACCTCTTCATCTCACGTATCACTAGCGTCACCGGCTGCAGAGTCACGTATAGTAATAGCGGGCGTTAAACAGTAGACATTTCATTTGCCTGCTTTTGGAGAATTTCAATCCTTGTCTCCACATTTCCGATCACTTTTAGCACTCTATCGCCCCTCTGCGTCCCATCAAGAGCATAAACGTAAGGGATTTTGTAGTGTGAGGTGCTCAGTCTTCCCCCTGAACCTGCTCATAGACTCATAGTTATACATGGCGCTTTGCCACACTGGTATTACAAAGTCAGCTAGGACTTTTTATAAAACAGTTCGAAAGTTGTCTTGACCTTATCTCCGTTATTCCGAAGTTTAGCGAAAGAACTATTTTCTAATTGGAATTATTTACTTTTGCAATAATATAAAATCCCCTCAGTGCTGTAGTGTTTCCTCCTGGAGACAAAGGTTTGGGGAAAGCGGCAGGTAACTGTCGGCGCTATGCAATATGAAATGTAGGTTTCTTTACTGCGGCCCTACAGTAACCTTGGTGCGAAGCTAATTTTTTTATTCCTTCCTAAATTTGATTGCATCGTTTCAGTAACGAAGGATTTCGATAGCCATTCTAGATTGATCAGTTCCTCGCCGCATTTGATATTGCTTTGACGTAAATTAAGAGATACTTCGTTTCGTGGCTAGTATATTGGAAGAGTGCTGGCACAACGTTAAATTGCGGATTTTTCTTGTTGTATTTAGTCGATTTCTCCTCGTATTTATCTTTTTTTTTTTTTCTACAGCGAATCGCTTCAATTGGTAACATTTCGTTCGCTTTTAACATATCTACGTAGAATACGTCGTTCCTTCTCCAAAAGCCAGTTATGTATCCCATTGCCACTTAAACTAACCAAACCTAAATAACCTATATAAATGTTCCACGTTCTCATTCCGATCTAGCTGGCATGTTATACAGTGCCATTACTCACTTTGTATAGTGTTCTAAAGACAGAGACATGTCAGTGGTATTTTGATGCTAACTTACCCGTCTTTTCGGTATTATAATTGTTTTTACGAGGTCTTAAATACCTTTCAAGGTAGTAGTAAGATATTCAAAAAAATTTTCCCTCATAGCTCACAGATCTTTTGTTCTCTATCGGAGTGGTTTAGAGCATTTTGTACATATTCCTGATTTCTACTATTAGTATAGTTGAAAATAGAATTGTGTTTACTTATCGTGCGTCCACCCTAAGGGTTTACACTCTACTCTGCAACTGGGAGCGTAGCGGAAATAATAGGGGATCAAAGGTAGAGCTATAAGGTAGAGCAAGGTAGAAGCTGGATTAGGAGAGGTAAATAGAGACAAGTAGAGACAGCACTGAGTTCTATAAAATGCTAATTTATTATATCCTAATTATCAATTCCAAGTACAACTCACCTCCTAAGTCTGGAAGAGATTTGTGAGTGGAATAGTGTTAACAGTTACATTATTATATCAAAGACCCATCCGGGCTTACCTTTGAGATGTATGGTCCTGTACAGTTGCGGATGCGAAGTGTAGAGAAGTCACCACTAGCCTGAATTTGGGGCCAGCTTGACGTCCGGAGAAACCAGACTTTATGTGTGAACCCCGCATGCTGGATTAAGCAGATTTAAATATGGATCCTACCATATTTATCTTACAAAGCCCCTCCTTTTTGCAAACCAAACATCTTAAAGATATAAAACCTCTAATTAAACATATAGAAATTCTTTGTAGAAAAATAATTCATCCCACAGAAAATGGATGATTTAAATATAAAAAAATATTTCTAAAGGTAATTCTTAATCTTAATACACTCCTGGAAATTGAAATAAGAACACCGTGAATTCATTGCCCCAGGAAGGGGAAGCTTTATTGACATATTCCTGGGGTCAGATACATCACATGATCACACTGACAGAACCATAGGCACATAGACACAGGCAACAGAGCATGCACAATGTCGGCACTAGTACCGTGTTTATCCTCCTTTCGCAGCAAAGCAGGCTGCTACTCTCCCATGGAGACGATCGTAGAGATGCTGGATGTAGTCCTGTGGAACGGCTTGCCATGCCATTTCCAGCTGGCACCTCAGTAGGACCAGCGTTCGTGCTGGACGTGCAGACCGCGTGAGACGACGTTTCATTCAGTCCCAAACATGCTCAATGGGGGACTGATCCGGAGATCTTGCTGGCCAGGGTAGTTGACTTACACCTTCTAGAGTAGGTTGGGTGGCACGGGATAAATGCGGACGTGCATTGTCCTGTTGGAACAGCAAGTACCCTTGCCGGTCTAGGAATGGTAGAACGATGGGTTCGATGACTATTTGGATGTACCGTGCACTATTCAGTGTCCCCTCGACGACCACCAGAGGTGTACTGCCAGTGTAGAAGATCGCTCCCCACACCATGATGCCGGGTGTTGGCCCTGTCTGCCTCGGTCGTATGCAGTCCTGATTGTGGCGCTCACCTGCACGGCGCCAAACACGCATACGACCATCATTGGCAGCAAGGCAGAAGCGACTCTCATCGCTGAGGACGACACGTCTCCATTCATCCCTCCATTCACGTCTGTCGACACCACTGGGGCGGGCTGCACGATGTTGGGGCGTGAGCGGAAGACGGCCTAACGGTGCGCGGGACCGGAGCCCAGCTTCATGGAGACGGTTGCGAATGGTCCTCGCCGATACCCCAGGAGCAACAGTGTCCCTAATTTGCTGGGAAGTGGCCGTGCGGTCCCCTGTGGCACTGCGTAGGACCCGACCGTCTTGGCGTGCATCCGTGCGTCGCTGCGGTCTGGTCCCAGGTCGACGGGCACGTGCACCTTCCGCCGACCACTGGCGACAACATCGATGTGCTGTGGAGACCTCACGCCTCACGTGTTGAGCAATTCGGCGGTACGTCCATCCGGCCTCCCGCATGCCCACTATACGCCCTCGCTCAAGTCCGTCAACTGCGCATACGGTTCACGTCCACGCTGTCGCGGCTTGCTACCAGTGTTAAAGACTGCGATGGAGCTCCGTATGCCACGGCAAACTGGTTGACACTGACGGCGGCGGTGCCCAAACGCTGCGTAGCTAGCGCCATTCGACGGCCAACACCGCGGTTCCTGTTGTGTCCCCTGTGCCGTGCGTGTGATCATTGCTTTTACAGCCTTTTCGCAGTGTCCGGAGCAAGTATGGTGGGTCTGACACACCGGCGTCAATGTGTTCTTATTTCCATTTCCAGGAGTGTAATACATATAAGATAGCTTAATATAAAATATCATTTCTTTGCTAGATTAAGACTAGATACAAATTCTTATTTATATTGTTATTGTTAAGCCAAACGTTTGTTATTGCTCTGCCATTCTAAGCTCCAGCCCGCCTTGGCGGCGTAGATGGTAGCGTGTCTGCCTCGCGTTCAAGAAGTCCCTAGTTCGAATCTCGGTCAGGGTGAATAACCTGGAGAAAGCTTTTTCCGGCGTTTTCCCTTATCCTGAAAGACGAATGTCGGGTAACTCTGAGCTCTATGGACCCTGGGCTCATTTGAGCATCATTTCACCCATTCCATTCCACGTCCGATATGACTTAACGATGGAGGACGTAAATTACAACAAAAAATCCTAAACACCAACTTAGCTATTCCACCTAGTCACCACAAGCTTAGCTGGTGACAATATTATTATGATGAATTGAATGGTAATTTGTAGATCTTACCTTGGGAGATATGTCAAGAATGAGTAAAGCGAATGGTCGGGTCCAGGACTCCACGCCGAAGGTGTCGGCCACAATCACGTGCCAAACTGAGAAGAGAGCCCCAGAGTGTACCCTCGGTCCAGTTATATAGTTTAAGACATTACCGGAAGCATTTTGCAACATGGCGACAGCAATACCAAACATATCCTGTCATCGCCCTGATTTCGAACTGAAGCAGCCAATCGGTAGAGCGCATTTGCATTGTTCCAGAACATCTCGTTTGACGTGAGCAGGAGCAAAGCTCCATGTTCCACTGTGCAACTTTGCACGTACACCATGGAAAGCTGATATAATAGTAATTTACATGGGATTTGCTATAGGAAAGAGGAAAGTGCAGTCTTTCTGTTATTTAGCAATTTAACAAAGCTTCGGTACTTTAAGAAATTGTAAAATGAAATTTCAGCTAAATCTCCAATGTACCCCATAAAATATTCTCAAAGTAATATAAGTTACAATACTCTCCAATCACGCATGTGTCGTACCTCCCAACGCAGAGACAGCGGCCCCTGACGCTGAATAAAGAGAGCAAAGTGTACCGTTCAAAGTGAAAAAAGCAATCAATAAGAGGGGGGTACCAAACACCGCTAAAAATGATGCAATGATAATATTACATAAAATATACATAAAGTACAAACATGAGTAGCAGCTGAAAGAACAAGTGTGAAAGGACGAAGAGGAAGAGAAATAAACAGGCTCCAGAGGCGATCCCACGATGCGTGAGGAATATCCATTACAGAAGCTATGTATCATCACTAGTGAACAGTTCCTGGGCGCAAGCAAACACACATGAGGTTTAGTGAAAGTGCAATGTTGTATGCAAGTCAGTTCTTGCTGAACGCAGCCAATGAGAAGTGTCTTTAAGATGCAGCCATACATCACTTGCCCCGTACTGAGGCATGCTGTAGCCAGCCTCAGTAGCCTAGATTGTACTGTCTGCCTCACGTTTAAGAGGTCCCGACTTCGAATCTCGGTTAGGGAGATTTACGTGGATAAGGTTTTTTCCGGGATTTTCCCTTATCCTGATAGATGAATGTCAGGTAACTCTAACCCCATGGACCACGTACTCATTTGAGCATCATTTCACCCATTTCATTCAACGTCCCATATGACAACGTTGGAGGACACCTTGTCTGGAACAGCTAAGTCAGCGTAGTTAATCCGTGTGCCATGCATCATCATTGACTACATCAAACTGTGTTATAAATATCCAGAAAATAAACTTTTAAGCTTCCGGGGGTACATTTAAGGCTGCGTGACCCAGGAGGAACCTGGTAGGTATGTAACTAGGTGCGAAACTTGCGGGCGAAGTCCATCGACTTGCGGCGGTGGAGGCCATGTAGGTGATCAGTAACCAAGAACAAAATAGAATGAGGGAAGGAAACTGAAAATAGGGGAACAACACAAAATAGAGGTGTAAGATAACGATAAACACAAGTTAATCAAAGGTAACATATAATAAGGACAACATAGGTAGGAGATGGGTGCTACTAATACACCACACATAACCTTTAACATAGTATCGCGAACCCATTATTTACGATAGCGCGCGGCTGGGAGAGATAACGGACGGATAGTGTATCACGGAGATAATCAGCCTGCCTAAGCAGATAAAGATAGCGCGGAGATAAAAGGCTGGCCGACACAGATAAAGTGACGCATCTGGAACGTTCGGGTTTCATCTAGTGACAGAAAATTCGAAATCTTGTTTGTTATATAATAGAAATTTCTAGTGATATCAGTAGTGGAATATATAACAGGTGACACACTAGCGGAGTAGAGGTAAACAGTTGTAAACAGAGGCAGAACGAGAGTTGTAACTGTAACTGGTGTGTGACGAAAGTGAGCTCTTTGTTGTGGCCAACGAACTTGGTAGATTGTAATTGTGTATGTAACGTAATGCTGCTACTGTAAGTGTATTTCTACGCAAATAAAGAACATTTGGAATTTCTGCAACTTGGGCTTTTAATTCTACGAACCCACAAAGTCACAATACAGAAAATATGAATACAATCTTTAAATACATTGATTTAATGACATATAATAAATGAAGGAAATATCTGTGACTGTAACAACAGAGGATATGAAACCCACTTGAAAAATGCCTTATAAAGCAAGAAGAAAGTAGTACACATTTTTAACGTAAAGTGCAGTATAGCGGGATAAGTCAAGAGGAGTTGCGAAACGAAGGGGGGAAGGGTCGTGGGAACAAATCTCATGTAATAATCAGTACACAGATGCCTCCTACATACAAATTACTATAGATAGAGAAATCAGCTCGAGTACTACTTTAAAATGAGTTAAGGTTTACAAATACTGCGCTGTTAGGTTAAAAAAGGAATTGTTATCCATCTAGCTTAAGAAAGTGGTAATTTTCAATTCAGAGCGACAATGATCAATGCATTAACAATGAAACATATTACTGAATGAAAGATTCATTGCATACGGCAATAGTTTAGTGAATACAGGTGAGAATTGCTTAGGTGCACATAGGGTACGAAAGTCAACATAAGTAATAAGAAAAACAATTAGGCATAAAATAAACTATCACTTAAAACATTGGAGCGAAGTGCATAACGAAGGTGCTACAATCGGCAGCAGAAAAAAAAACCATTATAGCATCAAGCAATATTACAAAACATGATAGAACTGCAGACGAGAAGCTCTCGTCCACGTCAAAACAAACGAACATGGCGCATAAGAGTTCACTGTGATGCCGAAGGACGCTACTTCAAGTCAGGAAAGAATATATCTAATCTTAATCCATGTCTTCTAAAATAGAACACAGAACCACAAAAATCAACAAGGAGAGAAAAAAGGGTAAAACATTTTGGTGCGACAAAACCCATAACTTTATCGTACTCCGCGTCGAAGAGTTACTTAATTTAATTATAAAATAATTCTCAAACTCAATTTAAGTCATTGAAATACATATTTCCTTAAAGAACATAACTCAAGGTCATTCTACACCATTTATAGTATGGTTTGAAACAATTTCTAATAATGTTCGATCTGGTTCAATAGCCTTTATAGAAGGTGATATCGAAACATTAATACAACCGGTCATCCCAGATTACCTACTTGTGTTCATACATTGGTAAATATAATGTGATGGTGACATGAGCATCACTAAATTACATTTCCAATATATCAACTACAAAATAAACTGTGCTTTTCAAATCCACATAATGATATATGGCTGAGAATAGAAATTATAGTATGCCAGGTTACATATCAAACACCATAAGAGATCTGTTAGCTCAACTCAATGTGGAGTGGTCAATCAGCTGACCATCACTAGACTAGGGGTTGTCAGAATAAAAAAAATTAAATAACCTCACTGGTACGTTCCAGCCGCAAACAAATAGCTTCATCGTTATCTCACATAACAAAAAGTTCCAAAAACTAGTGAATCCACCTTCTCTGGTGTAACTTCTTCTCTATCCCCTGCGAAAAATGTATCTAACTCCATATACACAAAATGAAACTAAGGGCGTGACTCGAAAGCAGCTATACACTCACTTACACTATCTGGATGCATCATAATAGTATATTCTCTATAATCCTCTAAACAAACCTCTAGATTATCATCCGTAGGGATCTCGCGATTACACCCATCGATTACATCATTATAATTCATGATTTCTCTACCGATTACCAATTTATGAGACCTCGCGGTTGAACATAAATAATCGTAACACTAATACTCTCAAGTCAGAATATTGTCCTCATGGAACCCTGCGGTATGCCCCTAACGGAAAATAATCCTTTAATATATATATATAATAATAATAATAATAATAATAATAATAATAATAATAATAATAATAATAATAATAATAATAATAATAATAATAATAATAATAATAATAATAATAATAATAATAATAATAATAATAATAATAATAATAATAATAATAATAATAATAATAATAATAATAATAATAATAATAATAATAATAATAATAATAATAATAATAATAATAATAATAATAATAATAATAATAATAATAATAATAATAATAATAATAATAATAATAATAATAATAATAATAATAATAATAATAATAATAATAATAATAATAATAATAATAATAATAATAATAATAATAATAATAATAATAATAATAATAATAATAATAATAATAATAATAATAATAATAATAATAATAATAATAATAATAATAATAATAATAATAATAATAATAATAATAATAATAATAATAATAATAATAATAATAATAATAATAATAATAATAATAATAATAATAATAATAATAATAATAATAATAATAATAATAATAATAATAATAATAATAATAATAATAATAATAATAATAATAATAATAATAATAATAATAATAATAATAATAATAATAATAATAATAATAATAATAATAATAATAATAATAATAATAATAATAATAATAATAATAATAATAATAATAATAATAATAATAATAATAATAATAATAATAATAATAATAATAATAATAATAATAATAATAATAATAATAATAATAATAATAATAATAATAATAATAATAATAATAATAATAATAATAATAATAATAATAATAATAATAATAATAATAATAATAATAATAATAATAATAATAATAATAATAATAATAATAATAATAATAATAATAATAATAATAATAATAATAATAATAATAATAATAATAATAATAATAATAATAATAATAATAATAATAATAATAATAATAATAATAATAATAATAATAATAATAATAATAATAATAATAATAATAATAATAATAATAATAATAATAATAATAATAATAATAATAATAATAATAATAATAATAATAATAATAATAATAATAATAATAATAATAATAATAATAATAATAATAATAATAATAATAATAATAATAATAATAATAATAATAATAATAATAATAATAATAATAATAATAATAACAATAACAATAACAATAACAATAACAATAACAATAACAATAACAATAACAATAACAATAACAATAACAATAACAATAATAACAATAATAACAATAATAACAATAATAACAATAATAACAATAATAACAATAATAACAATAATAACAATAATAACAATAATAACAATAATAACAATAATAACAATAATAACAATAATAACAATAATAACAATAATAACAATAATAACAATAATAACAATAATAACAATAATAACAATAATAACAATAATAACAATAATAACAATAATAACAATAATAACAATAATAACAATAATAACAATAATAACAATAATAACAATAATAACAATAATAACAATAATAACAATAATAACAATAATAACAATAATAACAATAATAACAATAATAACAATAATAACAATAATAACAATAATAACAATAATAACAATAATAACAATAATAACAATAATAACAATAATAACAATAATAACAATAATAACAATAATAACAATAATAACAATAATAACAATAATAACAATAATAACAATAATAACAATAATAACAATAATAACAATAATAACAATAACAACAATAACAACAATAACAACAATAACAACAATAACAACAATAACAACAATAACAACAATAACAACAATAACAACAATAACAACAATAACAACAATAACAACAATAACAACAATAACAACAATAACAACAATAACAACAATAACAACAATAACAACAATAACAACAATAACAACAATAACAACAATAACAACAATAACAACAATAACAACAATAACAACAATAACAACAATAACAACAATAACAACAATAACAACAATAACAACAATAACAACAATAACAACAATAACAACAATAACAACAATAACAACAATAACAACAATAACAACAATAACAACAATAACAACAATAACAACAATAACAACAATAACAACAATAACAACAATAACAACAATAACAACAATAACAACAATAACAACAATAACAACAATAACAACAATAACAACAATAACAACAATAACAACAATAACAACAATAACAACAATAACAACAATAACAACAATAACAACAATAACAACAACAACAACAACAACAACAACAACAACAACAACAACAACAACAACAACAACAACAACAACAACAACAACAACAACAACAACAACAACAACAACAACAACAACAACAACAACAACAACAACAACAACAACAACAACAACAACAACAACAACAACAACAACAACAACAACAACAACAACAACAACAACAACAACAACAACAACAACAACAACAACAACAACAACAACAACAACAACAACAACAACAACAACAACAACAACAACAACAACAACAACAACAACAACAACAACAACAACAACAACAACAACAACAACAACAACAACAACAACAACAACAACAACAACAACAACAACAACAACAACAACAACAACAACAACAACAACAACAACAACAACAACAACAACAACAACAACAACAACAACAACAACAACAACAACAACAACAACAACAACAACAACAACAACAACAACAACAACAACAACAACAACAACAACAACAACAACAACAACAACAACAACAACAACAACAACAACAACAACAACAACAACAACAACAACAACAACAACAACAACAACAACAACAACAACAACAACAACAACAACAACAACAACAACAACAACAACAACAACAACAACAACAACAACAACAACAACAACAACAACAACAACAACAACAACAACAACAACAACAACAACAACAACAACAACAACAACAACAACAACAACAACAACAACAACAACAACAACAACAACAACAACAACAACAACAACAACAACAACAACAACAACAACAACAACAACAACAACAACAACAACAACAACAACAACAACAACAACAACAACAACAACAACAACAACAACAACAACAACAACAACAACAACAACAACAACAACAACAACAACAACAACAACAACAACAACAACAACAACAACAACAACAACAACAACAACAACAACAACAACAACAACAACAACAACAACAACAACAACAACAACAACAACAACAACAACAACAACAACAACAACAACAACAACAACAACAATAACAATAACAATAACAATAACAATAACAACAACAACAACAATAACAATAACAATAACAATAACAATAACAATAACAATAACAATAACAATAACAATAACAATAACAATAACAATAACAATAACAATAACAATAACAATAACAATAACAATAACAATAACAATAACAATAACAATAACAATAACAATAACAATAACAATAACAATAACAATAACAATAACAATAACAATAACAATAACAATAACAATAATAATAATAATAAACCTTAAGACCAAGGAAGGGAGCCCCACGGCATTACCCTCCTAACTCAAAAACAGATGAAATTCTGACTGCACCTAGAACCAAAAGTCATACTCAGCGTTTTCTCAACGATCGAGAAAAAACAATGTATCAAGGAAATAATAACAGGAAAAGTAAGCCCACATCCACCAGAAGTTCCAATGTGAGATGTAAGACGTACACTGCACATACATTGTAACCTAACAGGAAAAAAACTGAAGTAAATAAAGTCAAATAAATTACCTTATAAAATAAATATCTCTGGAGTCGTTCTATTTTCACCGCATGTACGCGTTGAATAATTTAACGTTAAATAATTTTTAAACGATTAAATCAGCCTTGGGTTCAGATATCGTGTTAAATAGGAAAAACACGTCTGAAATCAGAAATCAGAAAACCAAATATGCAGAAATAACCATGAAAAGATATTGGTATATCGTAGCTTAGAGCATACCATAAACAATGTAAGTGTCAGTAGCGAGGATAATGTGTGTAATACAGGTAGTACATACATGCAATGGCTATATAATCGTCATACTCGAGGCGCTAAGTGACATAGCGCAGGGGTACACAATTAGTAAAAGAAACATAAATATTCTGACCATATTTAAACTTCGTCCGGTGGTGGACATTTATAAGCACGTGGCAGATACTGTTTTGCGGACGCTCGTGAGTGGAAAAAGCAATAATTTGGTTAGTTAAAAAATGTGCGGACTACAAATAAGAGCCACGTAAATATATGGTGGAGCATATGCAGTAGATGAACAAACGGGTTATGTTCCTGAAGGAGTGATCCCTAAACGAAAGTTCAGAATAATGCTGCAAGAAAATTTTGAAGGAAATACAAAGCCCCTAAAAAGGGTGAAGAAAAACTTCCCAGATCAAACACTGTGTACTATAAAGTAACAGTGAGTGCATTGTATTCTCAATACTGCAACAGTCATGTTATCTTTGTGTAAGTACATTCTTTCATATATTAGTTCATTAATCGTGTAAAGAAAGATATCCAAAATAAAGATGGAGCTTGTGTTTATAGCTGCAGTTGCAGCTTATAACTTTAATGAATAGTAGTAATTAGTGCAATATTATTTTTTTAATCTCGTGCCTTTCTGACTGAGATATCGAATCATTGTGGATGAAAATGAAGCATCTTAAAATAAATTAAGCACCATTTAGAACATTATAAGGAAAACACTTAGGGTTTCTCAGTGCATCGTAAGAAAACTGCATGCCATGTAAATGCTAGATATTAGAAGAAAGATAACAATGTTCAGGGAAGGAATGTCTTACGGAATATACAGAAGATTTCAGAACCCAGCAATCATTAACCACACCGCTGCAATACAGTGTAATGTTGTGTATAACAAGCCGATGACAACTGAAGATGCAAAATTGCTGAAGTACCAAAGCATGAGGATATAGTAAGGTAAAACGTAACCTCGTAAACATATTGTGACTTTGTGGATTCGTAGAATTAAAAGTCCAAGTTGCTGAAGTTCAAAATGTTCCTTATGTCCGTAGAAATACACTTTGGTCAACCCTTACAATAGCGGTATTACATCACATATACAATTACAATCCACCAAGGCCGTTGTCCACAACAAAGAGTTCACTTTCAAAACACACAGCAGTTCCAATTACAACTTTCTTTACGACTCCGTTTAGGACTGTAGTCGCGGCTTCCTTAACTACCTCCACTCATATTACTAGACACTTCTGGAACATTCTGTAACAAACCAGAAATCGAAACTTCCAGTCAGCTATCTGTCTCTTTATCTGTTTCGGCAAGCTTTTATCTCCGTATTGCACACTCTGTCTCTTATCTATCTGCACCGAACCTGTGTGCATCACCGCCGGTCGAGACAATGCTCCCTCCTCAAGGCTGGTCGTCCCGAACAGCGCCATCGTAGCGGACCAGATGATCCAGTTGTACAACAAACACTTTTCCTCGGGGCACCTTCTGGATGCGGTAGACCACGTCGTTAATGCTCTTTACCACACAGTACGGTCCTTGCCATGGTTGTTGAGGATTCCGACAGCGTCCCTAGGTCCGGGTAGTGTGGTAAAATCAGACCAGGTCACCTTACTGGAATCCTTGGCTGTTGACTAGCCTGTCGTAACGAGTCTTCATGTGTTCGCTCGCCTTCTGTTCGTTCTGATGAGCCATCCCATGCATGTCGTGGCGATAGTTCACGAGGTTCTCCACATACTCGGTTGCTGGCTGTTTCGCGTCCGGGGAGCTCCCAAAAGCCAAGTCACAAGGGAGGCGCCACTCTCGGCTGAACATTAAGACATTAAGCTGGCAAGCGTCATCCCAGTGGTGTCGTGTGTTGACGAGCGGTAGGCCAGCAGGACAAGTACTACTTTGACGTCCCAGTCTCGGTGATGGCTGGGCACGACCTTTCCCAGATGTTCTTCTCAGGTTTTGATGTACCTCTGCACCATGCCATCCGACTCCTGATGCAGAAGTGTTGTGCGGGCCTTGTTCACCCATTAGTCTTTCCAGTGCCTCCTTCTTCAGGTTAGACTTAAAATTGTTGCCCTGATCGCTGTAGAGCTCTAACGACACCCCAAAACGCCACAACAGTTGCTCCACGAGGCAGTCTGTAATTGTCTTCGCCTTCTGGTTAGGGATGGCATACACTTCCGGCTACTTGGCGCAGTAGTCCACAGCCACCATGAGGTATTGTTTGCCTCGGTCGGACACTGGGACTGGTGCAGCTATGTCGACAGCGATGCGTTCGAATGACGCTCCGACGTTGTTCTGCTGCATGCGACCCGGCTCCTAGTTTGGGGCCCGCGACTCACCGCGCACACGTGACATCGACGGCACCATCTCTCAGCATCTGCTCGGAGTCTAAGCCAGTTGCAGCACTGTCAAAGTTTGTTGATCGTTCCGTTTGCTCCCAGGTGTCCTCCTGAAGTACCGGCGTGCACTTCTTCTAAGACTTCCGGGACCTTATTCCGGGGAAATACCAACTGCTCCCTCTGCGTCTCCCCATCGGGAGATTCGCATACCCGGAACAGCACGCCCTGTCTGATCTTCAGTGAGTCCCATTGGGCCCCAGTACGACTTGTATGTGGTGCTCCTTGGTGCGATGACCTGCTTGGTTGGTCTTTTCCCTGCCTGCACTTCCCTCAACAGTGGCTCCAATTCGGCGTCCGCCAGCTGCTCCCTCTGCCGTAACCACTCTGACAGCTGCGACACGCTCATTCTCATCTTAATCTTCTTAATCTTCCTTCTCATCTTCTCATCACCTTCTCGCTCCTTAACATCTATAACACAAGCGTAACAATAGGAGTTGTTGGATATGGAATAAGTAGCTCGGCCCATACGAGGGCTATTCAATAAAGAATGATCACAATTTTTTTGTCAACATACCTTTACTCATCCTCATAATTTTTATGGTCCTCAAAATGGTCTCCCCTGAATATGATGCACTTGTCCCAGCTTTTCTGCCAGTCTTCAAAGACATGCTGGAAACCATTTTTGAGAGATCCTTCAAAATCGCCTACGCAGCCTTCACTACTGCTTCTGATGATGGATGATGCCTCCTACCAAGGCGTTTCTTCAAGTTAAGGAATACAAAAAAGTCACATGTGGCTCAATCCGGACAATGGGGAGGGTGAGAGATGCACTTCACGTTGATTTTTGAAAGATATTCAGCAACAACATTGGCAATATGCGGCCGCGCATTATCGTGATGAAGCATCCAGCCTGCTTCACGGAAATGTGGCCTTTTGTGCCTGATATGGCCTTGCAATGTTTTCAGGACATCCCTGTAGTATTGTCCAGTTACTGATGTGTGTGCAGGTACAACATACTGATAAACCATTCCATGAATATCAAAGAGTGAGATGACCATATCTTTTCCAGCAGAAGCAACCACTTTTGCTTTTTTGGGGGTTGGTGATGAAGGAGATTTGCACACTGAGCTTTGCTGTTTGCTCTCAGGATCAAAATGATGTAGCCAAGTTTCATCTCAGTGATCACGTTTGAAAGAAACTCCGGATCTTCCTCTAACATCAACTTTAACTGCATGTTACCTCCATTGCAGCGGTAGGCGATACTGAACATGTCTGAACTTGCTTTGTTCTCACAGGCGGGAACCAGGAGTACCAATAAGGAAACTACTACGGCGTGTTTGTTTCACATTAAGCTAAGATAATATAATAAGATTGAAGATTACTACGAAAAATTATGACAGTAAAAAACTACGATCATTCCTTATTGAACAGCCCTCGTAGATTAAAATACAATACAAGAAGTGCATAACATTATATACGCAGATATCAACGACAGATAATTATTAGAGAAGCAGCAGCATTTAAGACATCTACAATGGGACTTCTTGTAACTATGGGAATATGGCCAATTGATTATGTAATCAAACTACGCGCAGCAAATTATTGGTTAGAGAAACAGAATATAACAAAAGTACTCAAACTGATCGGCGAACAATGTAAATCTACAACTGAAATTAGGAATAAAATATTAACGGATTGGTAACAAGAGTGGAATAATGCGGATGAATTTAGGAGAATTTGCAAGATATTACCAAACACCAAGGAAAGATTACGGATGAAACATTTGAAACCGAGGAAGGAAATCATACTTTACATATCAGGACATGGACTGTATGATATATACTTCAATCGAATAGACAAAAAGAAAATAGTAATTGTGATGTCTGCAATGTTCCAGGCAACACAGAGCATTCATTGTTTGAATACAGTTAATATATATTCGAATTACAAGAAGGTAGAACAAAACTACAAGGAAAACAAATATGGAATTTAGTGAGGATAGAAGAAGATTATAAACAGTTGGAAATTATGACAGAACTAGTATCCAGCTTAGCCATGAAAGACTACAACCAGAACAGAGCACAACTAGGGAACAGAAGAAGGGGAGAGACAACACATCAAGATAATACCGCGATAGATAAACAAGATTTATTCAAAAGAGATGGCATCAATTAACATCAACACCTATTGGAAGAGGATCAACATTCATAGGACTTTTATAAAGAGATGGCATCGTTTAATAGTAATATTTATTAGAAGGAGATGGATATGAATTTATGGAGAGGGAAAAGAAACCCAAGCGACACATGGAAAAGCACTCAAAGATCGTCGAAGGTAACCAGGACCATGGAGTAAGAAGGAATAACTAAAGAAAATACCTACAACTGTTAAGTAAATCTTGGATGTCCAATCAACATGGAGTTTCAACGAAATTTAATGGACTTTAGGATACAAGGTTGAGAAAACTTCAGTTGCAGGTGCAAAATATTTGAAATAGGTCAGCAGCCTTCAGTCAGTATAATTTATTATTCAGATTAAAATTGTAATTTAGTTATTAGAAAATGCACATAGTAATAAGGCTGCAGTTAGATTAGATTTAGTTGTAAAACCACTGGAGACAGTGGCCATTAGGTTAGTTAATGTAGGCATAAGTTCTGTCTGCAAAAAAAAGCTTCCCATTAATTAAACGTTTATGATTTGTAATTTCTTAAATAATGAAAAGCACAATAATTCCAGGTTTAGATTCTAGACACCTGGTCCTAAGCTCGCAGATTGAATTTGAAAAATAAATAAATAATGCTGTTCCTGATCTGGACAGTCTCTCTCCTGGTGTCCATGATGTCCACACACCCAACATACGCCAATTGGTCTTCACCGGCATCGCTCGACTGGTCTTCAGTTTCCATTATAGCGGATACTCCTTGTTCTGGAAGTCGGGCTAGCAGTCACCTTGGCCGCCTCCATCCTCAATGCTGCCATTAGCGCCTCGTGGATGGTTTTGTAGTTGCCGAGCATTTGGCACAGACGAATCTGCGTGTTTCGCACCCCTTCAACGAAGGTGGGGGCGGCTTCCCGGGATACGAACTCTGGTGGAAGGTCGACTAAGGCTTTGCTGGCCAGCTGCTCAATTGCCAGAGCGAATTCCTGCAGCGTCTCCCCTGGCTGGTGTAACCTTGAGTTCAATTGGCTGCGGTAGGCTGCGGCTAAGCGGTGGTTCCCGAAGCGGTTCTGCAAGGTCTCACAGATGTCCTTAGGCTCCGCCGCTGTCTGGACCACGTTTAGGACTTCTGCGGTCCGTCCCTGGAGGTTGGCTATTAGCTGTGCGGCTTCTTTCTCTGGTGACCACTTGTTGTGCTTGACCACTGTGTCTAACTGGCGGTGGAAGACTTCGAAAGTTTTCTCGCCGTCGTATTTAAGAGGTTTAACGCGCGTATATGTTGTGTGGCGTCGCGGCGCGTCGGCCTTCAAGTCCTTGAACCTCCTGCCGACGATGTCGTCCTCCATGGCGTTCAAGTACTTAGTGTTGGTGTGGCGCTTTCCCTCTAGGTTGTTAACGCGCTCGTCTACTTGACTCATCTGCTTGCCCAGCTCCGCGACGTCATCCCTCACGCCAGCCAACTGCTCTTCAAATTTTTTGGCGAGAGCCTCGTTCGCAGCCTTCATTTCCGTGGACAAGCTGTCGTTCACCGCTTTCAGTTCTGAGGTTAATTTGGCCTTCCTTACAGTCATCGTCGTGGCTAAGATGCTAATTGCAGCTTCCGTCTTCGTTGTTAATTCGGCCTTTATTTCTTCCATCTTCTCGGTGAGGTTGTGGTTAGTCGTCTTCATTTCTGTCGCCGTTCTCATTTCTTTCAGTTCTTCTAGAATTTTTGCTAATGTAGCGTCCATTGTATGTTCCTCTTCCTGACACCAATTGTGACTTTATGGGTTCGTAGAATTAAAAGTTCAAGCTGCTGAAATTCAAAATGTTCTTTATTTCCGTAGAATTACACTTTGGTCAACCCTTACAGCAGCAGAATTACGTCAGATACACAATTACAATCTTCCAAGGTTGTTGACCACAACAAACAGTACACTTTAAAAACACACACCAGTTCGAATTACAACTTTCGTAACGACTCAGTTTACGACCGTCTCTTGGCGAGACGGGGCTTCCTTAAATACCGTTACTCATATTACTAGACATTAAGGGAATATTCTGTAACAAACAAGAAATCGAAACTTCCAGTCAGCTATCTGTATCTTTATCTGCTTGAGCAAGCTTTTATCTCCACATTGCACTACCTGCCTCTTATCTCTCAAACAACAAACAAGAAATCGAAACTTCCTGCCAGCTATCTGTCCGTTATCTCTCCGCGCCGAACCTTTTGTGCGCGTCGCCGCCTATCGCGACAATATGATAACAAGGCGGGTGGGAATTAATAACAGTATTTTCAATACATCGGTTTAATGAGTACGGAGCAATAGTGCGTAGCAAAAAAGAGCACAAATTTGCTAACTTATATGGTATAAACAAAATATGTACCAAGAATAATCATCCTACATAGCCATTTTAAGCCTAAGGTTGTAATAATTTGTAAGTGCCGCCAACATAAAGGTATAAAAGTGTGTGAAAATGGTGATAAAATTGTTGCATTCCATTCAAAATTTATGCTTTTAGGTGAATAGAATATACTTTGAGATATACTTACGTAACGTCATTTATAAACATTTGCTATGAAATCTTATAATATATCATTTTCTAATTAGTGGAATGCATTTACTTTTTAATACGAATGCATAGTTCGGAAAAAATAATGCAGCTTAAAACTCCCTATTCTTGACGTAATACTTTAAAATTACGAAATAATATTCAGAATTTGTTTTCTTCCCGTAGATTGTGTTTAAAGTGTAACTTAGTATAAGCATTATTATAAGCATAATTATGATTATTGCAACTATTATTATTATTATTATTATTATTATTATTATTATTATTATTATTATTATTATTATTATTATTATTATTATTATTATTATTATTATTATTATTATTATTATTATTATTATTATTATTATTATTATTATTATTATTATTATTATTATTATTATTATTATTATTATTATTACTATTATTATTATTATTATTATTATTATTATTATTATTATTATTATTATTATTATTATTATTATTATTATTATTATTATTATTATTATTATTATTATTATTATTATTATTATTATTATTATTATTATTATTATTATTATTATTATTATTATTATTATTATTATTATTATTATTATTATTATTATTATTATTATTATTATTATTATTATTATTATTATTATTATTATTATTATTATTATTATTATTATTATTATTATTATTATTATTATTATTATTATTATTATTATTATTATTATTATTATTATTATTATTATTATTATTATTATTATTATTATTATTATTATTATTATTATTATTATTATTATTATTATTATTATTATTATTATTATTATTATTATTATTATTATTATTATTATTATTATTATTATTATTATTATTATTATTATTATTATTATTATTATTATTATTATTATTATTATTATTATTATTATTATTATTACACATTTTAAGTTTAATATTCGGTGTATTTCAAAACTTTTGGTGGATTTATCTGTTTAATTTTCTAGTTTTACTTAACATCCGTATAATTATAAGGTACAGAAACAAATGTAGACTTACTGAAATTCATTTTAAATAAAGCTACATACAGAAAAATAAGAATTAAGACTATTTATTAAGAGCAACAATAGTTATTTCAGTAATTTCAACTATTGTTGTCAAATTTGAAATTGCTTATTTATTCTTATATTGTTTATTATGAACGATAACGTGACATACTTTCGAGAGTTAACCAAAACAAATTATGAACTAACAAGGTTAGATTGTTATTAGCTATTTAACGTTGATAAAACTAAAACACAATAATGTACGTTAAGCATGTGTTCTGTAAGTTAACTGCAGGCCGCGCCGTGGCTCAGTGGTTAGACCGCTTGGCTCACACCAAGGCGGCCCGGGTTCGATCCCAGGCGACAGGAAAGTGAGATTTGTGGTGGACAACACGGCGCTGGGGCGGGTTTTCTCCGGGACTTCCGGTTTCCCCCGCCATCTCATTCCACCGGTGCTCCATCTTCATCTCATTTATCATCAGTGTCACCGCCTGCGGTGCCATATGTAGTAAAAGCGGGCGTTAAACACTACACATTTATGTAAGTTAACGGCAATAATAATCTATAGCACAAAGAGGAATTCATTTAAATGAGAGCCCGCCTCGGTAGCGTGGTGGTAGCGAGTATGTCTCACGTTCAAGAGGTCCCGAGTTCGAATCTCGGTCAGGATGAGTTACCTGGGTAGGGCTTTATCCAGGGTTTTTCCTTATCCTGAAAGACGAATTTCGGGTAACTCTAAGCTCTAAGGACACTGGGCTCATTTGAGCATCATTTCACTCATTCCTTTCATCGTCCGATATGACTGAACGTTGGAGGACGTAAAATTTAAAAAAAAAAAATAATGAGATTAACACATGATAGAAACAAAGAGACGAAGTTAAGTGTGAAGTGAGGACCAAAATTATCTCCAGTCCACACTGAACATCTATGGGACGTGGTTTTAGCATTGTGTAACTCCATTAGATAGAAATAATAATGGATTTAATGAATTAAACTATAACTAAGTAAATATTGCTCACGCACGCTTACCTGCAAACCCAAGTTAGCAATATGGATGAATAAAATGACGAAAGTGTACTGACACATAGCCTGCACTAAATGTCCTACTCTATATCTAAATTAAAATAAGAATAGTTTGAGTATAGGGAGTACTGATCTCTTAATGAAAACTGTATATTAAATTCTAGTTAAGTAGTGAAGTGGAAAATCTAAATCATTAGCTTGCTGTACCTACTTATATAACGAATGAAGCAAGTGTAAAGCATAGTATTAGGCAGTTACCTACTACAGGTTGGATCAGTCAAGCATAACTCTCCTGAACCTGCAAAATTGTTGCCATGGGTGTCCCAGGAAGTTTTTGGTTCGACTTCCTTCTGCTCAGGGTAATGTGTGTCCCTGGTGTGATGACTCATCGGCGTGCTCTGTGGATGCTCTGGACTCGATCAAGGTACGCTTAAATTGGTTGAACAAATATGGGAAAGAAGTGTGGTAACCTAACACGTGGTTAACAATTGCATCGGGATCCCCGTTGGCTTAGACGGTTTGGAAGTTCACATAGCTGGTTATTGAAATTAACGTGTTTTGGTAAATGTAACGCTTTAAACTCATTATATGATATAACTTGCAATCCGTTTCGGGTGGACATTGCAGTTCGTGAGTTACTTATACCGCGTATTTTACCTACATACTAACAACTTTCAGGTTTTACCACATTTACATAATTACTATTTTCAGATGCTTTTGGAAAAAGTAGAAGGTTTGATTACCTGTTCAAATGTAAGACAACCACGTAAGTTCTACCATGGGTTTCATGTATTAGGAAGGTAAATTTAGAAATGCATTTGTGCCTATTCTTAGTTGGAATAGTAGTAGGAATGTTTTCATCTCTGACGTCGTATTAATATCTAATGTTATGTACTGTGCAGGGATGAAGCAAACGCAAAATGGGCTAGTTATAACACCATTATCGAGCATGATGGAACGGTCTGGTTCACAAAATATAAATTTCCACATGTTCACCAGCCTGCACAAGATGACAAGTTAGTAATATATGACAGAAACAGTAATGAAGCCATATCTCTGATATTAAAGGTTGCAGAGACCGACGCATTCACCATAGAGCTGAGAAGAACTACAAAGAAAATAACTTATTGGAGGGTTACTACGATCGAAACCACCTCTGACATTAGAAAATTCAGAGGCCGGCGCCCCACCATAGGTGGTTGTGGTGACTAGGGGGCATAGCTAAGTTGGAGTTTTGAATGGTAGAGCAATAATAGACGCCTGGCTTAACAATAAGAATATGATTAGGAATTTGTGTCTAGTCCCCATTTGCAATGTTTGGTTTACTGAAAGGATGGCTTTGTAAGAAGGGACAACATTATTATGATGAATTAAATAGTAATTTGTTGATCTTACTTTGAATGAGTAAGCGACTGAGTGATCGAGTCCAGGACTCCTCGCCGAATGTGTCAGCCATAATCACGTGCCAAACTGAGAAGAGAGCCCCTGAGTGGACCCTCGCGTCCAGTTATATAGTTTTAGATATTACCGGGAGGGTTGGCGACTGCAATACAAAAAAATATAATTTCGAATTGAAGCAGCCAATCAGCAAAGCGCATTTGCACTATTCCAGAACATCCCGTATGACGTGAGCAGCAGCGAAGCTTCATGCTGCTCTGTGCAACTCTACACGTACAGCAGGGTAAGCTGATGTCATAGTAATTTCAAAGGGATTTTTCATAGGAAATAGAAAACCGCTTTCTTCCTGTTATTTACGCAATTTAACAAAGCTTCGTTACTTTAAGAAACTGTAAAATAAAATTTCAACCAAATCTCGAATGTCTCCAATAAAATATTTTCAAAATAATATGAGTTAAGTACTCACCAATCAAGCATCCGACAATACGATCTATTGGAACAAATTATTTCTCCAATGGATGTTTTGAACTTCCCCCGCATTTTCTAAGATAAAAGCGAAGCAGAACCAAGCCAGTTGGAGAATTTAATGTCATATCGGCACGTTGGTCATAGTAGCTCAATGGTTAGAGCGGCTGGACGGAGACCAGAACATCCGTGGTTAAAATTCCGGCTCTGGAATTGAATTTTTCAGTCTGGCTCTACCCTTTCATAGTGCGTCCTACACACGGCTAGTGTGAAAGAACAATTAATTTTCATTAATTGATGATGTTCGTAGGAATGATAAGCAAACTAATATTCACAAGGCTTTAGTATGTGTTAATAAGAAAGGAGTGATTGCTGTTCATTTGGACAACCATATCACACTGACATGACAAACAACAGCGACCCACCAGGCACGAGGGTCATTTTGTGAAAGTAAATTAAAGGGGGAGCCAATACTCTACTCCGGTGGGGTAGACTGAGATTGCAGGAACACTTGAGCAAGAAAGTTACCCGCTCACCCTTCTACAATAGTGCCACTTTTATTAAGAAGCTTCACTTCGTATTTCAGCAATTTTGGAAAGTCAGCAGTTTTCAATTTTACCCTCGCAGCTTCGATCAGTGTCTTGTGAGCAAGCAAACGGGAAGTAGGTGTCGTGACTGCTTAAATAGCCAACCATAATGCTGCCTTATAGAAGCTGCATTGCCTTCAAGGTGAGTAAATCTCTACGAAGACGTACCTTTCTGATTACTACGTCAGATACACAAAAGCTTGTAGATAGTTCCAGGTAGTTCGAGTAGATAATTTCAGAATTCAAAGCTTCATATTCCGTCCACAATGATGCCTTCAAAGTAAGCATCTACTACATACATATACATCGCCAACATGCACCTTAGAATCTTGAGCAAAAGTGCATGCTTACAGAAATATATTCCTAGCGGTAACTGTTGTAGTCGTACTGTGAATATGGAGAGTAAAGCTTTAGACAAAAGATTATACCGTTAATGACACTTAGTGACCAATCTCATACTCTCAATGATAGTTTAACATGAACTCTTAGCACAAATGTACCTCTGAAATTTTATGTCATCTAGAGCGGATAATTTTTAATGGCTTCCTATTTGACCAACTCATAAAAATAGTCATTTTGAAATGAATAATCACGAATTTTTGATTTAGACAAAATCTCGTTTAAAAGTATACCTCCATGTCCAAAACTTTAATGATTATTTAAACCTTACGCTGCGATGCTCTCCTTGCCTCAGCAACACAAAGCACACTAGTATATAAGAATTTCCCTGATACAGTGATGTACCAAACGGGAATTCCTCCTACACGTAAGTTAACACTGCACTATAGAGTAGTTTAGTTGTCCTTTAGCTACTTGACTGCTCAAACTAAGTATATAACCAAATTCATGTGCAATGTCAGGAATTCGGTTATTCTACCTCACTGACGGTTTTTAATTTTGCCTGTCAAAGGAGTTCGTTAAATCTACAGATTATCCCTATCCCTGGCACCGCACACAGTCCAACAAATATGCTTAGTTTTTCTTAATCTGAGGAAGGACCATTGCTCCACTGCAGTTCTGTTTTGTCGTTTCCTTTAAAACCAGCAAGATAAAATGGTCATTGAGGGTTTTTATATTCCTTTAGTGATACTCCCGTTATGTCACTTTGGTATTCAATTGCAATTCTTGCATGATACCTCAGATATTGCACAATTACTCTGCTGCATTGTTGTGCCTGTTACACGAAAAAAAGGATTGCAGTAACTTTTAAAAGAGTGACACATACTAAATATAGTCTACCTTAATATATCTCACTGTTATTGGTCATTGTGTTTCAGCCGCATAGCCAGTATAAATATGCGAGTTACACAGCAAATGTATTCGTAGGATACTGTACCATCCGCTAAACGGCTGCGTTATGTCAAAGGCAAGGGAAAAATGTATTAATTCCCTCTGGTTTACAAATTTGCTGCAATACTCGTATATTCCTGATATGATACTGCAAAAGCTGCAATACGTAACAGGCAAGTGATTTACAACGAACACATTTCTATGGTTAACACAATTTGCAACTGTTAGTATGACTGGAACAGCTGAAACAAACGAGAGCCTTGTTTTTCTGTGGACTTAAACCAAACGATGTAATAATAAACACTTCCTCTTATTTACGAAAGTTGCATTCATGTTTTCCTTCGATGATGCCGCAATAGATACATTGTGTTATAAGCAAACGATGTATGATTCACGCTTTCCTTTGATGCAAGTTTAAAGGCTCACTTTCTTCGTATACCGCAACAATTCCGACGTGTTTGTATGCAAGCGACATACAATACACACTTCCTTGTGTAAAATATGCGTAACATTAATGAGTTTATGGCTTCCAAATACATCTGTTACTACACTATACTGTCGCTAGACTGTTAGTTACTATACCGGCTATACACTATATACTAAAACTTTACTGTGTAGTTAGTATAGTTTTGAAATATAACTGTGTTATAAAACATCGCATTGTTTTATATTACAAAACAAAAATAAGGAGCAGATTAGACATTATTATTATTATTATTATTATTATTATTATTATTATTATTATTATTATTATTATTATTATTATTATTATTATTATTATTATTATTATTATTATTATTATTATTATTATTATTATTATTATTATTATTATTATTATTATTATTATTATTATTATTATTATTATTATTATTATTATTATTATTATTATTATTATTATTATTATTATTATTATTATTATTATTATTATTATTATTATTATTATTATTATTATTATTATTATTATTATTATTATTATTATTATTATTATTATTATTATTATTATTATTATTATTATTATTATTATTATTATTATTATTATTATTATTATTATTATTATTATTATTATTATTATTATTATTATTATTATTATTATTATTATTATTATTATTATTATTATTATTATTATTATTATTATTATTATTATTATTATTATTATTATTATTATTATTATTATTATTATTATTATTATTATTATTATTATTATTATTATTATTATTATTATTATTATTATTATTATTATTATTATTATTATTATTGTTATTGTTATTGTTATTATTATTGTTACTATTATTATTGTTACTATTATTATTGTTACTATTATTATTATTATTATTATTATTATTATTATTATTATTATTATTATTATTATTATTATTATTATTATTATTATTATTATTATTATTATTATTATTATTATTATTATTATTATTATTATTATTATTATTATTAT
Source organism: Mantis religiosa (assembly GCA_030765055.1). Lineage (NCBI taxonomy): Eukaryota > Metazoa > Arthropoda > Insecta > Mantodea > Mantidae > Mantis > Mantis religiosa. The sequence continues at coordinate 238,478 of JAUKNK010000081.1, read as the reverse complement.
TATTATTATTATTATTATTATTATTATTATTATTATTATTATTATTATTATTATTATTATTATTATTATTATTATTATTATTATTATTATTATTATTATTATTATTATTATTATTGTTATTATTATTATTATTGTTATTATTATTATTATTGTTATTGTTATTATTATTATTATTGTTATTATTATTATTATTGTTATTATTATTATTATTGTTATTATTATTGTTATTATTATTATTATTGTTATTATTATTGTTATTATTATTGTTATTATTATTGTTACTATTATTATTGTTACTATTATTATTGTTACTATTATTATTGTTACTATTATTATTATTATTATTATTATTATTATTATTATTATTATTATTATTATTATTATTATTATTATTATTATTATTATTATTATTATTATTATTATTATTATTATTATTATTATTATTATTATTATTATTATTATTATTATTATTATTATTATTATTATTATTATTATTATTATTATTATTATTATTATTATTATTATTATTATTATTATTATTATTATTATTATTATTATTATTATTATTATTATTATTATTATTATTATTATTTATTACTTTTGCGCCGATTCTCAACAGAGGTAAAGGAGCAAACTTAAACTATTGAACAGGGAAACAGGTAGATAACGAGGTCCCGATGGAGAAAAATCAGAAAAGATATGCGGCAACTCCAAACACTAGGTGAAGAAGTGCCCCTTTCAGAAATGCATAACTAAAAATTTGTGGAAATTTTCTAAGAATTATTTATTTCACACTATCATGACATACAGGCTGATATAAATATATCTGTTTATCCCTTCCTTAACCAGGTGTTTAGTCCCTCGGATATTAAATCCCCAACAGTACAAATTTATGAGCACAGGCGCCAAGCCAGAAACAGAAAGTACATTTATACACAATTATACCATGGTAGAAAAGGACCACTCACCACATGCCACCGGAGCCGCTTACATCGAATTCACTCTAGGGTACCTAGCTACTTATGAGCAAACCTCGGCTCCAGCACCTCAGCGCCCCCAAGCGCCTAAAAATGGAACACGGCAACACGCTGCTCGAGAGCTCGGCCGGCAAAGTAGCGAGCTATTAAGTCTAAGCTTCTAATTGAAGTCCCTGAAATCTGTGCAAATGAGATTGTTTGTTTCATATTTTGACTATTATTTCCATTACCTCATGGCCGCACCATGGCTGAGTGGCTGGACCACTTGGCTCTTACTTAGGCGGCCGGGGTTCGATCCTAGGCTACCGCAAAGTGGAATTTGTGGTGGTCAACTTTTCGCTGAGGTGTGTTCCCTCCGGGTCCTCCGGTCCCTTCCGCCATCATTCCACCAATTACTCCATCATGCATGTCATCATCCAAGGTGTTGGACCGTCCCCTCTACCCTGTTATCTCAGGTGAAATGCTTCGGCTCCCTTGCTCTGAGGGAATCCAAGCGAATCCTAGCACCAGCATTTGTGAGAAAGGGAGACAAAATAACTTCTATTACTTCAACTTTAATCTTCCTTATTTAATTGGGTTGCATGCATGTAGTATATTGTTAGTTTGTTAATCAAATACATGGCTACGAATTTCTTATACATTCGGGGGAATAGGATTATTGGCATCTAGATAGTAATTGATAAAATGGGAAATTCACTAGATATTTCGAAACACAGTATAATGAAAATAGTGCCTTCACTTGTCTTTGAAATAAGAACAGGCTGTATTAATTTGAGGATCAATAAAGCATAATTGTATGTCCTACTTTTCTTATTGCTGGCGAAAGTGTTCCTGCGTATTAGCTAATTTCTACCACAACGTGTGTGTATATATTTTTTTAATTTAGTTATTCATTTATTATACAGCATATTCCATTACATAGTGAGTAATACTATATGCTTGGGTGCACAGTTACATTAAATTTTGTTTTCACTATTGTATTACATATTATCACATTTCCTCGAGACTTACAATTCTGTAAACTAATATAAGTATCTGCATTCCACTTGACTATTTACAGATTATCGAAGTTGATACTGTTTACAAATTTACTAAAACTTTTGGTGTGTTTTTGTATAAGTTCCTTTTTTTTCTAGTGTCCAGCGTTCACCAGCCATTGTTATTGCTTTCTTTAGATTTTCCCTTTCTTTGTCTAACAGATTACATTCAAAGATTAAGTGGTCCACAGTTTGTTCGTTTTGGTTGCACTTCCACATTGGATTGTCACTTATTTTAAATCGGTGGTAGTACACTTTAGTTTTCCCGTGACCTGTTAATAATGACGTTAGATTTGATGTTAATTTTATTTTAGTTTTCATACTGTCATTTATGTTGGGAAAATAGGATTTTGTAATTTCACCTTTTGATGTTTGTTGCCATTCTTGTTGCCATTTTTCCATACTTGAGCACTTTTGCCTGCTGATTACTTCACTTTTTGTTATTTTGTTGTAGGTTACTTCTAACACATTATCTTTTGCTGCTTCCTTTGCTATTTCATTCCCATGATGTCCTACATGTGCCTTTATCCATCTTAGGTTAATCTTCCAGTTCCTTTCTTGTAGCTTCCCGAGTCGATTCCGAATATTGTGTATTAGTGCTTTGTGGATTTTAGGGTTACACTAGTTGACAAAAATGAACCTTTTTTCTTTCACAAGAATTAAAATGACATTTTCTAGAAGTATTTTTTATGCTGAATTCAAATATAAGTTTAGTTTCTCCCCATCAAGCAGGAGTTTTGTGTGCTATTGATTTGAATTTTTATAATATTCTAAAAAAATCTGTAACTAGCTATCTAACTCAAAATTATAACTACTCATTCTGACTTACCTAGAAAGTGGTAGGTAGTGATTTTCGGGCACATTTTGTATCTGGAACGTCTCTCTTCTTGGTCCAACAGTAGCCAGCCAGCATATTGGAACTCCACTTGCCTTAGTAACTCTTTTCCATAGTAGAAATTTGCTGATGAAAACGCTACCTTGCTCATCGCTGACAGCTCCAAGATTTTCGGTGAAGAAGTCTAAGTGAGAGTCCAAGAAGTGAGTTCTTAAAGACGTGTTGTATCCCATAGCTTTATACCATTTTCTTCAGAAAAGCAGTCCTTGAAATCACTATGGCGGCCACGATAACTGCATATTCTTACTTCTTTTTGTAGTAGATTCCACCCTTTGAGTCTGGAAGTTAAAGCTTCAGCTTCCTGTTTAGACAGATTTAAATCCCGAATCAGGTCATTAAGGTCTTTCTGTTCTGATGATCCGGTATTAGCTTCATATATAGGATCATTTTTATTTTCATTTAAGCGTTTTCAGTTTCAGTTAGGTCAGAATCAGTTATCACCTAAGGTCGTACCTGCATATACTGGTACAGGGAACTGTTCATTGTGTAAGACAGATCTTATTGCAGATTGCAAATTCGGATACTTAATTGTATGTTTTGTTTTAGATGTGATTCCTTTTATATTTGTCAAACAGAAATAACAATCACTTAAATGAGCCTTCTGTTCCCTCCAAATCATAGGAATTGCAAATGGCATACGATGTGTACCATTTTTCCAACCAGCCAGCAATCCAACACACGAAACACAGCATGTTTTTGGTGCCCAGCTCTTATCAAAATCACCAGCCTGACAGCCAAGTAAAGTTGACAACACTTCTTTTCTTAGAAGTGTCGAAAACAGTGTTGTTATAATAAATTAAATTTAAAGGGAGTCAATGACACTAAAAAACACTTTTAAATGTTTCTGGAACATGTTTCAGAGACTTTGTCTCCATCCTCAACCGGCCATCGACTGGTTCTCATTGGTGTAGTTGACAGAGGAGACTTATGACAAAATATTGTCAACTACACCAATGAGAACCAGTCAATGGCCGGTTGAGGATGGAGACAAAGTCTCTGAAACCTGTTCTGGAAAATTTAAAAGTAAGTGTTGTTTAGTGTCATTAATCGACTCCCTTTAAATTAAATTTGACAACACTTCTTTACAAGTGGGGTCAAATTTTGCCTCTGAGACTTGAAGGTCAGCTCATCACAAATATAGCAGAAACTGTCTACATGATTTACACACTTTCTTGGCATGATGAAAAAACAAAGCACTAAAACACTGCATACACAATACACTTTCGAAAGGAAAGGAAGGAAATATTTCACTACTGAACAAGCTCACAGTCAGCTCAATATTGGCACATCACACAGCCAGATGAACAGGTCGGTACATATCCAAACATGAATGAACCTGCACAGCCTTTTGTATGGTTCTTCAGCATATTACAAATCATTCCTTTATATAAAGCTTGGATAAAATCACTAAATATGAGGTAAAGTTTTCTATAGCAGGTAAAAGAAAACGCTAAAATCCTATTTTAAAAAGTAGCGGTCACAAAAAAACTGTGCCTGATGGAACAATTCTGACTACATATCTGAATTCAGTATGAAAAGATACACTAGATTCACTAATAAGATTTCTTGTGAAGAACACCTTGTCGACTAGTGTTATTGATGGAATCCAATGTTACTTTACTATCAGTATATATTGTTACGGTTCTCTTTTACTTTTTTATATCTTTTAATTCGTCAATGTTTTCTAGGGCTTTTATGATGGCTTGTTGTTCTGCCTGGTTGTTTGAGCAGTTATTGTCCAGTTTATATTTTCTTTGGTGAGCAAGTTCAGTGTGTTTGTGTATGTGTGTATATGTGTGTGTGTGTGTGTGTGTGTGTGTGTGTGTGTGTGTGTGTGTGTGTGTCTGAGTGCGCGCGTGCGCGGCCGAGTCATTACCATATGCACTCTCAAAGGCAGAGTGTTAGGCCTGAAAGTTTGCTTCCAAAGTTTCCCTTCCAGTTATTATTCCTTTGGTTATCAACAGTGTCTGAAGCCTGCAGCCATATGCAGTAAAGAAGGACGTTAAACACTAAAATATAGTGTCATTTCTACCCTTAAGCTTTTATACCAGCCTCCAAATAAATATCTTTAAGCTCATGGGAGCCTCACAATCACACGGATAACAGCTGAAGCTTTTAGGTGACTATATAAAATATCTTCATGGCCGGAGAAATAACAGAAGCACTATTAACAACATACTGCTACATAAATGTGAGAACATTTAGATCCTCGAAAAGTGGATGCAGCATGGTACCAATAAGTTGATATCTCGTGGCATCAAAACCTTTTACATCATACCCCAATTCGGAAACTGATCGTGTATATTAAACCTACAAAACATGTTCCTACAGTAAGGATAAAGCTATGGTGGTGTAACATAGGAACTCGTCTGTTTATTTTTGCGCCGATTCTGATCAGATTTTATAGTGAAGTTTTGTTGACATTGTCACTGCTTTTGTTTCACGCTTCAACTATGATTTCCAAGTAAGATAATATAGTTGCATTTGGCAGTCTTTTGTTTATTTAATAAGGGATATATCTTGGAATATATTTGGAACGTGCTCTTTCATTAAAACTAGCCGAGTTGATGCCCATGACTACCCACGCTCAAGATCACAAAATCATTAGCACTACAGAAACAGATGCGGTGCTTGGCGAATCATTGATTCTGAGGAGAGTGTAAAATTTAGCTAGCACACTATTATATCCTATTGTTTTCTATGGAATCAGAGGATGCTATGTGATGAATAAGTGATGCAGATCATCGTCCGACCCATGCGTGAATGACCTTTAATTGAAATAAGGAACGCTACTTGTCATACTTTGCTGGTTTAGGTTCACAGAAATTAATCACATTCTGTTTCCAAAATTGAGAGTAGTTTCTGGCTGAACCACATTTCCAAGATCAAATAATTTACGAAGATACTGGTATTTGTCAAATAATTATTGGGTTGTTTAACCGGTGCGATAAACCTTGGTGACTCAATGAATTGTACATTAAGGTGGTCGAACTGTGCCGGCTTTCACATAAGCGGATATCCCTTCCTGGGTTAAAACAGTTACAGAACGCAACGGGACAAATTCGCTTATCCGCACTTATGCCACATAGTATTTATTTTCGAGAAAATAAACTCACCTTTTGGATTACGAATTTTTTCAGGAAGTTTTATTTGACTTGTCCGTAACTACCCTAACGTCTTTTACGTTCTCCACTGTTTGCTTACAAATAACCAGGGAAAGTGTTGCATTCAACAAAAATTACTATCTGAAATTTAAGTGGAAATACAGCAGTGCAATACCTGCGTACTAGTCGTGTGATGTCGTTTCAGAACTAGCATTATATAAAGCAATGAACTAGCTACTTTTTTTGCTTCGTTTGAATTCTAATGTTATCTAAAGTATTGGACTAAGACACAAGAAACACAGGGTTAATCATTGAGCTCATCAGGTAGTACTAAGTGAGCATATTTCTCTCTGAACACTGCTGCTGAAATGACATGATGGTGTCATATATAAACCATCACAAACAGAGTAAAGATGTTATAAGCTGCAGTCACATGACATTCAGTACTCTTGTAAAACAATTCTTAGAAATTCCAATTTCCCTATCTACTTCAACTCAATTGGAATAAACGTTATAACTAATATTCCTGACTGTCCTGTGGTTCCAACCTTAATAGAGGAATGCAGTAATTTTTAATGAATAGTCAACTTTTAAAAGAGTCGATCCTTTCTAATGTCTTTGAAATTCCGAGCGTTTTGATGCAAAAGCTTTAAAAATGAATATCGGCTCCCCATCTGAGCAAAAGTTCAGGTATTAGAAATCTCTGAAAACAAAAAACAATAATTCCGAAATAGTTTATTGCAAAATAAAACGTATTACGCACTGTGTGTTTTGAGATACATCCAGTTGTTGTGTAATACGATTTCGTCTATCTTTCAGAGTTTCCGAAACATGCGAAGACCATCCAAAATGTAGGGGAAGTCTGAGGATATTCGCAGAGAACTTATAGTAAAGAAAATCCTCCGAAAAATATTATGACATTTTAAACATAATCACTAGACGTTTTTAGAAAATCAGAATTTTTGGAAAATTTTCCATGTAAAGGTTACCTGAGGTCAGAAAATATTACTGAAATATACCAAAATTCATAATTTTGGAATAGTTTTTACACTTTTTTGTACACAAATTCATAGGCGCACGCGGACCTCTTTCAAAAATTACTTTTTGAATTCAGGGTACCATAAAGCTGGTATTTAAATCTAAATCTCGGAATAGAATTTAGGTAGAATGCAATATTTTCCATAAGTTTGCGATTGCGTTGTTGAAAAGGTTCACCACGGACGATTCATCTAAATATTCCCCAACTGTTTCTAAGAAGTCTGGAAAATAGACTCTGTAATTCAGGTGGAAAAAATATAACACCTTTACGACTGTTTGCATTGTTCTTGTCTATGATCAAGGCATACACAAGATAATTCAAGCCTGGGAACTGCCTCCAGTCACTCGCAACAGTTGTCTCGCGCTACTGCCGTGAGTTCAGGAGGATTTGCACCGTTGCATTTTGCAACTACTTTAACCGATGAAAAGATATCTCCTTATCAGTTTTATTCATTCATTCATTATTTATTTATTCATTTATCTATTCGTTTAATTATTTACTGAGATATACTACCAGATCTCACGGTAGCGTTGATGGGCCGTGCAACTTGACAGTGTATTAAGTGTGCAGGTACCAATAGTAGTCGAGAACAATAAAGTTTTAATTGTCAATGTGTGTAATCTGTCGTATTGATATTTCCTGCCAAGGTCTGCGCTTACGTCTGCAGCGTAAATGGTATAAATGTTAGCATTGCGTTTCAATTTCTGCTGATGTCTAAGCATCAGTTATCTTCAAAATGAAAAGAAGAAACGAGGCCACTTCCTTCGCCTTTTAAGTAGATGTTCAATGTTATAATATTTAATAATATTTAAACATATCGTAAATTGTTTTGTTTTAGTGAGAGATTGCTTAGCTTACACAATTAGGTAACTAACTATACCATAATAAAAACTGTTGGAAACATATACAAAAAAGAAGACGATGGCGAGGAAAATCATTCGAAATCATGAAGAAAGCACCAGTTTTATATAAAAATTATGATATTTCCTATTAAAGCCATGTGCGTTACTCGCTCTAGCTGAAAATTGTGTAGTTTAGCTTATTCGTGTAAGTTTAATTTTATGAATTGTATGTGACTTTTCGTTTGATGGAAGAACGTCAGTTTATAAAAGTGTGACACGTGTACTTTCGATTTTCAATGACTGGATTTGAGTGTTAACAACAACAAAAATACAATATAGGATATTTTTCTATACGATATAGCTGGAGAGCGTGGAGTAGTTATGGGTACATAAGCTTGGTTTCGGTTACTACCCCCATGATTTCTTATGTTTACACGTCACCGACCGAACGGAATGTCTCAGACGACAGCGCGTGTGGGCTGCGTTAGAGAGGCCATCGGTTAAATCCTCGTGGACTACCTTCCTAACCGATGTATTTGTCGGGCTTATCTCACCCGGTTTGTCGGGATTCTTTAATACCCTTTTCTTTTGTTTTCCTTCGTGCGTTTACAGGAGTGTTAGTGTCTGGTATTCGGTGTTGCGATCAATACTACTTGGAAAAGTGACGGTTCAACCCCCAAAGTTGAAATGTTTTGCATTGCAATGTTCCATCAATATAATCAAAAGCACTCGCCGCCTTTTAAAATGTATTTGTGGTATTATATAAATCTCATGGTCAGTAATGATGTCTTTCTCTCCTTTTTAAACTCCTCTCCAAAGTTTTATTAAAAACAATTGCTATCAACGTGCATTAAAACCACCAAAGGAAATGTTATAATCACTGAAGTTGTACTCCTCATGCGTTCCCACAGGATGTGTATCGATTGGTTCAATGCTTCCTATCAACACCCTCTGTGCAGCTAGTTCCCCAACTCCTTTTCTATTTTGCTTTTGTCACAACTGCCAAATGTCTGACGTAAGCTAGGACCTAGGCTTAGACCTAACTTTCCCAGTTATACTTCCTGATCACCAGTATCGACCGTCTGGCGTGCTATCTACACTAATACAGGATGTTAAATTCCTTTTAATTACAATCATCTTTTATGGAAGTTTTAAGGTTTTTCATAAAAAGCATCCATAGGTTAGAATAATAGAAATGCAGGTTTAGAACCATATGTGTGACTACTTTAATACGAATCACAGTTTTGTATAATTCTGTTGCAGATGCCTGTTGTATTTGTGCTCAGTCAGCTGTTATTGGGATTCACCACACACGCCGTCAATCCAGGTAATATACAGAAATATTTTAGTTTGATACAGGAATGTACAATATTGGCATGGTGCACGTAGATAATGCAAGAATGACATATATCTCTGTTCAATTGTAATTTTCAGCTCATAGCGAAATTCTTATTTGCATATAATACCCTTATTGACCAGAAATATTTAGCCTTCTTAATATGGTGCAATGGAAATTCATATGACCCAAAGAAACTTGGTAGAATAATAAAGGACTTGCCTTTTATGGTTAAACGGTCCCTAAAGCAAACTGTATTGCGGCATACGCCGCGCCGGGCAACTTGGCTGCTGCATCGGTGGTACGAAGTGAAAATGTTCCACTGTAAATATAGTATTCTTGTTGCGTAATTTAATTCTAACGTATTGCCCATAAGTAGTAAAAACTGAAGCTAAATTACTCGCATAATATAATCTAGCAAACCTGTAACAGTCTCCCTTCCCAATTGAAGCTTTTCTAACACCTATGGTGATGGTTTGTCATTGCACTCTGAAGTTCCCTCTTGGAAATGTCGTCATTTTCGTCACTAGTCCATCCAAAAGTATGAGGATTGGTCAACTTTAAATGCTCTTAGTATAAAACTCAATCATTGGGATATGAAATGTGGGGATTGAAGGTGGCATATGTTCTTAGTGATAAATCTATCTAGGAACACGTAATCAATTTTCCGTACTTAGGAGTTGACTGTATATGTAGTCACAGAGTTCTACAGAAATGTTGTAAAAGCAGATTCTACGTGAGTTCATTAGACCTAAAAAGGCTCAATACATTTCGCATGTACCTCACAATGGGAATCGTTTCTTGGAAAGGAAGCTGATCCCATTGTCTTTTCACTGCTGATAACATCCCACGCTTCAATTCTTTGGTCATGTAGCGTTCTTTGTGTATTAGGTTAACCTTTTAAGAGAAACAGTAACGGTTATTTTGTGAATTAACATAACCACTTACGATGAACCAGGATTCGTCCGAAATCAAATGTAGACTAAGGCCAGTTTTTTTCGTGCCGCAATCTAATGAAAATCTATGGAAGAAAACCCAATATTTTGCTGGGCCGGGTTTAAGTTCTCCAAGTAAATTCTTTTTTTATGAAAGTTTAACTTTAATAACGTGGCAGCCGTTTGAACATAATCCCAAGTAATTCGCAGTTTGTTGAGTAAGACGAGCTGGATTTTAAGGTAACTTTTCAAAGGCATCTCCAATATCAGAGAATCTCTTGTGAGTACTTCACATGGTTATATACCTTTCTTTAAGCAATACTGCAAGTTTCACAAAATTTATTTACTAATCAATTTAACTACGAAAAGCATGTGAACAGCAGTAGCTCCTCTTGAAACAATTTTTTCACGTGTCATGCTTCTACTGTACACCTATGTAATTATACAAGAACACTCCGAGGTAATATCTCTATCGCCCCATTTTACAAGTTACATTTTCACTCAATACACTGTCGCCTAACCGACACATGCTACCTTCACAGGATTTCAAATGCCACTGAAACATCACTCAGCGGAGGGAAAATACCTATACTCCCTTCCTCCACTGGTAATGCGTGGTTCCATGATTCCGTGGTTCCGTGGTTGCATGAATCATTGCTCATCCAGGCTAATAGCCTTTGTAGCATATGTATTTAGTTTATGCCTATCAGACCGCTGTGTAACATCTCTCATACGAAGCACCATATGGGTAATTAGATGTAATTGTGTGAACCTCAGGTGTCTGTTACAATGTGCTATGAAAGAAAGGCCAATGGTTTTTCCCGAATTGTCGAAAATATTTTGTGTTCATTTTCATCTGGCAATTAAATTTGTGAATGTAAAGAAATGCGGAATCATTTTGAACTTGCGTTGGGGTCCAGCCCAGTAGCATTTCTAGAGCGAGCTTACAAATTTCGGTAGCTTTTAAAAATTATAAAAATACAATGATTTACAATGTAAAGTGTCATATTTACACATGTTAAATGAAAATATAGATCTTAATCCGTTTTTCTTTTAGTATTATACTGTGACACTTTGGCGATGGATGTCGAAAGGTCCTCTACCAATAGGTTTGATTTTTTGACAAGTCTTTAGCGTTATATGTGGATGAAGTCCTGAAATAATAATGGAATGGGCTATTAGCTAAATACAGAAGCGCGCGCGCGCGCACACACACACACGCGCGCGCGCCTACACACACACATTTCTACTGAACACACGCCACATTTTATCTCAACAAACAAGAAACAATGCAAAGTACAAAGATATTCCCCTTCTTGACAAGGTCTTCAAGGATATTTCACTCGTTTCCGACATCCCTCCCACCCTGGTTGAGCTCCATCGGGATGACCAGCTGTACTAGTCGACCAACATGGTAGTCTTCACTCGTTTGGAGATGTGCGGTCCTCACATGACCGGCTAGTCCCGCAAACAGTTCTTTAATACGAGCTCTCCTCCATATGTGTCGCGGGCGTACACCTCCTTGGAGGAGAAAAAGAACTCCCAGCTTCAATTTTCCGCAACTCCTTGTCATCTGCCGTACATGGTGTAAGGTCTTCAACAGGTACGCCTTTGTCCTACTCTTCTGAAAAGCTTCTGTGGCCTGTTGATGAAGTGAAAATTCCTTCTTTCAGTTTCTGGTAAAGAGTGGTTCAGGTCCTGTAGGGATGGTTATTAATCGACGCACACACAGGAAGTGTTTTTTTAAATATACGTTATCCAACGTTCAGTCATATCGGACGATGAATGGAGTGGGTGAAATGATGCTCAAATGAGTCCGGGGTCCATAGAGCTTAGAGTTATCCGACATTCGTCTTTTAGGATAAGGGAAAACCCCGAAAAAATCCTTATCTAGGTAACTCACCCTGACCGAGATTCGATCTCGGGACCTCTTTAACGTGAGATAGACACGCTACCCTCTACGCTACCGAGGCGGGCACACAGGAAGTGTGCAGATGTTAATAATCTGAAGGTTCGTTTCGAAGTAGATGGCGTGAATTGGTGGAAGCTTCAACACTCGTTAATATTGTGTTCAGTGTTTCGGCGTCTAATTGTCTTCGTCCTAGGACTTTCCGCAGGCACCGTTTCGTCGAGCCTGTCATTCGTTCCTACCATCTTTGATTCCGTTGAGATGGGACTCCGTCTCCCGTAAACCGACCTTTACACTCCATTTTGTATTACCTTTTATTGTTGTTGGAAGACACTATGGATTATTATAAAATAACTATAATCAAGCAACCCAAGGATTAATCTTCACTATTAACTTAGGTTAACAATACGTATCATAGTTCCCTGTTCGCTGCGTGGAAGCTCGTAGCGTTGTATGAATATAGAGTTTGGGGAATACCTCGACGGCCAGTGAATCTCTGGAGTGCCATTAGACATTTATCCACTCTTGTTTCCGAAGTGAGCTCAAGGTGCATGGCCCGACTAGTTGCACACGTGAACAGCGAGATGTACGCTTTTTGAGTAGTGTTACCTTGCTTTACGTACAGAGGACCAGCGAAATCCAGTCCAGTTATGAAGAAGGGAGGTGAGCTTCGAACGCGATCGGCCGGTAGTGCTCATTCAGGTGCTTGTCTGGATAGGTTATTGCCTAGTTTGTAGAGTAAGCATGTGCAGTTAACACTTTTGTCTGCTTGGGGTGCTCTAAGGATACAAAATTGTTTGCTTAACTTTGATAGGATAATGCGTGACCGAAAATTGTGTAGTTTCACAAGGATATACGGGATGAGTGAACTACCGAAGAGATGTGAACCATCGAGTAGGAGTTATTGAATTTTGTCATGTAAAGCGTCACTGAAATGCTTTATACCTCCTAGGCGGATTAGATTATCTTCTAAGAAGGACCGAAAACTTGCTATTTTTGAAATTTTGGAGCTGGCAGGCTCTTGTTCACTGTTTCATTGTCGGCGGGGGAAGCTTGTTGCTGTGCAATTAAGATTAGGCAAGGTTTTCTTGAATATAGCTCGACCGTTATTAGTTTTTATGAGATTTGATCTCCACTGGTGAGTTGTTGATAAAACGAAGTACCTAAGTTACGGTACATGCAAGTTTGATGTGCGAACCGGAACTATGAAATGGAGATTAGGGGTCCGCTTCTAACAGTTGCTTGGGCTTGGTGTGTTAAATTCTTTGATTCCGGTAGTGTCACGTTCTCAGTACTCAGTGTTATAGACCAGTGTTCCGGGCAGTCTCGAAGCTAGGTAGGTTTATGCCAGCCGTAGACAGGTCTTGTGCCTGAAGTCCTCTGGAGAAAATATCAGAGTGGTTATCTATCCCTGGACAGTGTCTCCACCAAAATGTCCAGGTGTGGCTATTTCTGTCACCATGTTGCAGGTAAGGGCTTTCCAGCGAGGTGGTTCACTGCGAACTGTAATGTTTTGGGCTGCCCAAGGAAACACCCTGTCCCAGAAAAATTGACCAAGGAATTTATTAGATAGCAGAAAGTAGTTTAATAAACTTGTAGTAACATAGGCAACATATGTTTCTTTCAGTTGCCGACGTTCACCGCTTCATACATTTCCCATTCGACCAAAATTTGCATTTAGAATTTACACCTGTACTTTCTCCCGTTATGTGTGCTAAAGCTAAAAGTAATTTACAGTAATTTTGGTTTAATTCTCAACAAAAGTCTGAAAAGAACAATTTTGAATATGCCGAAAGACTATATAACCTTATCACGGCGTTCCTACCGCGTCTGTCGCCTGTTTAGATGAGTTGGAACTCTCCTGTCAGTGTTCCTTCCACTACAGCCATGCTGTTACCATCGCGCAGGGGTTCCTTCTGTATTTGTTTCCAGGAGCGCTAGAGTAGTGCCAAGACCAGTGCTATGATGATTCCACTCGTCAGGAGTGACGTCATTTTCCGATGGTTTTGCTGAGTAATGGACGTAATTGTGACAATCACATTTGGAGTCCTTAGAGTGGGAGTGGACGAAATAGCACAGAATTTAGCCGAGCTTAACAGTGGAGTCAGTCCAGAGAGTTGCCTTCCTAATATCGCTGCCAGTGGCTTCGCAGAAACACAGTAAGGTTCTGACACTTACCAATGCTGCGGGCAATTCAAGTCGTGGCAACGCTATTCTTATTTAGGGGAGGGGGCAGTTTAACCTTACTGCATTTAAATTAAGCCTAACGACATCCTCATTCTAGGATCGCAAGTATATTTCAGCACCATATACACGTCTTGATGTGCAGAAGTTGTGAAGATGTGCGATGTAGAATCTCGTAGTTGAACATCCGATGTTCCCATCCAGCGTGGAAAGCTAATGTCTTTCAAATGCTGGATGATGACACACTAACATGACCACGTTGCACCAAGTTGAGAATGTAGGGTCTCATTCCATCCACTCCACACCAAGGCTCTTGAAACAATATTTTCCTCAATACTGAGATTGGCGAATATATACCAAGTGGGCAAAATAATTTTGAGGTTACTTGAAAGAGCAATAGTCTGAGAGACAGGTCAAGATGTCATCACTGGAAGTGGTTAAGCGAACATTCTGTGGGTTCCCGTCGATGCCCAGGACTTGTGTGTTCTTCTTGTATGGCAGAGTCTGGGTGTCCATATTTTCTGGAGTGCAGTCGAGTTCGTTTCCCATTTTGACATGGAGAGTTTGATGACTCTCAAGAGGGCTGTGATCTCACCGAATATCTTACTTATCTGTTCTTCTGGGGCTGAGGTTGCAAAATAATTCATGTAGGTATATTTGTCGGGAGTTGTGAAACTGTAGGTAGCCTCTGGTCATGCATGGTAGCTATTTTTCTCAGCGTCACAGATAACGAAATGGACTACATGAGGGGCCAAATGGTAGCCCTGTAAATCTATATGTAGTGATCGTCAGCAGTATTGAACACTCCATTCTCAAATCTGTGTCAAAGGACCTTAGTCAGGTCCCTGTCTGCCGGGTTCAGGGTTAGCTAAATGGAAGCAAAAGAATCAGTGTTTCCGGAAGCAGATTGGGTTCCATTTCTAAAATGTCGTTTAGAGAGTGCGACTTATGGCCATGAGAAGAAGCGTCGAATACATACCTCCATTTTAGCACATCTCGTTTTTTCTTCCTTACAGCATGTTGTGTCAAGTAGAAACAACGTTCAGGTATGCGTTCCTCAGTGGCTACTTCGACGTGACCCTGAAGAATGTGGTTTAACATGTATGCTTGATACATTTTTTTGTACTCAGGACTTCTCTAGAGGACTTATGCTAGCGTCTTAATCGCAGAACCGACGGACATCGTTATTCAAGATTGAAAGTTGTGATAACCTGTTCACGTGGACTTATTGATTGTGATTCCGTTTCTATTACCACTGAGAACCCATTCAAAGCCTTAGGGTAAGAGTACAGAGGTAGGAGAATTGTGGAAAGGGGGAGCGTCTTTTGTAAACTTCCAGTAGTGATTGCTCTCAATCAGGATTTCTAGTGGCACGTCTGGAGAATCATTGTGTGGTTCTACTAGCTGTACCTTCTCTGTGCATCCGGTGGTATCAACGTTTAGATGGATTGTAGGGTAGTAGAGTATCTATTTCAGCTCTCTAAGGCCGTAATGTAAACTTATGTTTTCTTCCAGGAGCTCTGAAGTTTGAACCCGATTAGCCGGAGTTTTTCTGGCATGAAACTGCAAGCTTCGAAGGAGTTTACTGTAACATAGCTTTCCGGAAGGGTGTTCAATTTTAATTTGTTGACAAGAGATGAACTAGATTGGCTTCCTAAATCCAGTACACAGCGGGGTGTTTTTCTTAACCCAGTGGGTCCAAAAAGGTATATGCGAGCTCTTTGTAGATGAGTAAAGTGGTTAACGGATGTTGCTGTGAGCTATCTAGTGGTGCAAAGAGAATAGTGATGTGGTTTTATGCAATATGCAAACAGTACCTTTCCACGTTTTCTGCAGGAATTGGCAGTGTATCTGCGATTTCGGGACAAGAAACATCGGGAGGATGGTCTCAGCTTCCCAACGCATTCCGTAAAGTCAATTACAGTCTTAGAGTTTTGAGCCCAATGTTCTTTCTCATCACAGATTGCGCAGAACGGCTCTAGTGAACGGGTTACTTAAGGGCTTCTGGAGTGTTTGGGTTTGACCTGAAAGACGCTGTTCGTCGGAATGAGCATGTCTGAAGAACATTTATCACCCCGTATTTTCCTTGTTGTAAAGGCCGCTTCCACGTCATCTTTAATAAATTCCACCAGTAGGGACATATTATCTTCTGAAATGTAGTTCCTGCTTGTAAACGCTATGCAACGCAGGCGACTGTTCTAAATGAATGTGTAGTGTTTAACGCCCGCTTTTGCTGGATGCGAGCACCGGTGGAATGAGATGGTGGGGGAAACATGAGATATCGGAGAAAACTTACCCCAGCGCCGCGTTGTCCGCTACAAATCTCACTTTGCAGTCACCTAGGATCGAACCCGTGCCAACTTGGTGAGAGGCAAGCGGCCTAACCACTCAGCCATGGCGCGGCTTCATAACTGTCTATATCTTACTCAATGCCTTAAGCGCTTGGAGACGCATGTTACACTCTAAGTACACCTCATTTAAATGGAGAATCAGCTGTGACATTTCGTGTATGTTTATGTATCAAGAATATCCAGGTGAGATTGTAACATTCGGTTTTTGTCACCGTATTTTGATTGAAGAATCCTTTTCGTTTGTGGGTAGATATCCCTCCGTGACGGGAGTACCATTCACTAAGCGTACGGCCTCGCCCTAAAAGTAATTTAGCAGCAAGACATGTCTGTCGACGAGTGACACCGTGAGGTTCTGATCCTCGGACGATTGAAAATGTTCCCGGTAGCGTGACCAGCTTTCTATGTCTCCGGGAAAGGGTTCTAGATTGATAGTGAGCAATTTCACAGAATGCATAATGGCGGTAAGCGTAGTTGCATAATGGGCTAGCCGATGTTTATGGTGGAAGACCTCGTCAGGTAAGCGATCCTGGATGGAATCGTCCAATGTACAAAGCTTATGCAATGTCTCTTGCAACTGAACGTGGTAGTACTGATACTCTACAAGTGGTGTCGTGTCGTTGAAGAAATTAAGATTAATGAAACGTGTGATATTATCCCTTTTTTCGTACATATCCGCTTCACTAAGTATAGGTTTTCGTCTCCGCTTTTGTCCATTAGGTTTAAATTACTGATAGTCATGAAGATAGGACGCTATCAATCGGAAGGTCAAATGAGGGATATGTATCTCCAAATTCACCAACAATCCACTATGTCACAATTTATCAACGGTCTTCTCTGAATCAAGGAATAGCATTACATAGACCTTCTTATCTTTATATTTGTCCAAAGCTCTATTTACAATTTGATAGGTCTACTAAAAGCAAAGAAGGATCTAAAGCCTTTCACACATACGAGAGATTCCTAGCGAAAAGGGGAAAAGAACTTCTTAATGTCTTAATCGCGTGAGACCCAGTAACGGTCTTGTAGCAACCGCAATAAGTAGCTTATTCTTTGCTTAATAATAATAATAATAATAATAATAATAATAATAATAATAATAATAATAATAATAATAATAATAATAATAATAATAATAATAATAATAATAATAATAATAATAATAATAATAATAATAATAATAATAATAATAATAATAATAATAATAATAATAATAATAATAATAATAATAATAATAATAATAATAATAATAATAATAATAATAATAATAATAATAATAATAATAATAATAATAATAATAATAATAATAATAATAATAATAATAATAATAATAATAATAATAATAATAATAATAATAATAATAATAATAATAATAATAATAATAATAATAATAACAATAATAATAACAATAATAATAACAATAATAATAACAATAATAATAACAACAATAATAATAACAATAATAATAACAATAATAATAACAATAATAATAACAATAATAATAACAATAATAATAATAACAATAATAATAATAACAATAATAATAATAACAATAATAATAACAATAATAATAACAATAATAATAATAACAATAATAATAATAATAATAATAATAATAATAATAATAATAATAATAATAATAATAATAATAATAATAATAATAATAATAATAATAATAATAATAATAATAATAATAATAATAATAATAATAATAATAATAATAATAATAATAATAATAATAATAATAATAACAATAATAAGAACAATAATAATAACAACAATAATAACAACAATAATAATAACAATAATAATAACAATAATAATAACAATAATAATAACAATAATAATAACAATAATAATAACAATAATAATAATAATAATAATAATAATAATAATAATAATAATAATAATAATAATAATAATAATAATAATAATAATAATAATAATAATAATAATAATAATAATAATAATAATAATAATAATAATAATAATAACAACAACAATATAATAATAACAACAACAATATAATAATAACAATACTAATAACAATAGTAATAATAATAGTAATAATAATAATAGTAATAATAGTAATAGTAATAATAGTAATAGTAATAATAGTAATAGTAATAATAATAATAATAATAATAATAATAATAACAATAACAATAACAATAACAATAACAATAACAATAACAATAACAATAACAATAACAATAACAATAACAATAACAATAACAATAACAATAACAATAACAATAACAATAACAATAACAATAACAATAACAATAACAATAACAATAACAATAACAATAACAATAACAATAACAATAACAATAACAATAACAATAACAATAACAATAACAATAACAATAACAATAACAATAACAATAACAATAACAATAACAATAACAATAACAATAACAATAACAATAACAATAACAATAACAATAACAATAACAATAACAATAACAATAACAATAACAATAACAATAACAATAACAATAACAATAACAATAACAATAACAATAACAATAACAATAACAATAACAATAACAATAACAATAACAATAACAATAACAATAACAATAACAATAACAATAACAATAACAATAACAATAACAATAACAATAACAATAACAATAACAATAACAATAACAATAACAATAACAATAACAATAACAATAACAATAATAATAATAATAATAATAATAATAATAATAATAATAATAATAATAATAATAATAATAATAATAATAATAATAATAATAATAATAATAATAATAATAATAATAATAATAATAATAATAATAATAATAATAATAATAATAATAATAATAATAATAATAATAATAATAATAATAATAATAATAATAATAATAATAATAATAATAATAATAATAATAATAATAATAATAATAATAATAATAATAATAATAATAATAATAATAATAATAATAATAATAATAATAATAATAATAATAATAATAATAATAATAATAATAATAATAATAATAATAATAATAATAATAATAATAATAATAATAATAATAATAATAATAATAATAATAATAATAATAATAATAATAATAATAATAATAATAATAATAATAATAATAATAATAATAATAATAATAATAATAATAATAATAATAATAATAATAATAATAATAATAATAATAATAATAATAATAATAATAATAATAATAATAATAATAATAATAATAATAATAATAATAATAATAATAATAATAATAATAATAATAATAATAATAATAATAATAATAATAATAATAATAATAATAATAATAATAATAATAATGATGATATGAAACAGTTTTGCATCTTCAGACTATACATAAACACCTAAAAGCAACTCACCCCCTCTGTGCTTCCTTACCCTCTCACATATATGCTCCTGCTAAGCAATGAGCTGTTGACTAGCGCAGGACGGTAAAGCTCTCAACTTTTGCACGATAAACAGACATTTACGTTCATCCTAACGTCTCAGAACTTTAATGGCTTGTCATAGATTGCAGTGAGCAGACCCTTAGCACTCGTGGTACCTCTGACGTTACTAGAGGAACCTCGGGCCGAACAGCCGAGCCCCTCCTTCGGGAGTTGTGCGGATTGGGATGGACTCGAGGGGGCAGTGTGTTCCCGAAACCCGTGGGAATCGGGTACGTCTTCGGACGGGGTTGAGGGAAGCCATTAATTCTCCCGGGTACTAGCCTGCAAAGCTAGTAGAAGGTGTGCTAGATCACCAGGCGGCCCCACCGAGGTTTTTCGGTAGTCTTCACCTTGAGTGCTGACGCGCGTAAGTGGCGTATCCACTTCCATCCCGTCTTGAGTCCATAGGACCAGATTGGGGGGGCTTGTTTTTCTCTAGGTCTTGCCCTACGGAAAGCCCCACGGAGGACGCCGAGCGCCCTTTGGGACAGCTCGGATAACTCCCTGGTTGAAGGAGGCCCGGGTCCAGTTCCTACGAGTTCAGGACTAATGGGAGTAGAACCTCTGGGCTAAGTTCGCAGTGATTTGTAATTCCATTTTCACAATGAATCATCATTTTTATTTTGCACTTCCAGTACGCCTAAGTGGTGATAGGCTGTTTACAATAGCTTCCGCATCTTCCATGAAAAAATGAATGAACAATTCAAGTAACTGCTCCCACATAGTATTTTTTTCTTGTTGCATAGTCAGAAATCTAAAATTTCACAGTTTTTGACGCTGTATTTGGATATGTTTAAAGTTGAGCTAGAGCTCCACGTACTCTTAGCGAAACGTGTGGTGAATAAAATAGGTAATGATGCATTGGAAAACGGATATTAGCGAAGTTCCAGGTCCGTAATCTTATTCCACCCGCTCAACTAGAGTATGCTATGAATTCATTATCTGCATCAACAGATAGTTCAAATATGCATGAGGATTTCTCAGCACACACTGTTTTATCAGAAGGATTTGAACCATTTAGTACGAATGTTAGCTATTACCAAAGACAGCAGAACATTACTTGGAAGAGAAAATGTGCTGGCTCCAGACACCACACTTTCCTGGTGCAGGAGACCAAGGATTTATCAAATTCTTTAAAATGAAAGACAAACTTGTTTATTGTTCTGCTGTGCCAAGTTTAATTCAACAACTGAGAGGAAGAACATACCATAATATAGATGGCATTTATTTATTGACGCTTTGAAAAGGAGCCTAAAAGCCGTTTAAATGCAGAGTAGAAAGGAATTTCCCTCAATGCTAGCTGCATATTATGTATTTCTAAAAGATTTATAAGAAAATCGTTAAACCAATTTTATAACTAATTGCAAGGAATATCGATGGTTATCGTGCGGATACCTAAATGTACCCACTATGGTAATAGAGCTGCAAGGAAGATATTCGAAATGCCCATAAGTTTTTTATAAGAATGGAACCGCAGAAAAGGGATTCAACACTGGAGTGTGAAAGAATTGTCTAAGAGAAAGTGTTTAAAGCCAGGAGAGAGAAAATCATCTGTGCTGGTCTAGCTAATCCAGAAGAAAGGAGGTTATATTTCATGGCCCTCTATAAGACAGCTAATGAAGATAGTGCATTTTTTGAACCATAAATGACAGCAACCCATAGCTGTGGTTTACTTTCAAAGAGGTAGTCAAAAGTTTCTTGGGAATATAAAAACTCTGAGATATGAAAAAATGATGAGAAGTGTGCTAAAAGGATATAAGCTTCAGGGCGAACTATTAGTTTAAAGCTTCACTTCCTGTACTCTCCTATAACTATTTTCCAGATAATTTATGATCCCTCAGAGAAACACAGGATCGAAAATATTTCAAACCGAATTGGAGAACAAGATAATTTATTTCTAACTATTAGATCTCCTGAGCATCTATTAAAAGAGATAGATGTGTGTATACACAATATACAGCAAGCAGCATAGAACAGCACACCAATGAGGTAACAAAAATGAAATTATAATAATTACCCATTTGAGATACGGGCAATGGTTAGAGGACAGAGAAAGGCTCGCAAAAAAAGGAAACGTAGCAGAGCGGCACAGAATAAGACAATACAAAACTGACTAATCAACAACCTCAAAAAAACTTCACCAAATAGAAAATGGATCCATCAGCGAGTACCTAAAAGT
Organism: Mantis religiosa; assembly: GCA_030765055.1. Taxonomy (NCBI): domain Eukaryota; kingdom Metazoa; phylum Arthropoda; class Insecta; order Mantodea; family Mantidae; genus Mantis; species Mantis religiosa. Next base: position 216,246 of record JAUKNK010000081.1, on the reverse strand, counting down.
ATCAGCAAAAAGGATACCAACTACTCACTGTGAAAAATGACGAAAAGGCAGGAAAGGTCTCAAGTACATGCCATCCGTTAAAAAAATCTGACACTGATTGGGCCAAAAGTGACAAAGAGAAGACAGAAGTCTTCTCTGAGTATTTGCAAGAGACTTTCCGACCATTTCCTGGACAGACAACCGATGAATACGTTACAATGTATCCAACTAAAATATCGGTAAAATTAAACAGGTTACAATGAGTGAATTAAAAGAAGTCATAGTAAGAGATCTGAATGCTAAAACACTCCTTGTTGATTTGATTACTGGTTAAATACTAAAGTAATTGTCACCTCAATCTCTTATGAAACTGCTACATGTTATAAATGCTTCCCTTCGATTAAAGTACGTCCCTACGTAGCGAAAAAGTGCAGAAATAATAATGATACCCAAGTCTGGGAAGCATCCTCATGGTGGAAAATCATATTGACCAATCCCTGTGCTGCTAACAATTTCGAAATGATTCAAGAAACTGCTTTTAAGACCTCTCAGCCCCACTACTAAGCAACGCAAACTCATTACACATCAAATGGGCTTTGCAAGCAAAAATTCAACCACGCAACAAGTTCACGAGAAATAATTGAACGAAATCTTGAAGAAAGGAAGGTGTGTGTATGCACTTTTTAGACGTATCTCAGGCCTTTGGTAAAGTATGACATAAAGGCCTTATTTTTAATTTAAAGAGAGATCTACCTGAAGAATTTAGTGTAAATTTACAATCCTATGTGAGAGAGAGAATATTCCGAGTGATACAACGAAGTGAATACTCCGCATTTAAAAATATTACTGCGACAGTGCCGCAGGGTAGTGTACTTGGACCGATATTATTCTTGTTTACACGAGACGTCCTAAAAGATGAGGAGACTTAGCTGGCGACTTTTGCCGACGACACAGCAGTAATGTCAGTGGATGACACCATTGAAGAGGCTATAGAAAACTTCAAAAATCAATCAGCAATATCAGTATTTGGACAAAAATATCCGATAAAATTAAATGAAACAAAGTCCATATAGACTTCAGAAACAGAAAAACGGAAAAAGTACCCATTGAACTAAATGGACAAACTGTTCCCTATGAAAAAGTGGTAAAATAATTAGGTCTGGTACCAGATGAATAGCTGAACTGGAAATCGCATGTAAAAAGGAAAATCTAGGTCTAAGATTTATAAAACTGTATGGATACTGTGACATTACTCAGATCTCAGGCAACACATCAAATTGTTGATTTGTAATCAAGTACTGAAACATATGGATATACGGAATACCACTATATAGTTGTACCAAGAAAACGAATGTCGAAATGAATCAGAGATTTCAGAACAAGGTACTAAGGACTATAGTAAAGGCTCCTTGGTGTGTACGCAATGAAAATATCCACAGGGACTTGTATATAGAATTTGTTATTGAGGAAATTAAAGCTGCTGCGGTTAAACACGAAAGACGGTTTCGTGCACATGAAAACACAGAGGTACTGCGTATGCTAGCAAATAGCTAAACAGTACGAAGACTGAAAATAACCATTCTCTTGGACTTAGTGCTTTAAAATCAATGTGATGAAGCTCTTGTGATAGAATGCTCATAGAAGTAATATCTAATAAATGTGATAATATACTGTGATGACTAAACTATTAGATAAGTATAACACCTAGTTGTAGTTATTGTACTAAGGAATAAATTAAAAAGAAGAAATCAAGCAGATGGTCAGGACATATTAGTGTTGATGGAACATTGCGAGCGGACTGATGGTGTTTGAAAACGGAAAGTTCCTTAATCACGACTTACGATTATACATAAATCTGCGCAACTGACTTTCCGGCTACGGACAATGTATACTCCTCACCCTATTTTACAGATATGCAGGTATTTCTATATATTTATACATCATTAATTTTCCATTTTATACGTCTTGTAACAGACCACTTTTACTTAAGAACTCTTCTTTCAAATCATTGTTTTGTGATTACTGAGAAAACCTTATGCGATTGAAAAGAATGGATACCTTCATTCAATTTAGCACACCAAAATTACTTAGAAATAGCTTTCATATAACAAATCTACGATAAATGATATATCTTACAGGACAGTGTAATTGAGCATTACTAAATACATTATTTGCACAGGCTGGCAACAGATAAGTATTTCAGAGCTTAATGCTGGTTTGCTGCCAGACATGCGTTCACACCCTGCAACGTGTGAAAGTGTGGGGCAGCACCACGTGCCGGTGAGTTTAGCAGCTATTGCAAGCAACGAGAGGTCGGGTTCTTTCATTTTTAGCTTTTCAATCGTATTTACGTGATCCAACTTAAAGCTGCGTAAAAGCTACACATACGATGTCGTCTGATGAAGGATAGCAAATTGAACTGTTAATTATAGATATATTTTATTCAGATGTATCGTGTAACATTAAATTAGAGCTACATACTTGCTGAACAGAAAATGTATTAATGGTCAATAACTGCAACCTCAACAAGATGTCTAATTACACAGTAGATGCTTAAATGTGCTGAATTGGTTTCTTTGCTATGACTCTTGGGTTTGAAATTCTATTGGGAAGCTTATGTCAGGCACTGCACTTCATCAATGTTTTCGTCGTCTTTGCTATAAGCAAGAAGCATACTCTTTATCTGTAAAGGCTGTCATAGTTCTCAATGCATTACACCTAGCTAAAACACTGATAGGACCTGCTGTTGTGCCAATTGTCGTGGCAGATATACTTTTATTTTTTACATTCCTAACGTACCGCTTCACACACACGACAAATACTGCGGGGTTGCTAAGCCTAAGCCTGGGCACATAATTTTAAACTCTGCCCCTCTTCCTTGTCGGCTCCTCCAAATTACTATCCAATTTTACAATTTTAAGCTTATTTGTTATAATTTTTAACCTAAAGTATGAAATTGGCACCAAGATTTTTAACAACACAAACCCTATTATGTTTTTGTTTTCTTATTTCACGCATTCTTCTTGCAGTTTGGTACGACTGTTCTAACTATAAAGATGGAATCTGCAAAACATAGATATAAATGTATTTTTTAGCAAAGTAGTACAGTTTGTATAGTTTAAGGGTATAAAGATCAACTCTTTGTGTTACTTTTTCACAGCATTCTAAATTTTTCCATTCCTTAAAAATGGCCCTCTAGATGAATCTCTAGTTGACTTACTTGTTACTTGAGACATGTAAATAGCTCAAGCTTTTTCCAGTTACACCTTACTACTCGTCTATAACGAAATACGGAAACTTCTAACTTCTTGGCGAAGGTATTATTTCCCTAATAAATGAGCCATTTTGAAACTCGCTTGAATGCATTGCTGTAAAAACTTTCCCCTGACATTATGCAGTTTTGGCATTTCTTGAGCAGTATGATAGTGCATGTTTTCGCAAGTTTCCAAAGGCTGCCAATATGTATGTCCTTAAAACACAGTGCTAGAATATGGGTGTCTGAAAGTACAGAGGCTTCAGGCACCCTCTCAGGTTGGAAATGAAGCTGTTTCTGTGTTATACAGGAATGTGTATGTGGTGTAAATGCCATTTTCGGGAGTGTCATAGTTCCCTCCTACAGAAAGTTACAATCGAATTTAAATTGAGACTTGTTGTGGACTTTTTAGCTGCTTTGATTCTCAGCGTCCCATTTTATATGAGCGTGAAAGGCCACTTAATGTTTCTGAGAGACCGTTCTTTTACATGCCGTAGCTATACGACACGAGATCAAAGGTTTTACTTCCCCTCCGAATGAAATCATGTTAAGAAATTTTTACATCCAGTAAAATCCATCACCCTCCACCGGGTTTCAAAATGCGGCCTCGGGAACCATAGACTAGTATATTATCCCTTGACCACGGAGAAAGAACTCCCTACACAGTACAACATTTGAGAATCTGTTCCATAAGATACATGTATGAATACAAAATTAAATATAATGCTGAGAATGGATTTATGTTTAAAGTTTTGGTAGAACAGGCATTTCTGAATAGAGAACAGAACGTTGTTGGTCAGTCCGATACCCGGCTTCACAGCCAAGAAGCGTGGTGGATAATGTTAGTGGACGAGGGGAAAATAAACAGAAAGGCACACAATCTATAATGAATTTAGCTAGCATAAATGGCCTTAACAATAATTTAAAAAGAAAAAATATTGTATACACATATATCACATCCACTTAAGTTAAACGAAACATTCTTGCGGTTTTGCATGAAGTAACTCATCTCTCGAGGGAATATAAGAGATATCCAAAATAAAGAAATTCCCCCTCCCTTACCGAAAAAGCAGGATTGATACGAATGAAGAGTGACCAGTGAATGACGATATACCTGTACGCGCTGCCAAAGCACCGTAGACGGCTGAATTCCCATATGTAGGCTATATAGCTTAATGTTCATAAATTGAAACTATTATTGGTTATAGGAGCCATGTACACCACAGAACGTTCGAACTTCTACGCATTAGACATTGAAAAGTTATTCCTTGTAGGAAACCTACACACCATGTAACGTTACATTGTAACATACAAATGGTGTAAAGGTTGAAGAAAGGAACAATGAATAAGAAAGCTGCGTTCACGAGAGAAAATGCTAGTCGAGCAATTGAAAACATCGATGATGTGACGTATGTCATAAGCCTGAAAGCATGCCCTATTTTCTCGTAAAGCAGTGGATAGGTCATAACAAGCCTATGTTATGGTATTTTCAGAAGATATTCCCCAAGGTTTAGATCAGTTAGCAGAAGCCATCATTAGTGTTACAAACAGGTAGTTACGGGATGTCAATAGAGCGGATGCACATACGTTCATGGAGTCAAAACTGTCAAGAACAGGAATCAGGGAGACAGCGCTAATGCTACTCCGAGATTTTCAAATTTTTTCACCAACAGTTTAAAAACATGTCTAAAGCAACGAAGGATACCCCCAATCAAAGAGGTTGGAGATTCATGTACCTTGATGAACGACTGCTTGAGAATGGATTCAAAAAACACAACTGACTTTCCAAAGCAAACAGTAACCTTCTCATTGAGGAAAGTCCTTGAGCTTGAGACTTTACCTAAAATTTCTGAAACACAGAACGAATACTGCATCTTCATTCCAGAAATTCCACTAGTCTGATGCGTTCCATTTATTTTAATGCATTTTATTCCGTCAGGTTTAGTCTTAAAGGTTAACAATGCATTTTTTCAGGCATAAAAATCAATTATAGTTTTTAAATTTTCAACATGCCCTATTTTCCATTACATTTAACCTTTTCTTTTGACAAATAACGTTGCGTTTTAAAATTTTAGTGTGTTGTACTTTCAATAACAGTTTCTTTTGTTATTTAGACCTTAATACTGCAATTTAGTTTTTCTAAATTTATCCTTATGTTTAATGTGTATTGTTAATAATTTGTTATTTATTTTCAGGAGGTAAAATTTAATAAACTAAACATGCAAACTAGACGCAATAAAATATAACATCATTAAGTAATTTTCATTTATAAAAGATAAAAATGCATATTAATCCAGAATGTCTATTTGAATGGATTTTAAAGCTACAGTTTAAAACATCAATATGCTATACTTTCGTTAGTACTTAATTCGTGTATTTAAATTTTAAAAGTGCAATTAAGTTGTAGAATTTACGTACACTTTAAATGTGAATTGTAAATGCTTTATAATTTTTTCACATAGTCTGTGTCTTTAAAATAAACATTCAAAGATAGACGCAGTTGAGTGAAACATGTGACTTTGTTAATAATATTTGTGTAATTTAAATATTAATACGGGTAGTGTTAATTCCAGAAAAAACCATGAACGTGATACGAGCAAAGCGAGCAGTTCAATTCGACAACCAGGACAAATGGACCTTAAAGGTAATCAAAATTCGCCCAGGACTGCACGGGTGAGTTGCTGTGCACACCACCAAAACTGCGTTCACTAATAGTGATATATGCAGACATTATAGAACATACGATACATTTAGTGGACCTCGATGCAGTTTTACAGCCACGCAAACTTCTGTTTATCGAAGCATTTAAGAAGATTGTGTCAACTTACATCACATCAGACATTACATTCGGTGCGGTATTAGCATGGCAATACATAGTAGTGAATTCTGATAATGAAACAAGTCCGATGTTAAGTTATAACACTAAGATGGAATATGTACTGCTATACATAAATAATTCCGAATAGTAAGAATGTAAGTTGACACTCCCTGTAGCTTCTGGACTGGAACTATTTGAAACAAATTCCAGCTCAAAGGTACTTTGTCGGATAGATTCATTAAAATTATACCCATGTTAATAGAAACCTTTAAACACAGATTACCTTAGGGTATTGCCAGGATTTATAACATCAAAGAATGCTGTTATGAACATTGGTAATAAGAATAGTAGCTGCTGTGGTTATTGTATGTTGGAAACAAAGCCTTCGGTGTAAGGCATAGTAGGTATGTAGTTCATACAAAAATAAGATATATTTAAGGAATTCAATTTTACAGGAATAATTTTTCTTGTATCGTAAATGATGTTGAAGTAATTTTAAAAAATTTAAACTATGATGTAACAGTTACAATATATGGTATTGAAGAAACGTCGGCTGTTCTTTCGTTTCATACGAAAGAGCGAAATAGTTATTCTGAAACCTTTAAATATCAAAGCACATTATTGTCTAATAAATAACTGTTTTGTCACCATTACTAGCTAGGTAAACAGATATCCAAATATACAACGAAGAAATTGGTAGCTGAAGCATGCAATGCACGTTTCTCGAAGGAAGAGCATTTAATGTAACATAAACGGAGGTGTCCCAAGTATCATTAATACGGTATGCCTTAAGTAGGCAAGAATAATATGTTCACGATTCATGCCTGTTCTCAATATGTGAAAGTACCTGCGGTGTATACGAAGATATAGAATCCATACTTGTTTTTAGTTTTTCCTTATTGAATAAGGTTTCGACACTTTATTTTTGCTCCCTGGAAGGTACTTTTTTATTATTTTTGTACTATTGTTTTAAATTTTATTTTATATAATTGTTTATTGATAAGTGGGAACAATGTGATGTTTCTTTTTATTTATATATTTATTATTTAGGCTTTGGTCAGTGATTTTGTCATTTATTTAGTGTAGTGAGCATTTAAATTCATCGGGTGGAAAGGAGGGCGTTTAGGGGTAACGGATGATTCGGTAGTGTCTTAAGTGTCTCAAAACAACAAATAATTTATTTTTCACTTCAATTACCAGTGCAAGGGAGCTCAAATCAGGCGATGGAAGGCTTCATGGAACCGCTAAGCCCAGAAGTAATTAGCTTCCAGCGTTCTTTTCTCAAGAAATCAAACCATCCTCTCTGTAATGCCACATTTCCAGGATTTTTCTGCATTATGCAGTGTAACGTTCGAATTACCAACCAGATCGCACATCTTTTGAGTGACATGTTTTTAAAAGTGAATTCCAGGCGCTGTAGCCTCCGAAGACGTAGTGGAATCTTCGCCGGGTATCATTTTGCAAAAGCCTCTGAGCACCATTCAGATATTATGCACCTATTTGAAAGAGGCAATTCTATGTTCCAAGGTATCCATTTGTGATCAAAATTGGCATATGTTAGATGTTTCCCGCCCATATTGTCATAAATTTTCAGCTGTCGGTATGGTCTCGTTAAATATTCAGTATGCTTTCTCTTGCCAATATTTAGGAACAACTTTATTGAGGAGGTTCTTCCAAATAATTTTCCTTTCCCTATTCTCTTTCTCTTCAATCCTGGGTGTACACTGAGATGTATTGAGCAGCTGATACGTTGACTCGAAAGCTGTGAGGTCATCACTGGTGTCTAGTAGACGTCTGAGATGGTTAACATTGGGCTTAAATCCAGGATATACCCTCTGATGTTTATGTATCTGATCCTGCCAGAAACTCCCATCTATCGATGAACAATTACCACCCAGTGATTTGACAGCAGTTTTCCTCAATAAGGTCATGCACTTCTTTGCAATGTCCACCAGTCTACAACCACCTTTGGATTGCTGCAATCGCAACTCTGATCTGCTCACCCTGTAAGCGTTACCCGTACAAAAGAAGTAACAAAGCAGTTGCTCAAGTTTCTGTGCGTCACGTTTCGGCATTGGCAGTATCTGTGCTAAGTACCAAATTTGACTGAGACCATAGATTTGTATGTACGAAATTCGCTGCATCAAATTCAGGTTCCGAACCCTCTCCAATGATAACGAATATAGCAAGTGGTTGATTTTCTCTCTCCAGTTGTAAACAATATTGGCTTATATATCTCCCATAAAAGTGATATTAAGTATCCTGGTGGTGGTGGTGGTGGTGGTGGTGGTGGTGGTGGTGGTGGTGGTGGTGGTGGTGGTGGTGGTGGTGGTGGTGGTGGTGGTGGTGGTGGTGGTGGTGGTGGTGGTGGTGGTGGTGGTGGTGGTGGTGGTGGTGGTGGTGGTGGTGGTGGTGGTGGTGGTGGTGGTGGTGGTGGTGGTGGTGGTGGTGGTGGTGGTGGTGGTGGTGGTGGTGGTGGTGGTGGTGGTGGTGGTGGTGGTGGTGGTGGTGGTGGTGGTGGTGGTGGTGGTGGTGGTGGTGGTGGTGGTGGTGGTGGTGGTGGTGGTGGTGGTGGTGGTGGTGGTGGTGGTGGTGGTGGTGGTGGTGGTGGTGGTGGTGGTGGTGGTGGTGGTGGTGGTGGTGGTGGTGGTGGTGGTGGTGGTGGTGGTGGTGGTGGTGGTGGTGGTGGTGGTGGTGGTGGTGGTGGTGGTGGTGGTGGTGGTGGTGGTGGTGGTGGTGGTGGTGGTGGTGGTGGTGGTGGTGGTGGTGGTGGTGGTGGTGGTGGTGGTATATTTCATTCCCAGTATTATTATTGGTTCCAACCATTGTCCAAGCAATAATTTTCCGATTTGTTTAGGTTTAACTTTGCACCCGACATCCTTGTATAGATCTCCAGTCCATTCTGTACTGCTGCCATATCGTGATTGTTAGTCGCTACAATGGTGACATCGTCCGCCTAAGCAATGACTTTAAAGCAATCATTGGACACAGAAACCCATGTAGAGTATTCTGCAGTCTTTAAACCTGGGGATTTAATGCCAGAGCACAGAGCCCCATTGATAACGGGCACCCCTAACGCATGACCAGCCTCTTCGTACCGGAATGTGAAGCCAGCCATTTCATAGCACCCGGAAATATGCTGTACCATAAAGGCCTTGAATAATTTTAATCACGTGCATCAGGAGATTCGCCGCCTTTAAACTTTGCCATTGATACGAATTTTGCAATCCATCCAATGTTTGTTGGATAATCCAGGCTTATCAACGCCGCCACCTGCTTGCTATTCACTTTGAAGCTGTATGAGAATATCGCAAAATTCTCCCAGCGTAACAATAATATTTCGCTTCGATATCGCCATTTTATTACAATGTAATACTTCTGAATACGCTCCTTTCAACCTGTTTGCTATTACATGGGTAAACATCTTATAGTCAGCATTTAACAATGTTATTGGACGAAAATTCTTCATGATTGTAATATGTGCTGTCTCTGGCAACAACGCGACAATTCCATCCGCAAACGTTTCGGGAAACTGAGTTGTTTCCAACTCCATCAAAACTACCATCACTTCACGTTCAATATAATGGGCCAACAGGTCCTATAAAATTCATAGGAAAGGCCATCAGGACCTGGAGACGCACGTTTACTGGTTTGTTGGATGACTTTTAGTACTTCTTGTTCTATTATGGTTCCGATGAACAGATCGTCAGTTTTCTAGGTAACCCCAGTTGTAAGGAGCAGCCGCTCCGCATACCGAGATGGGGTACCCTCATCTGATCCCTTGTGCAATAAAGCCTGAAAATGATCTGCTACATGGTGAAGGATATACCTGATCTCTGTAAATGTATTTACAGTGTTCACATCTGGTAGTGTACATGGAGATCGTGTACGCCCTTTCTTTCTCTCCTTTGTAAAATAGGAAAAGGAGAACGTTTCTTCTTCATGTGCGTGTTGGACCTTTCCTCTAATTTTATATCCACCAGATACTGAAGTTGTTGCATTTTGATAATTTCTTTCACCTGCTTGATCTTCACATCATAACCTTCCCATTACTTTGTATACAAATCCCATAGGACTTCAATGTTTAAATGTAAACGTTCTTTTTTTTCTTTTGCCTTCAGAATTCCTAGGTGTTTACAATAATGTACGAATCACCGGTTTTGCCGTTACAGTCCACCGGTCACTCTTCCTAGATGCATTGGAAAAAGAGAACTGTATCTACTGCCATTTAGTCTGAAACTGGTCCAGAACGTCAGTATCCTCTAACATAGAATTATTGAGCATCCAGTTTCCCCGGCTGGTATGTTCAGCACAAGCAGCAGAAATATTTATTTGGGAGATCACTGCTTGAGGGTCACTAAACGCCGCAGGCAGAACGAAGATTCTATGTAGAGAAGTAGCTATCCCTGGCGAGATATAAACTCTACGTATCCGCGTGACTGAGGTGTCCTTAATAACCGTGAATTCCACATCATTTTCATGCTTTATTTCCCATGCCTTCTGCAGTTGTGGTTACGACACTTAATTTTGTAGAATGATGCTGAAATTGGGATCCCCTTTTCGGTACTTAGCACAGAGACTGCAATTAAAGTCACCAGCTAACAAATATTCTTTACCGTATAAATGCCTAGTTAAAGCGTTCTGTAGAACTGCTCTCGCTCTTGTCTATATTGCGTACCCGATGCAGCGTAAATATTTATTAACACTGTGTCGTCCAATGTCGCTGAGAGGATACGGCTAGATGGGTCCATCTGAAAATTCTGTAGATGAAGTCCTTTCCGATATGCAATGGAAGTGCCCCTTCCTTCAAAGCCTAGATTGACTTTAAAATCATAACTGTAAAGAGTATCCAGATTGTATGTGTTAACTTCTTGTAGAAAGCAGATGTCAATGCTATTCACCAGAAGAAAGGTATTGAGCGATTTCTGGGTCACTATATTCCTGCAAGCATTCACATTTATAGTTGCTGTCGTTCTCAAGTAGATTATCCGAATGAGGGTAATTGTCATAGATATTTCAAGCCGGAGAGAAAACTTCAATGTCCGCTATCAAGGCTAGGTGTATGTTACTGGCTGATTACCTAATCCTGAGATATCTGCGGCTGTGACTCTTCCCGTACTCGGGTATCACACACCGCCTCCTGCCTTGTCCAGTCCAGCACCGCGAGATGTGGTGAACCCGATTCTATACCTTTCCTCACAAACTGAGGCTGTTGCTTTCCACCTGTCACCAGTTTACCCTCCTCAGCAGTCGACGGACCACTGTCTCGGTAGCTCTTTTGCGTTTCACGAACTTGAAGCCAAGGGTCACACACAGAATATCGTGCAGTTGGAACCCCGTCAATTATAACCACCGGAATACTGATGGCAGCACTACTCCCAACGCCTGGTACCCCGTCTTCTGCAAAGATTCTGACGTTCCACCTTCCTCCGGGTTATTGTTTCCCCTGTCATCTTCTGCACGGTAAACTTCGTAAGGAAGATGGTTGTCTTGCTCCTGCATGACGCTCCTGTGAAAATGTGCAGGAACTGCTGCTGGCTGGTTTGTTGCCGCGTGGCTGCTGAATCTGATGACCGCATCTGTAGTTCCGGCTGTTCTGCAGACACAAGCCCAGCCGCTTCCTGCTCCTGTTCCATCTGGCTGCTCCAGGATGTTTCTGCAGGTGCCTCTGTAGGTGTCTCAGACATCAATATACCACATTCGGTCTGCTCCTTCCCCTTAGTGGTGTGTCGAAGTCCCATTTTCCCAGGACTATAGTGAACCTCGGTGGCATAATCCTTTTTCTCCACCAGCTTCAGCTCCTCCCGTGTTGACTCATCTTGTTGTTGGTCACTCGCCAATGCAGGCTGTGCATTTTCAGCCATGGGCTGAGATTCTTTCTGCTGTAAGCTACCTACCGCAGAAGTGGGTGCCCTGTCGTTCCTTTGTACAGCCTCGGCCGGTCGCAACTTGTCGATCGGTGTGGACATATCTCCTTTAGATGTTCTGTACTGTGGCAGACATAACATTATCGAGTTAGACCAGCATATGATACCCATAATCGGTAGCTGCCGATCAAAATATAACCAGGGACATCTGTCTTCAGCTGCATCTTTACGACTCGTATACCGTTGTATACCGGAACACGATATTGACGACCTCATTATTGTTTCCGAATGTCATACACAGTACCATAACATTTAGTGCTTCTTTTAACACTTCATTTGGGAGCTCTGGTGGTACATCATATACACGTATATTGATAACATTACCGGTAACGTGTTCAATCATTACTTTAGCTATTTCACCATTCATGTATGTGAACGGTGCTTCTCCACGAAAATTGTTTAAAATTTTCTCCAGCAACAGTGCCAAAATCAATTTGATGTAAATTACTCGTTCACTGGCGATTAACTGTATTTTATCAACTTGTTCCGCATTTAACCGCAAAGTATCTTGCGATAAAGTCAGCCCCATAACTTGTGAGCTTCGTCGCATTCAGCGCGAATTTAACCCTGATGGTGTTTTTTCTAGCATACATCTCCATTTGCCACAAACGAAGTGAACTTTCACGAAAAATACACATGTGAAGGTGTGGGCACAATAGTGCTAGCGGTGAATGCCGTTATTCCACTCACACTACGTACATCACCGCGACACCACTTAACAACACACAAAGTCACCAGGCACGTCCTCAATGCTAGGGCGCTCAGGCGAGACTATTTTTGTTAGGATTAATTTCCTGTCAAGTGTAGTGTTTAACGCCCGCTTTTACTACATACGGCACCGCAGGCGATGACACTGATGATACATGAAATGAAGATGGAGTACCGGTGGAATGAGATGGCGGGGAAAACCGGAGATCCCGGAGAAAACCCGCCCCAGCGCCGTGTTGTCCACCACAAATCTCACTTTGCGGTCGTCTGGGATCGAACCCGGGCCGCCTTGGTGAGAGCCAAGCGGTCTAACCACTGAGCCACGGCGCGGCCCCTAATTTCCTGTCAATTCGATATAAGAAGCACTAATTGGATTCGAAACGTGAAACGCTATCGCTAACACGGTTTAATACTCTTAGGTGTTATGCATTTATTTATTTATTTATTTATTTTATTTATTTATTTATTTATTTATTTATTTTTTTTTTTTTTGAAGAACTACCTGCAAACGCCGACGATTTGAAGAATATATGCGTCGAAAAAAACAGATGTACTTTGAGTAAGGATTATAACCTGAATTTCAGAAACGGGATGTAGTGTGATATATGCGAATGCGATTTTTTTTTGTAATTGACGTCCTCCAACGTTAAGTCATATCGGCCGATAAATGAAATGGGTAAAATGATACTCAAATGAGTCCGGGGTCAATGGATCTTAGAGCTACATTCCATTCTTTTTTTAGAATAAGGGAAAACCACGAAACAAAACCTTATCCATGTAGCTCACCCTAAGCGACATTCGAACTTGGGGCCTCTTGAACGTGATGCAGACAAGCTACCATCTACGCTACCGAGGCGAGCGAATGCGATTTGGTTGCCCTGTCAGGGGTACGTGGTCATTATCATCAGACCGCACCGTCCACAGGATGTGCACATAATTCATGCAACTTAAATAGTAAAACTCCAAAATAAACAAAGTATATCCAATATTCTTTCGCTGTTTCTCAAAATTCAATTCGCAATTTGATGGTAAAGGTATGAAAATATGACAATTAACTTATTATGCACCTTTTGCAAATATTCAGGAATATCTGTACTTAGAAAAATATTATATATATTAAATGTTACAAATTACGCTATCTTGCACAAGGAAGCTATTGTGGTGTGTAACGACCGCTTTTACTATATGTGGAATGGCAGACGGTGACATGAATATACATAAAATGAAGATGAATCACCGGTGGAATGATATGAGGGGGGAAACCGGAGCACCCGGAGGAAACCCACGCCTACACCGTTTAATCACTACAAATCTCAAATGCGGTCACCTGGGATCGAACCCAGGCCACTTTGGTGATAGTAGAGTAGTCTAACCAATCTACCACGGCGCGGCCACACCAGGTCCTTACATAAGCAATTAGCATTGCAGACATGCTCGAACGGTATGCTAAGAAATCGGTGTGAGTGTGCGCATCTCAATCTCTGGACAAGTAGATTGTTATTAAGAAACACACTTGAACAATTCGGTTATTTAAAATTGATTTGTTCGGATTACATCTGTCAATACAACAAGGCACCAGAAGCTACATACGATGCTATGCTAAAGAAGACCCAGGTTCGAATATCGCTTTATACCAATCAAAATATGCTCCAGTTGTTCGAGACTGCGTTGAGATTTGGTCAATGCCTTGTCTAGAAAAGTACTCTGTAATAAATAATGAACAAATGTCTACCTATAACAACTAACTATCTATTAAATTCTTACGTTATATCGACTCCAATAAATGATAAAGTACCATGATGAGAAATAACGCCCTTTCAGTATCGAACTTAGATGGTTAAAAGAAGCACAGATTATTATCATTGATCTACTGGACCTCGAACACGACACAGCAACAGGATGTTTAAGAATTCCATTTTTGGAATATCTTCAGAATCTCCATGACTGGCATAACGAATTGTCATTGTTTCTTCAAAGTTGAATAGCTTCAAGGGATAATTATAAGAAGTTTCTTTCCACACTGAGGAACAATCGAAACTTGCAGCAGTGAATGGAACTGGGTGTGCAAATGAAACATATACACACAGTAATACATAAAACAATCCTTGAGGCTTTAACCGTCGGGGAACTTGGGGAAGACGGGTTTAATAGGTGAAACCGGGTACGCAGTTAGTTTTACCGTAGTATGGCGTCATCTGCCACCGAAACATGAAACCTCTTGCTCACATGCTCATTAGTCACGTATAGTTTATTCATGCTGGTTGATATTGGATGTTGAAGGAAAACTTAGTTTGTGATCTAATTGCTCATCTTATTTATCTAACCTACAAACACTGAAAGTTTGGTGTTTTACGGGTAAGCGTGGAAGGATTCTTAGTGTTAAAAATTTAAATGAATACTTTGAATGTCCTTTGTTGGCTGCAGTTCGAAAGGAATCCATAGCACTTCAAAATATGGCAATGGAGGCAAGACCAGGTGGGCACAATCGGTTAAGCACACATGTGTTTTGATATTTTGTCGTCAACTCAACAAAGTAGTAGACTAATGTAATGTTAAGAGGCTTGTAACGACTTGGTGTCGCTGAAAGTGAGCTGTGGAGGAAAAGATGATGGTGAACGCCGTTGAAAATCTAGTTGTTGGATTCTAGAAGTTCCATGGCTGCTGTGGTATTCGTATAAGATTTCATTTTCAGGGGTGGTCTCAGATGGGAAGAGATAATTTAGTTATCAATTAAAATTAAATGGTAGTTCCTCCTTTGTTTTATAGAATTTGTATTTTAATTACAAGGAAACTTTTCCAACTACTTGCTATATTTTTCAATGCAAGCACAAAGTCTGCAGAAATGCATACACACGCAAAACACGCCTTCACACTATCACGTCCATTTGCAGAAAAAAAAATGTCTTCAAGTGCCTCAGCTTTTATAATTCTGCCGTTGCCATAACAACAACTAAACATCTTTCAACTTTTCTATATATCGAAATGGTAGAGCCAGAATGAAAAATTCAATGCCATAGCCGGGATTTAAGCAACGGATCTTCTGGTTTCCGTCCAGCCGCTCTAACCATTTGAGCTACTATGGCCAACGTGCCAACATGACATTAAATTCTCCAACTGACTCGCGTTTCTCCCGGTAATCCACTAGGAGTTCTCATAAACACATGAGACAACTACCTTAATGGCGACTTATTATGCTGTAAGACTTTAAGGCCCGGGCTTTATAGTTCGGACCACTATTAGGTACAATTAGTGTGAAAGAACAAAAGAACAATTAATTTCCATTAATTGTACCTAATAGTGTTCCGAACTATAAAGCCCGGGCCTTAAAGTACTTACAGCAGAGTAAGTAGCCATTAAGGTAGTTGTCTCATGTGTTTATAAGAACTCCTAGTGGATTACCGGGAGAAACGCGAGTCAGTTGGAGAATTTAATGTCATGTTGGCACGTTGGCCATAGTAGTTCAAATGGTTAGAGCGGCTGGACGGAAATCAGAAGATCCGTGTTTCAAATCCCGGCTATGGCATTGAATTTTACATGCTGGCTCTACCCTTTCATAGTGCGTCCTACACACGGCTAGTGTGAAAGAACAATTAATTTCCATTTTCTATATATCGTCATTCTTTTTAAATAAATTTTCTTAACCTAATTTTAACATTTAAATAATTATTTTATAAAGGATTGTCAAAATATTCGAAGTGAGACATCTGTTATATTAATTACTTAAATCATTTCAGAATGTTCACACCGCTTTTATTATTCTAGGTTATATTGTCAATATGCAATGAATTTACACTCGTTAAACCAATCGCCAACATTTTCTTTTCCTTTCCAATATCCCCGAGAGATATAGTCCCAATTCAAACATATCAGCGAGCATTTTGCAAACGATGAGGAGGAAATGCCGCTAAAATACCTCATTATCCTTATAGAAACAACGTCGTCGTAAAGGAAAGCAGCAAGGAATCTTAAAAGAAACAAACACACAGAAAACTGTTCTGCATAAAGAAAACTTAAAACCCAACAAATAGTAATAATTTGTGATAGTGACTCAGAGACAGAACTGCTGGGTGATAACGATTCAACATATATTCGTTGTAGTGATTAATATGCATATACAAACAGGAGAGATGGTTGGGTGAAGTGCTTAAGTTGAGCCCATGATGGCGGCGAGGGACGGAAAGTTGATCAACTGCACCTGTGCACATGTGTATCTTATCTTAAGCAGTAATAATACCCGGTTTTGCGCCAATGATAATCCGATTCTGTCCCGGCTAAGGGACATAATGGTATTTTGTGAAGTGTTTTGCCATTTTCATTAAATGGAATATGAAACTAAATATTAATATATGCATTATCTATAAAACATTTCATTGTTCATGCAAACATTATTTCTGGTATTACACATATTACAATACCAAGGTTTTGTCTACGTATACTCAGGGCCCCTGTCTTATCCCATGTTACCCTACATTAATTTAATTCTGCTATATACTCGAAGATAAAGCATATTTTGGAAAAAAAATTATGGATAAAAGAAATTATTGTGTTCATGGGAAACTTATCGAAAGGATTCATCTTTGTAGTTCCGTCCATCTAGTTAGCAAGCAGTTGAAAAAGGGCAACCAAACAAACGTCACGAGAGACATATAGTATATACCGAAGAAGCATTTAAATTGTCTCGCTAAATTCTACAGATACAGATGCATTTCTTTCTGAAACCAACAGAAAACATTAAGAAACATATACTTCCATTTATTTTGATGCGCTAATTGACTGCTGATAAGTGCACCTAATGCCGTTAATGATTAAAAAGATTGCAAGTTTACTTAAGTGTGACTTATCCGGAAATTGAATAATGTATGTTGTTTTAAGATCAAAATTGTGCTGATACAGATACAATGGTGAAATATTTTATAATGGAAGGGTTTTACACGAGGTGCAATGCGTTCTGTAACTTCAGATGATTATTTACCCATGTGAATGATATGAATGTAACACACTATACCTGAACGTCTTTAGGAGCCATAAACGTATTATTCATAAAATAAGTACTTACAAAGTGGCACTGAGATGTTTTGATGCGAAACGATGTATTCACCATAATTCATTCGCTGTCATTTGATAGAGGAAACAAACGACCCTTAAAAAATGTATAGCAAATGATAACACTTTCATGCTTGTTCTACGAATATATTTGTGGATTTTAGGAACAAAGCCAAACTTTTGATATTTGCAAACTTTTAAACATTCACAATGCATTTTAAATGGAACATGCTCCGAAAGTTAACATAAAACTTGCAGTAAATTAAGTCTAATAATTTATATTTTTGATTTTACGAGATAAATATTAACTTTCCTTGCAGTTTATGAGACTGTGGTTTATGCCTATAAACTTAAGCTGCTTAAACATTTCATTGATTTGTTGCAGTACGTTCAACAACCATTTTAGAAATGGTTAGCAATGTATTTAAAGGTTAACCGTTGAACGCTTTTTCAGTGTTTCACATTTTGATGCTTTGTAAAACTACTAACAGAGTAAGTTTATTTATCCTAACATTGAAAATACATTTTGGGGTTTAACGAACTGCTGATGTATCATATTCAGAAAGTTTCAGCTTATTCAGTTCAGTTGTTTAAAAGCTCAAGACTGTAGGATCAGTGTGTATGTGTGTGCGTGCGTGTGTGTGCAGCGTAGTGTTTAATGCCCGCTTTTACTACTACACTGATGAGCATAAGATGAAGATGGAGCACCGGTGGAATGAGATGCGTGGAACACCGGAGATCCCAGAGAAACCCCGCTCTCGGCGCCGTGTTGTCCACCACAATGTCACTGCGGTCGCCTGGGAGCAAACCCGGGCCACCTACTCTAGGGTTAATGAACTTAACTCTGCCAATACGCATTGGAGTTTCAACGCCCAGTCACTGTACCACATTTTATATTGTTGTGTGAACTTAGCGTTTGTTTATTGAACCGTATAGGCTATTTGATGATGGTAACTATGCAAAAGTAAAAACACTTCCATTGGAAGGGAACATTTTTTTATTCGTTAAATAAGCATAAATTGTCTCAAGCCTGAAGATTTAATTTTAAAGAGAAACCCTGAAGATTTAACGAGTACTTTATCTGTAGGTTGACGTATTACTCTCTGAACGAGATAAACATCAAGATATCAAGTTTTTAGGAACTACTGTCCATTAAACTCATATGTTATTCCCGTTCCTCTCTTCCAGATGATAGGTGATGTGTCTAGTATTCCTCATTTCAGCAATATGAAAGTTCTCAGTAGCCTGTTGGGTAGCCTGTAAAACCTTTCTCTGGTAGGCATTTCTACACGAAATCCTTACTTTATCACCGACATGGAACCTCCTTGGGTTTCTTTTCTCCCGAAGATGGTCGTAGTGGTATACGGTAAAATGGAAGTAATTGTTGCTGACGTCACGTGGTCTCATGTGAATTGTTGAATAGTAATTGTTGGAATACCTATCCTGAATTAGAGACAGGTTACCACTGATGCGCTCCCTGAATGGGGACTCGTTCTGATTAATCTTTATACTGCTGCTTAGTTGCTAGAACTGAAAGTACTCCAATGATTGGTATAATTCCTGACTATTATTTTGGGGAACTCTTGTTGCAAAATTTCTTGTCATTAACAGGTTAAATATTCTTAGGCGTTGAATTATAAATGCAAGATCGGTATTTCAATGACAATGCACAAGTTATTTTGGAATAGAAATTAACATATATGTGAGTATACTTATGATTTTTGTCTTTTCTTGGTCATTTCAAAACGATCTCTCTTTAATGAATCAATACTATTTTAATTATTTTCAGTCGTAGGAAATGCAGGAAATACAGGTCTTGTGCTGAATGGTGGCACAAACTAAGAGTGCGGTGCCATTGGCGTGGACAGCTTCGCATGCTGGCATTACAGGTAACAAACAAGCAGACACAGCAGCTAAAGAGGCTTCAAGACAACCATTAATTTAGCGTTCATGCAATAACAACTCCTCATCAAGATATCATAATATATTGTCACGCGAACGTCGGAACACCCTATAGAGCGGGCAAGCAGGAGACGGTCGGCGTTCGCCCCGCCCCCTCGTTTGTCTTACAGCGTTAAGGAGGGATGGCTGGGACAAAAAAACATCACTGCGCCGTCTCTTTCTGTTCCACCTGTGTTCTCGAAGTTACGGGATATTTCATCTAATCGAGAACCTTCCAGATCGGCAAGCTGACCCTATATAAGCAACACGTCGTGCAAGAGTAGTGAGTCAGAGTTCTTGGCGAGCAGTGTAAGAGTGCAGTGCTAGTGTACGACGAGAAGACTGTGTACGTGCATCGGAGTATTGTATGTAATTACGAGTGCAAGTGAAACTGCAACGGACGAACTAGTGAATCGTAATTGTGTGCATTACGTAATCCTGTGTAATTGGCAAGTGTTCAACTGTAAGTCGGTGGAAATAAAGAACATTTTTGAGTGGTGTAATTGGACTTTTCATTTCACGAGCCCACAAAGTCACAATATAGTATACAAGAGGTTAAAAATACCTGGAAATCGCAATGTCTTAACAGACCAAACACCAAGCTACACAAAGTAAGGCAGAACACTGTGACGGCATTCGCATATGCAAACCTCAAGCATAATCACCAAGTCGCTATCAGATAAATGAGGATCGGCCACAGTAACATCACCCACTCCTCCTTACTCTCCGAGAAACCAGCTCCTGAATGCAAAACCTGCAACATGGCACTTACCATTGAACACATCATTACTGAATGCGCTCAACATGACAACCGGAGGAAAATATTCAACACTGCAACAAACTGTCAAAGACACTAAATTCTGTTAGTCTCAGAAATATAGTAAAATTGGTGGTAAAAATAGCCATGCTAAAGCATTTGTAAAGCTTGTCTAACGCCTAAAGTCAGCTGTAACGCATTTATGTTCTCCAATTCAGTCACACCACATATATAAATAATGATATTATTTTTTTATGTTAAAACAGTGTATACACTAACAAAATATAAAACTTAGATTATAAACGATATTCAAAACCAAATTTTTTATATGTAATGTTATACTGGCCATGTAACAGTCATTGAAAAGCATTAATGAGTTTTGTGTCGCGATAACAAATGAAATGTGTGGTGTTTAACGCCCGCTTTTACTACATACGGCACCGCAGGCGGTGACACTGATGATACATGAGATGAAGATGGAGCACCGGTGGAATGAGATGGCGGGGGGAACCGGAGATCCTGGAGAAAACCCGCTCCAGCACCGTGTTGTCCATCACAAATCTCACTTTGCGGTCGCCTGGGATCGAACCCGGTCCACCTTGGTGAGAGCCAAGCAGTCTAACCACTAATCCACGGCACGGCCATCGTGATAAGATCCAGTAGTCAAAACGACAATAAATAAAGTATTATTTAAAATAAAAGCCTTCTGGCAGGTGAATGTAATTCGGTGGCGTTAGCCGGGTTAATCATATTATGCTTTAAGGGCCCTTCAATTATGTGATGATCTCATGCATTTCAGAAGAAAGATTAATGTCCTCCTCCTTTTCCGATGCAATAAGTGATTTCAGTATGTTTATTAGAAAGTTCGAGCCAGTCCAATTGGCGTAGTCCAGTTTTCTATGTGGCTCATGCTTTTTCCAGGAGAGACCACAAACCGCATAACTACATAGGCCGCGCCCGCCTCGGTGGCTTGGTGGTGGAATGTCTGTCTCACGTTCAAGAGGTCTCGAGTTCGAATCTCCGTCAGAGTGAGTTACCTGGAAAAGGCTTTTGACAGCGTTTTGTCTTATCCTAAAAGACAAATGTCGGGTAACTCTAGGCTCTATGAACCCTGGGCGGATTTGAGCATCATTTCACCCATTCTATTCATCGTCCGATATGACTAAACTTTGGAAGAGGTAAATTACACAAAAAAGTAGATCTCGGATAATATAATGACACTTGTAGCCATGGCTCTTCCTTATTTGGTCGCTCCTATGGTATGTTTTCCTGTAAACTGTATTCTGCAATATCCATGAATATGTGTCTATATTCTCTTCTGTATTAGATGAATTGACTGATGCACGCTTTAACAGCTTCTCATGCAGATCTGGACTGGTGTCGTGAATTCTACCATGTCTAAATATCGTCATTAGCAGATCCTATCCTTTTATAATCCCTATAGCCCTCCTCACCGCACGCAGTATGTGGCATCCATATCGGTCGAGTTAGCGCTTCGAATCTTCTCTAGGTCCTTTGAGACAACTGCGTCTCTTTCTCCTCATCATACTCAGGTTTCTCCTTTTCTTGCTTCTTTCTGGTCGTAACAATCATGGATTCGCTTACAGGCCGTAGAAGCTCCGACATGAAACGCTGAATTTCGAAGTTGAGAAACTTCACGGAGCGCAACATTTCCTTTGTTGCCTTACAATGTCCAGGAATGGATTATTTGAGTCTTATACCTTCATCATGCATAGTGAACTGAATGACAGATTAAACCGTTGTTGACAATTTATAGGAAACGATCGATTCTATACTTACTGTTTGATCGTCTTCAACCTGTTGTGCCGGAGCAGAGAAAGTTAGTATCAGACGAGGTTAGTCATCTGAATGGGTGCAGGATAATATTAAAATTTTGGCCCGTTTAGTGTAAACGTTTTACCTGATATTGTACTTGATTCCTGATGATAACATAAAACAAGTAATCACATTTACGTTTAGAGTGGTTTTCGAGCCTGGATATTAACACATACTTTAACGAAGCACCTAAATTACTTTTGTCTGATGGTAATGTGGAGACGGCCTCTCAGGTTTATGATGAATACAGGGTTCTAGAGAATTGACGTACCATTTTCGCTGCTTATTCATTGCAGAACTCGGTTATTTTGTTCCATTCTAGTACCCATCTCATTCTGTCTCACTACAGAAATGTATGTGACATACGTTTTAGTGATTGTTTCCTTATCAACAATATGATCGGCTAACCCTCTTACTCGTTTCCTGCGAAAAGAGACGCTACGGTTTGAATCGTGGATTGTTGTGTGTACTTTTCATTGTAAACACTGTACTCGTGAACTGAGTAAAATAGAACATTTATTTTTGAAGCATAGAGAATTGTGTTGTTTTAAGCATAGAGTTTAATTGCACGTCTACTTTAGAACTCCATTACATTCTCGTATTGGATATTGAGCGAAGTTTGCACGCCATTCCTAAGCCAACCTTCAAACTGATCCTCACGCTGATGGAGATGTGGCAACCTTTTGGCGGGTATTTCTATTTAATTCCCTACGTCAGTCGTAAATGTATCCACATAGCGCTTAGTCACCGCATCACTACCTTTGTCAGGGTCGCTTTCCCTTGGATTGACAGTTTCCGGAACAATCTTTCGTTACCATACACCAATGAAATATACACTGGAGGGAATGACTCTCTATGATCTGAAACCTTAAATATTCATTTAAAAAATGAAGCACAACTTTCAGCTGACAAAGGCACCGAAACGAGACAGTAGCGTCCCTCGATCAGTGGAAATTTAGTAGTATGGAACAAATAATCTAGAGTTCAATCCATCGTTACACTCCGAAATAATTTACTAATTTCTCCCAATCCGTGTTTGATACATAATTGTTAACATAATCGTCATGTTTGAAAGGATAGAGTCAGAATGAAAAATTCAATATCATGAATGCCGGGGTTTCAACCACGGATCTCGCGGTCTCAGTCCGACCGCTCTTATCTATTGGGCTACCATGGCCAACGTGACGCCATGGCACTAAATTCTCCAAATGACTCGTTTAATCCTGGTAACATACTAGGGACCCTCACATATAAAACGAGATAGGAACATTTAGTAGCGATTAACTGACTCTGTAACTACTTAAGTCCCAGGCTTTATAGTTAATACTATTAGGTTATATATTGAAAATTTAATAATTCTTCCACACTATCCCTGTGTGGGCTAACATTTAAATAGATAGAGTCAAGTTGAAGCATACAATGCCATGGGCGGAATTAGAAACACGGATCTCCCTGTCTGCGTCCAGTCGCTCTTAACTATTGAGCTAGCATGGCAGACATACCAAGCTTTATAGATTAGATCAGATTGTTTAGATTATTTATTGAAAATTGAATCATTCTTTCACACTGGATATTTATAGGCTAACATTTGAGCAGATAGAGCCAGACTGAGATGTTCAATATCATGAATGGTGGAATTTGAACCACGGATCTCATGTATTCCATCCGGTCGCTCTTAACCATTGAGCTACCATGGTCAACGTAACGTCATGGTACTATATTTTCCAAATGACTCGCTTGTTTCCTGGGAAAACACCAGAGACTCTCAGATATACAAGGAGATACGCACATTTTGTGTTGATTAACTAACTCTGTAAGTATTTGTGTTCCAGTCTTTTTAGTTAACACTATGAAGGTATTTATTGGAAATTTAATCACCCCTACACACCGTATGCGGGCTAACACTTAGAGTTAAACTGAAAAACTTAATGTCATGTGCGGAATTTTAAACACACATCTTCCAATCTCTGTTCTGTCGGTTTTAACCATTGAGCTACCAAAGCCAACGTACCGGGCTTTATAGTTACCACTATTAGGTTATTTTTTAAAATCATTCTTTCACACTATCCGAGTGTAAGCTAACATTTCAATGGATTGGGTCAGACTGAAAATTCGATTCTATAGCCGGATCCCACGTTTTCCGTCCGGTGGCTCTTAAACATTGAGTTACCAAGGTAAACGTCAGAGCCTTTATAGTTATTACTATTAGACTATTTGTTGGAAATTTAATCATTCATCCACATTAGCCGTGTGTAGGCTAACATTTGAATAGACAAACTGAAAACTTCAATGCCATGAATGCCGGGATGTGGACCACGGTTCTTCCGGCCTCCATCTGGTCATTCTGAACCATGGTTCTACTATAACCAACGTGCCTTCATAGCACTAACTTCTCCAACTGACTTGTAAGTTTCCCGGTAAACCACTAGGGGCTCTCATATACAGAGTGTCCATTTTTATCTGTGATTTTCATTCACTTTTCACCTCTTCATTCATCCTCCGATTATTTAGCATCGCAGGAAGCTATTGAAAAATAAAAGAGTTTGCGCGTTGTCATTCAGAGGAATTGGATTTTATTTATTCCACACTCAATTCTCCGCTCAATTCTCAGGAGTACTTTATTTCAGCACACACAAGAATATAGCTTTTCAGTTAACATATTCATTACGCATATCCTTAAAATATCATTTAATTACTTGATACTTACTATATCATACATTTGTGTTTAGTTGCTGGTGTAGGAGAGTGGGGGTAATACACTTTCTTATAAAAATGGTTACACAGGGAAGGGGGGCCGCTATTGCAACACGACGCTTATCAAGAACTTACTCAACGGCTCTGTCGTTGTACGATATATCTCCGTCACTTTTGATATATGTTATGGCCTACCATCGAAGAGTTATTACTCATAATCATATACTAGAGCCCACTTCTCCAATCTCCTCCTATGACTACCCAGTTCGTTATTCAGACGTGTTATGTTCTACCACAACATGAAACCATTCTCTGCTTCATCATATCTGTTTCCGTTATTCATTCTTGTTTGTTCCGATACACGTTCTCAAAGCTCTTACACAGTACAAGAGAGAAGTATAAGGTCGTAGTTGTATACCACGCACGCACGCACACACACATTCACACGCCCACCTTGGTAGCGTTTATGGTAGCGTGTGTGCCTCACGTTCAAGAGGTCTCGAGTTCGAATCTCGCTCAGAGTGAGTTACTTGCATGAGGTTTTTTCCGGTGTTTTCCCTTATCCTGTAAGACGAATGTTCGGTAAATCTAAGCTCTATGGACCCCGGGCTCAGTTTGCCTCATTTTACCCATTTCATTCATCGCCCGATACGACATATCGTTGGAGAACGTAAATTACACAAAAAAACCAAACACACACACAAACACACACACACACACACACACACACACACACACACACACACACACACACACATTCGTATGCAACACACAAACGGTCTTCACTTCCAAACTGGGGCACTGATTGAATTCCATCTATTTTCAGACACCTATGTTGCAGAACCATTGTCGTGTGTAGTAGCGGTTCATATTCGTGAATCCTAAAACCGAGACTTGAACTCCCACATATGTATTTGTATTTGGAAATCTACAAGAGAATTACAAAATCATGTACGTTTATAAAGATGGTTATTACGTCATCATCTGTACAGGATAGCTTTCCCAGCATTTACTGTTCTCCAAAACTCATTATTTTATTTTGCAATTTTCCCGTGTAGAGGACAGGGCTATCTGTCGATATGAAATTTTCAACTACCAAAGATACCCAGACGAATTAATTGCCACCTTTGATATGGAAAATTAAATGTAGTTACATAATCTTACATGAAATAAAAGTGCAGTATAACTGAGCTATGTGTTTAGCTGCCACAGCTACAAAATAATCTCAAATTCCTTATGACTAAAGGATATGTACATACATTTGTCTGTAGTCTAGTGTTAGCATACTACCTTACATATCTAGAGCTCCTGTGTTGTTAAATGGCTGGAGGAGAGAAATACCTTTTAGCCAGGGTTACCCCTTATCTCTTCTAGATTCATGAATTCTGAGTCATGGTGGAAATATGTATCTGGATTTAATTTTTACGAGGTAAGCCGAACAAAAACAAACCCAAATTTACACAAATCATAAACGATGGAAATCAATACCAAAGAGCAATTGTTCCTAATAAAATAAAGCCGCTGATTTGATCACTAAATTTAAGGTGGTAATTTGAGTAAAAATGCTTATGTACTTAATGTAAATATTTAATATAATGTTTTCATTTTTACTATAGCGTATTAAATGGCTAGAGAAAATTATGAATGCCGCAAACAATATTGGAAGTCATCGTCCATAATAATTGATGATGTTTTGCTACTCCAAAATGTATTATACGCCTAAACATATTACATATATATCTTTATACGTCTAAGGCCCACTAAATCGTCCATGATCTAGACAGAAGCGCTTTAATTAATAGCATAGATTTATTTTTCCTTTAAAGCTACGTAGGCATAGTAGGTAAAAGGAGGAATTGTGTTCTTCCAAAAATTCTAGGTCAACATTTATCCGAAAATATGCATTATGAGCTTCTCTGAATGAAAATTGGAAGTTTTAAGAAAGTATCTATCTGAGTATGTGCACAATATCGATGAAAACCCATTAGCGAAATAACTACACAGTTTGATCGTTGAGTGTGACTTTAATCTGAGATATCCATACATTCCTTTCAATCCAAATTTCCTGTTATGTGAATAATATTTTGTTATACTCCTATTTGTTTTACCAAAAAATATAAAAATGTATTTTAAAAATTAACATAACCTATAGAATGTGTGTTGTGTAATTTTCTATGAATTCGGATCTGAAGTTCTTATCCTTCTGAATATCCTTTTGTAGAGCTATGAAATTTGATGTACGTACTGTCGGAATCTTATGGAAGGAAAACCATAGACCTCCTGAAAACTTTCAACTCGTGTGTATTACTGCAAGGTATAATTAACATTTACGGAAATATTAAGTAGCATAAAAGTTGTGCTGAAACGTGCTTGTCGCCACCTATGAATGTATGCTTAGAAACTTTGCGAAGTAATTTGCTATTTTATACCTTTTGAAAAATAAGAAACCTCTGTTAAGTTTGGCCATCATTACTAACCTTATGTGCAGGCCACTCCGAAATAACTAACCTAAAGAATTCATGTCCACTTTAAATACATTCGGTGAAAGATAGACATCATTTCATAAGGATGAAGATGAATAAGGAGTACAGGTTGTTTCGAAACGACACCGAACGAATATAGCCATGTCGTAGTTTATAACTTATCTAGTCCGAATTTCGGTGTTGTAGCTTCAAAATTCTCTTAGGTATAATTTTAATCAGCATTAAATTTTACATTATTATGTGATTAGACACCGCAGAAACCACTGGTGTGCGAACCTCAAAAGTTGTTAGTGGGGGGCATCGGCCACGAGAACAAAAAGCATTGCTCCTTAAGTGAACGTAATTTGCTTTCAGGTAATGGGGCAAAGGGCAGTTACTTGTGAAAAAGTCGATAATGACTCGGACAGTACCAAGGTTGCTCATTTTGCTATGATGTTAATTGTACAGTGCTTTCAACCATTTGCTATACAAGCGACAGCTTACTTTTCAATTACAAATGCGTTATTTAAAATTATGAATTACAGTGAAATAAAATGCTTGTGTCATTGCATAAGGCATTTAGTTTTGGTTAACTATGGCTAAATTTTTGATATCGTTTTTTGTTTTTCCTCTAGGAGGTTTAAATTGCATATGTCCATCAGCCTATTTGCTGCCATCGACTCTTATAACTGAATGTTGAAAGACGTTAAACAACCATAAAGAAATAACTAAAGAATAGCTTCTTCATTGCGGTTTCATAAACCAAAGAAAATTCTTAATAGTAGAAAGTTACCGTGGAGCATGTCGGTATGTTTACAAACAGCTACAGCAAGCGGCACGGTGTGTTACCTACCTGCGAACTTCGATAGTGAGAGGCACGCGGCGTTGTTTCTGTAACTGCCTAATCCACACTCATTCTGGAGCGTTTTATGCGGCTCTTTCGGCGGTAAAAATTATTTATATGTACCAGATAGAAGCTGAGCAAGAACTTATCTACATTCGTTCGGTGTCATTTGGAAACAAAAAAAAGGCTCTGAATATTAGAAAACAATTTCTTTTATTTTAACTCATTGTTCATTACGGAGTGATAAGATGTCTCTAATTCTGAGTATTTTCTCTCCCTGATTTACCAACGTAAGTGTTATTTTCTTTACTCTGCGTTCAGTTAGTTACAGTTGGCTCTAATGGAGATATGTCGGCTGTTTAGAATAAGAAACATATTACTTTTCCTAATTTTGTATACCGGGTTGACCTAGGGCAAGTGACATTTAAGACTGCACCTACCGTTCTGCCTTGCCGCACCCACCTGGGCTCACGTACCCGCAGAAATCTGAAGTGCTCTGTAGAGTAGTGCAAAACCTTCCATTTGAATTGCAGAGATGATATGACGGATTCAAGGTGTACATTACAATAGTCGTTCGAAATGTTATAATAAAAGAGAAAGTGGATATTCTCGGCAGTGCTTAGGAAAGCGCACAAGTATCATGTTACCATGGGATTAGTCAAGCAAACGCTGTGGATAGAAAGTTGAGTAGAAGAGATTGCAGCACTTCCTTCAAGATTTGCCAGCAAGTGTTAGGATATTACGCCATCACCTCGAGCCATTTGGGATATATTAATTGCATTTCTAACCTGAACATAAGTGAAAAGTTTGGAAATTATAAGTTTGAAGTTAGAGTTATGCTGCCATTTACAGGATCAGCAAACAGTATTATTAATGGAACTGAGTGAAAGTTCTTTCATAATTGCGAGCTACGTTACTTTTAGCGTTGAATACTTGTGACCTGTGAAATTCCAGGTTGGAAGTTCACCAAATATTGAAGGAGGTGTTTAGATTTTGTTGAAAAGAAAACATAAAGGTATTTGATTCGACCTCCAGAGACTCAGTAGACGCAGAGGAAGAGCTAGGGCAACATGGTATAACACGAACAGAGATGAAGCGACACAAACAGGGAAAAGCTGGCGTGAGATTAAAATATGGCAAGCAACAGAGTGTGATGGCGTACTTTTATCAATGCCCTAAACTTCCCAGCGGAGCGAACAGGACTGCTGATGCTGCGCTACCGCAACCACCACCACCACCACCACCACCACCACCACCACCACCACCACCACCACCACCACCACCACCACCACCACCACCACCACCACCACCACCACCACCACCACCACCACCACCACCACCACCACCACCACCACCACCACCACCACCACCACCACCACCACCACCACCACCACCACCACCACCACCACCACCACCACCACCACCACCACCACCACCACCACCACCACCACCACCACCACCACCACCACCACCACCACCACCACCACCACCACCACCACCACCACCACCACCACCACCACCACCACCACCACCACCACCACCACCACCACCACCACCACCACCACCACCACCACCACCACCACCACCACCACCACCACCACCACCACCACCACCACCACCACCACCACCACCACCACCACCACCACCACCACCACCACCACCACCACCACCACCACCACCACCACCACCACCACCACCACCACCACCACCACCACCACCACCACCACCACCACCACCACCACCACCACCACCACCACCACCACCACCACCACCACCACCACCACCACCACCACCACCACCACCACCACCACCTCCACCACCACCACCACCACTAATACTACTACTTCCGACAACGGGCTTATCTCTTGTAAGCACAAGCTTGACGCAACCAGGTTCCCTGAGCATGCTCTCCCTCCCACTTCCCTCTCTTCCCGAGAGATATCTACTTTCCTTTCCTCTTCTGGTCCTCTCCCACGTTTTCTCTTCTTTCCTCCTACTACCTATGTCTGTTACAATCTGTCCTCCTATCAATCATAAATACTGAATTTACAGCTAATATGTTACGGGACAGGGGTATGGGAACCAAGAATCGGCCGGTGTTGGTAGCGGGCAGGGAGGCTCCATCCGATCGTCGGCAACTGACTGCCAGAATTCCCAGTTAACGCTCCAGGACATGGATACCTCCGATACCTCTGGAGCTATCAGTCATCATGATTACGATTCTCAGGTTGATATACGTGTTCTCTGAGTGCCGAGTGTATCGTTGAGCAGTGTACCCGGTACCTAGAGGGAAGTGACTTTGTCCGCGATATGTACCCCAGCGTCTGCACACGTCACCTGCTTTCCACATGTACACTCTCAACCTCGCGTAAATCTGGAGGACGTGCCAAACGCGTTAGTGTTGCGCTTACTAAATACGCGGAGGAAGACAATTTAGTCGATTTGATTACTCAGTTATTCGAAGTTTCTTCTGAACCCGTGGGCCTAAATGGCACGAAAGTGAACATCAAAATGGACATGAGTCAAAATTAGGACAGTTAAGTTCATTGCTGATCTTTGAAACGCGCATTCCGCAGCAATAATTTGACCATCATATAACTCTGAGGTGTAGTATTATCCCATGCAGTCGCTGTCCATTGGTGTGCAAACTGCTCCTGAAGTTTTACTGGCTGCTCTGGATAAGCTGGAACTTACGTATCGCTTGGAGGTGCAACAATAAGTTGCCTCTGGCATTAGAGTTTCATTTTCCGACATTGACGGCCTGAACGTCTGAGACGACTAGTGGACTAGTTCTAGCCCACTTTTACGTTACAGAAAGTGGAAAGTGTGGAAGGTCACCCATTTTTCCAGGTAACGAACTGGATTTAGCCATCGTTACTGATGATCCTTCCGTAAGCCATGGAATTAATTAGTCATTATGAGAATATTATCCAGAACTAGTGGACCTAGTGGGCGTAGATGTGGACTACGCCACAGCGGCGTACTTTCCTGGCGTACAAATATGGGAGGCGGAAGATCCGTCTTCCCCTACCGGCTGGCTGTGAGGTCGTTCTGAAACGGAAACCTATAGAATACTCCTTTGTAGACCAGTATATTTCAGTCTACCAGCATGTCTGTTGACCTACAAGACTGGCAACTGACGCGGAAAAAAGAGGACCGCCTCCTGGGACACCTTCGGCAACCTCTTATCCAGATTTGGGCGCAATCGATCTTCATCCTGGAAATCGAACGTATGCCAAACTTCTGAAATAAGTTAAGAATAATGTCAGACTGAGGATGTTGGTGTTGAGGTAAAACGCATTCGCAAGACTCCTGGGGGAGAGCTACTTATTACTTTTGATTGGCGAGCTAACAAGACTGAACCGCTGAGGAAAGCTCTTGCACACTCCCTTAAAGACACGCCTGTGCGCTCTTTCCGCATAACGCACACGATACTTCACATACCTGAGATTGATGCCACTACCAGGCGGCCGAAGTTCAAGAATCTATTTCCCGGGCTTTGGGAGCGAATGGAACCTATGTAAAATTTGCGTGTCTTCGACCAAATACGTCTGAAATGCAGATAGCTAGGGTTGCTTTACCTGTGAAGCTAGCTCGCCCCCGGATTTGTTCGTGCTGTTGTAGGATACAGAAACGGGTCTCGATATCCCGCTGCTTTGGTTTTCAAGAGTTCGGTCACCGTGCCTACAAATGCAATGGACCTAACCACGGTGCCGTTCCCTTAAGTGTGGGAAGAAAGGTCATCTGGCTGCGGCTTGCGCCAGCGAGCCTTACTGTATCACGTGTACTCGATGATGCCATAGGTTGGGTACTCATAACTGCCTAAATACCATCAACTGATCAATCACACCCGTTTCCGGCGTCTGTAAGTGCCAATGGCTGTTTCTAATCGATCTACTCGTAGAGGTTTGCAAAGTTTTCCTGTTGCCACTGGCCTGCCTGAACACTCCATCATCCGTTCACTTCAGGATAATATTGACAGAGGGAAAGCAGCTATGGATCTTATGATGTAGAGGGCTTTCGAGTACGGTGTAGACCTGATAATCTAGGCAGAACATACCAAACTAAAATTCTGCATAGAAATAGCATACGGATCGCAATCTTGACTTCACTGTGCGCATCTGCAGTGGTGCTGTTAAGCTCCTGCGCATCGACAATGATGAGGGATTTGTTGTACCTGGAAACTCCGTCGCTAGTGGTGTATGAATGTTATATTTTCCCTAATGTGGACTTGAGTGCTTTCACTGCCGTTTTACATGCATTACCACTGGCTATGACGTTGAGCCAAGAGGTTCTACTCCCATTAGTCCTGAACCCGTAGGAACTGGACCCGGGCCTCTTTCAACCAGGGAGTTATCCGAGCTGTCCCAAAGGGCGCTCGGCGTCCTTCGTGGGGCTTTCCGTAGGGTAAGACCTTGTTACCTAACAAGCCCCCATCTGGTACAATGGACTCAAGACGGGATGGAAGTGGATACGCCACTTACGCGCGCCAACACCAAAGGTGAAGACTACCGATATGACCTCGGTGGGGCCACCTGGTGATCTAGCACACCTTCTACTAGCTTTGCAGGCTAGTACCCGGGAGAATTAATGGCGTCCCTCAACCCCGTCCTTAGACGTACCCGATTCCCACGGGTATCGGGAACACACTGCCCCCTCGAAGCCATCTCAATCCTAACAACTCCCGAAGGAGGGGCTCAGATGTTCGGCCCGAGTTTCCTCTAGTAACGTCAGAGGTACCACGAGTGCTAAGGGTCCGCAGCGCCCGCAATTTGGCAGCTGAAGGGGACGGATCCCCTCCCCTACGGGAACTGGCTATGAAGTACCACAACAAGCAGATTTTGGTGGGAGTAGATTTTAAGGCTTAACGACATCAGTGATGATCCCTGTGGAAGATGCCGGAGACCACGCCATGGCGGATTGTTTTACCTAAGAGGATCTAGTTGTTTTTAATCCTTGAGTCCGGTCCAACAGCACCTGTAATTTGGACATCACATTCCGTACAAACCCTACTTCTCAGAGACTCCTTTGTAGGGATGTATCGGAAGAAGGGACTCTCAGTTTTATCAGCTTCTTCTTTATGGTATAGAGATTAGGTGTCCTTCACGAAGTTGTACAGTCCTCCACGCTCTAAGGGCTGGTGTGTGACTTCGGAAACGCTAGGTCTTTTGGTGACAGAGGTTGGCCGTTTGTTGAAAACTCCAAAAGTTCCAGCTTTGACGGCTCAAAGCTTCTCTCATCTTCTACAAAGCACTTGCGATAACGTATTTCCTGGTAAAGCCTTCCGGTTTTTCCGTAAACCTGTTTAATCGTGACCTACTTATATAAAACATAAATGCCGACAATCTTTACAATGACGGCGGGCCATGTTTAGGGCTAACGAAAGAGGTGACGATCACCAGCAACGTTCATGCCTAGAACGATACCGTGACAGCACGGCCTTGCCTAAAAGAGCCACAATGGAAGCTAATCGTCTTGTATGGCAGATGGTCCTTGGCGAAATCGATTCTCATCTATGGCGCCAGTGCTATAAGATAGCCATCAACAGATTCAGCTTTCCATTCTCTACGCCGTTTACGGATGAGCGACGTCTGAGGACTGCCCGCTCTTCATTTCCGGCCCATGCTCCTTTCTCCGGGATTAAATATAGTGTGCCCCAGTGTGATGTTCCTCTATTTTCACCTGAGAAGCTTCCTGACTTGGTCCACAAACTGAAGGACCAGATGGCCTGACGTCGATGGTCATAAGGCGATTGTCCGGGAATACCCGACGAAATGTCTGGAGATATTTGAATATTCACTACTGTATGATGACTTCCCGGATATGTACAAAATAGTCCGTCTGGAGCTCCTGGCCAAACCTAAGCAGGATTTGGGGGCAACTACATACCGCCACATCTGTCAGATAATTGTGCTGGGAAACTACTTGAACACATCGTACTAAATAGATTGACTTTAGAACAGATGGGAGCGGCAGGTTCACTGAAGCTCAACATGGCTTTCGCGCAGGACGGTCCGCTCTCACCCCCTGAGAAGAGGACAGGAACTTGCTGAGGAAGTGAAGTTCAGACTGGTGGAAGACGGCTTCTATGTGCTCTTATCACCCTAGACGTTAAGAATACTTACAAATCTGCTTCATGAAGCGGCGTTCTCTCCAAATTAGTTCCCGAAGTTCGTGCCCTTATGTTTAAAATGTGCTTTCTAGCTATCTACAAGATCGGATGTTGCTTATAAGTACACATAGCCACCTTGACATGACATGTGGTGTGCCCCAGGGCTCACTTCTCCGTCCTACTTTGTGGAATGTTTGCTTCGATGGCCTATTGCAACAACCCATACCTCTAGGCTTTACTCTTACGGCCTACGCAGGTGACTTGGCACTACCTGCTATTGATAGGGACAAGGAAGCTTTGGTGACGAAGGCCAATCAAGCCCTGCTTGCCGGACCTGCAGGAAATTGACATTGGCTCCACACAAGACCGAAATTGTTCTCCTGCTGGACGACTGCAAGACTCGCTCTATTCGTCTTCAGCTTGGCAGTTTATCTCTTATGATTCAGGATTCCCTCCAGTATCTCGGCATCCATTTCGAACACAACATTTTCATCGGTGTTCACGTCAGGACTGTTATTCAGAAGGCACAAAATACCATTGCTCACCTGAATCGTATAATGAAGAATATTGGTGGTTCTAGAGCGCGGAACAGACGATTCCTTTCCTCTGTTGTGGTGTCCCTCATGTTATGCTGTGTGGGTATTTGGCACATTTGGATCGAAAGTTGTATTGTATACTGCTCTGCCCTTTCGAGTACAACGGAAGGTGGCCATTAGAATTACCAGTGCATACCGGACTACTTCCACCAAGGCATTACCAGTTCTGGCCTACACTCCACCTATTAATTTTCTGGCTCCTGTTCGTCTCCTACACGAGTAGACTGATATTGGCAGAGAGGAGACCCATCAACAGCTGTTAGAGCAGCGGCAGACTCTTTGGAATTCAGATGATGGGACCGCCCACTGGAAAAAGCGCTTAATACCCAATCTGACTTAATGGAGTGATCGGAAGCACGAAGATGTCAACTTTTATCTTGTACAATTCTTTACTGGACACGTAGTTTTTCAGGCTTGTCTCCATAGCTTTGGGCTCACCCCTTCAGTAGAATGTCTATATTGTGGCACTTTTGACACCGTGGATCACACCTTCTGTGACGGCTTCTAATGGCGACAGCAACTTCATATGGCTACATCTCAACTAGGGATCTTGACACCCGATCACGTCCTCTCTCGCATGCTGATCTCTACCTCCCAGTGGAAATTTTTCAGCCAATTGGCCCAGAATATTTTATCACGCAAGCGCCGAGAAATGGACGATCTTTGAGACCTTAGGTGGCCTGTCATTTCCATCTTACCACCGCCACCACCATTATCACCACAGCCGCTACAACTACTGCAACTTTTCTTACCCAAAGTGAACTATTGCGAGAGTTCGGGGTTGTCATTTCCACTTCTTGGGATTCATAAAGTGCTTATTTGGTCCTCGGTTGAGTTTTCTAGAGATAATATTTAATATTTTAGTACTTAGACACAGTTCGTTCCTATAATGGACCAGAAAGCACTATTTAACCGACTAGTGGTTTGTCATGGTCCATATCTACAAATAGAATTAGCAGTGGATATTCGGCTCGGCTATGTTTCATATTTCACTGAGATTATATCTACATTTTATGAATAAAGAGTGTTTTAAATTAATATTCCAATTACCTAAAATAGTTTTTCCAAAATATATTTCGAAATGACCCATACCTTATCAATAAGTCTGCCATCACGTTTGTATAAAAATCAAGAAACCAGTAACATTCCACATATGGCTCATCAGTCACTCGAGGGATATGCAGCCGTATTGGATTTGCATTCATGTCCGCTGAAACATTTCATATCTGCTATTAACAAATGCATTTTCAATGAGCGCACATAGTTGACAGATATTCCCCACTTATTTGGTATGATACACGTCCTTCACATACCCTAACATGAAATAGCCAGAAGGTTAATATTAATCTCTTGACCTTGTGAGTCATCCATCTCTTCCAATCTGCCTATCAGAAAGCTTATTATTAAGCATTTCCCTCACATGTGTTTCCCACCGTGTTGAAAATTTATATCAGGATACCTATACTGAATATGTGAGAACAGACACTTCTCTAACAAGTCTAGAGCAGTAATATCCGTTATAGTACCTTTAGCAAAGAAGAACGGCTCTCCAACTGTAGCATCTTGGAAGAGACTATGAGATTCACTTATTTCAGGGCCGTTACTTTCGATCATGATCACAAAACCAGAAAGTTTTGAACCATAAGTTCCTGCATTATGACGAGTAACGTGTCCTAAACGTGAAATGTGGCGTTATTGGAAGACACAACGTCTGACAGAAATGTGGGATGTTTGTCAATGGGTTCCAACAAACTGAAGCAAACTCTTCTCCTTTTATTTAGCTATGTGCTTCTGTGCTTACAGTATTTGCAATTTGAATGCGTGTATCACCATGCGCTTATATGTAAGGCTATGTACAGTCGATTTTGGTATAGTCAGTTCCCTCGAGGTTCTACGAAAAGGCATATAAGATCCTCTTTTACCAGATTTCTACAGTATGCTGTACATTGTTTTCTGAAGCAGGTTCTTGGCCACTGCTGTACCTTTAAGCTTTCGAACAGGTCTCCCGCGCACTCTGCTAAAGGAATCGCCGTTACACAGACAAAATGGAGGATAGCTTCTTGGACGTTGCTTTTACTGCAATATTCGCCATTTTACGTG
Source organism: Mantis religiosa (assembly GCA_030765055.1). Lineage (NCBI taxonomy): Eukaryota > Metazoa > Arthropoda > Insecta > Mantodea > Mantidae > Mantis > Mantis religiosa. Next base: position 179,176 of record JAUKNK010000081.1, on the reverse strand, counting down.
GAAAAGGTCTACCAAAATACTTATACCACAACTTCTTATCACAACATAAAGCTACGATGGTTGAACTCGACTATCCTCTATATCAAAGCATCTTTTCTATTTTTTGAGGGGGATTATCAGCAAGATACGTCCTGTCACCTGTGTTTCTAAAATGCATGCTCCGTCTTATAATGTATTTTAGATGACTTTAAACCTCGCGTAAATATTTTGTAGGGAATAGAGAGAGGACAGTGATACTGAGAAAGATGGCCGTTAGGAAGTCAAATGGTAAGTGATGGTATTCTGTGATATTCTTTATTTGCATATTCTCGCTGTCCCCTTCAACAGTCACCGTTATCCATCTCACTATAGCTGTGGCTGTTTTTCTTTCCTCACAGACGTTTACATCACTAAACACTCATAAGGCATAGCTTTGTATCTATAAGAGGGAGAACGGCTGCTTCATATTTTAAAATAGATTGTAGCAAAACACGGCATTCGTTGCTTATGCTCTGACAGTTCAAAGTGCATACGAAGGCCTTTAAGAGATTAAAAATTTCGTTTAGTGATAATCATGGGTAGGATCTGTGATGGGATATATATGAGAGGAGCAAAGAAGGTAATAACGAATGTAACTTAATCAGAAGGAACTCATTGTGTTTTTCACTGTTTGTGGATTTTCTTTGTTTTGTTTACATCTTCTGACCAAGGGTCAGAATGGGAACCGAAAGCAAGAGAAATTACTTTTCTGATAAAAAGTTAATTGTTAGGCGAGTGGACGTGTAATTCTCAACCTTCAGGCTAAGGTGTATCAAATTATCCATTAGTATGTAGAGCATCTCAGTTAACGTAGCAGGGTCCTTATGACAGACATTTGTAAAATATTAGTATTCCCAGCATTTTAAGCAAAGAGTGATATGGCGCTTTGGTTTAGAAATTTCTACTTTTATAACTGAATGGCATAACCAAGTCATGGATTTTACCATTACTGAGAGCCAGTGTCAACTGTAGAAAGAGTATTGATAAAGTAATCTTTATAACTGTGTAGAAAACGGGGATCATCTGCGTAGCTGTGTAACCTAATGATATTTGTCCACTGGTTACAATTTCCGTATCGCATGTAGAACGTAAGTCTCGAATGGCCAATGAAAATACGCACCTACGTCGTTTGGTACGTCTGGTACTGAGCTGTTTGTTTGAAAATTATAATAAGGATTTCTACAACTTTAATGTTTTTTCTTAACTAAATATGGCTTCCTGATTAGAAATAACAGTGCGCATAAAATTGTTCGCAATTTGCTTTTTTTTTTTTTTTCTTTCTTTTTTTCTTTTGCTGCTTCGGTTAAAATTAGTAACAGATATCTCAAATATTGACGTTTCTTATATATAACTATACAATTTTAGGAAGAAAATATTCAAAATACGTTTTGAGTTTTTATATTTCAAGTGCCTATGCCAATGTAAAACGTAGTTTAAAAGCTAGAATTACATTGCCTTGGACTATTGAACTTCAGATTTCTGGAACTTATATTTCAAATATATTTAGTATATATGAATTATAAATGGTCATATACTTTTTCAGGATGCTGAATTTTCATACACTAAGATGAAATTTCATATGTCTCACCACATTGAATGTTGCTTTTCGCATGAAGTTTTAGACATTTAGACAGTGATAACGAGAGGTTTCAGTAACGGCTATAAATACGTTCGACAGGAGTCAGAAGACATGCTTGTCAGGTGAGAACAATTTATTAAAAAACTATGCCGCAATATTACAGATATTTGACCCATATTGGGCGCAACACAGATAAACTAGCGTATACCATATGAAATGGGTGAAATAGTGCTCAAATTAGGCCAGGGTCCATAGGACTTAGGGTTACCCAACATTCGTCTTTCGGAATAAGGTAAACACCGGAAAATACAATGTAACTTATTCTGGCCGAGATTGGAACCCAGGACCTTTGAACATGAAGTAGACACTATCATCGACGCTGCCGGGACGGGTAGTCAGTGCGATTGGGAGCCCTTCCAAACACATGCGGGTTTAGAATGTAATACTTGTGAGTTTGCATTCGCAAGTTTTAGGATTCTGTATTCCGTGTAGATGTCAACTAACACTAACAACAAATACAATAATGTGACGTCCTTGGGAAACTGTGAACACTGATTGTGATGGTGGGAAACCCTACGTAGACAAGCAGCTCGAATAATTAGATATGTGCATCTACACTTATTTTAAAGAAGGGAATGGAAGCGCCAAATGAGTGATCCAACAGCTGCAATCTGTAACATAAGAAACCTATCATGTGAAATAGTAAAGAATATTATTAGCTTGATATGACGACAGGTTGTTTAGCAACAAACTAAAGGAATGCACAATATCGAAAAACTGAATTTGATAAGTTGATACGTTTCCTATGGGTCTGATTCACAGAGCCGAGCCATGTATGGGTTTTATGCTCAATATTCAACGCCAATTTGGACAGAGGTTTCCAAAATAGAACTTAATGTAGGTTTTATGAATTCACTTCTATATGACAACTTTAATGAAAATATTATGTACAATGTAATTTAAGTACGAACTACGCGGACTACCCCACATCTCATTGAACCTTCCAGTATTCGACATGGCTCTCCCCTTACTTAGCTTATATATTATATATAACTTACTACATATATAAAACTTAATATATATATATATATAGTACATACTTAATTTCTCAACACGAAAAGGTCAGCGCATCGTAGTGCTCATCAGTTCATCTCAGGAGACCTGTACATTACTCACAAAGATATGGTTGACATGCCATCTAGTTATCTCGGGGAAATAGATTGTTTGTGGAATGGTTTGAATATACTATGATGGAAAACCTCACTTATCGTACTTGATAACACCCCTTATCATTCCCAAGTCCTATATGCTGTTACAACAATGGCATGGAGAGAATACTTTTAAGTCTGTTCATGGCAGCAATATGGGCTTCCAAAACCGCACCCAGTGACCAAACTACGACTGGTTCACCATACCAAATGTTTATACAGTAGAAAAGGGTATTTGTGAATGATGAGCAACCCTTGAAATATGGTCATGTTTTTGTTTGACTTCCCCCTCAATACTGCAATCTAACTACTATCGAATATGTATGGGCTGAGTTAAAGCAAAATGTGTTACCGGAGAATGCTCTTGGGGGAAATTAATGTAAACGAGTACGGGTCGTGATAATAAATGCTATAGGACATTGCTTTTAAGAAACATTCCCCAAATTTTTTCACAAATACGAGAAAACAGGAACATAAATATCTTGTGTTAGAAAAAGGATTCGAAGGTACTGTCACTTTGCTTCTGGGTTCTGTAGGTTCTGAGGGCTCATCATGCGCCTCCGAGGAAAGTTTTGCAACTTTGTTGTATGGTTTCTACTTTACGTCGCACTTGCGGCACGGGTTCAACATGCTGTGTAGAAACTATACTAGTCCACTAGCTAATATTTCAGTGAAATAATATTTGACACCTTTAAAATATATTCCTATAAAATTTATTTATCCCAGAGAAAGCTCTGTACTTACCTAATAGCAATAGAATACCCAGAGAAGCTGCTCAAGATACAAACACAGCCATTGCCTTCCAGGAGATTTTGGTGCCAGAATTCGTCAAATCCGGCACATAGGTTTGTCTCGCCTATTCAAACTGTACTTCGGATCACTGCCAGGGGGCTCGAAGGCTCTATCCTACGTTCTGGATTCTTAGTGAGATACTCGGAAGGTTGTGGTGCGTCAGTAATCCTAAATATTTTGTCAGTTTGTGTATATGGATCTCTCAGGTGCCATTCCGTTTCCTCGGATAACTCCACCGACAGATTATCGTTTCTGATGTTACAAATTTGTTCTCCATGTATTTTGGCCATTTTAATATGCTCCTGCTTGATTGCTTATGTGTCCACTCTGTGTAAGTGCAAAATGTGCAATGTGCAGCCGGATAATATAGCGTCCTAAATTATCAGTTACACTGGGTAATATCACTGGGCAACAAAAAATATTGTTTGAATGTTTCGAGCACTTCATGAGCCAATTCCTACTAATTTTGGGTTGATAAAAACAAATTTGACAATGAAAAAAATTATTAGCTCTAGTTTCTATGATATACATATGGTGGAAGTATTACGTATTAACGGATTAAGAGAAAGGGATACATTTTAATTACATACATGCTAACAACAGTGAAAGTGCATTTGATTTTTTTAACTGGTAATTACATGCTAAGAGTTCTAAGTTGCTGGAAAAATACTTCGCAGATAGTCGTGTCTGAAGAGAATCATGTGGTGGCCTATTAACTTCGTCGTCTTTTAGCTTGCCTCTTGTGATGGAGTTCCGCAGAATCCCTATACAAAGACCAACAGTAATCCGCAAGCATTACTTCATTCCAACAGCCCTGATATCTTTGTTCCATAACTGAAATATCCTGATGGAATCTCTCCCCATGTTCATCATTAACTGCTCCACAACTAGGAGGGAAGAAGTCTAGGTGGGAGAAAGTGGATCTTAAGGGACATGTTGCATCCAAGGTTACGGTATATCTGCAGGAGCACTGTCATATAATGTCTGTAGTTGTCATCTCTTTTGTTGCCTAAAAATCCATGAACAACACCCTTGAAGGCTTTTCAAGCTTCCTTTTCCTTCTCCTCCAAAATTTGGTCAAATGCAGGTCCGACAAAACTGCCTTCCTTAACTTTTGCATCACTTAATTTCCAAAATGTCTCTCTGATTGTGTTTTGTTATCTGACAGGTGTGCCAACTCCTAAAAAATTCCCCCAAATTTAAAATCTTCACTCTAAAATATGAAATGTCACTTTATCTTCAAAACAAGAGCTAATCTATCATTTTTATGCTGATTTTTTAATTAAGCAGATGAAACTACATGTAAATTCACTATTTTTAAGCCTGAAATATTTTCATTATTACCCAGTGTAATTTTTAACCAAGTTCTATGGCTGGCTGAGTTTCATATACATGTTTAATTGAAGCGTAACAAAAGGAATTTGCTATGTCACATTTTGTTAAATAAGACGATCTATTTGCATAACTATCTCTATTATGTAATTTTTATTACCTATATGATGCCGGACAGTACATTTTCTTTAGGCTGATACCTCTTTGTTTCGCACATCTCACAAAATAACATTTCTTCGTCCAGAGAGAAAACTTTATCTCCAAATTCAGTTACAATCTGTCTTAATAACAAGATTTAGATAGCTTTATTCTAGGCATGGTTGAATTAAACAGCGAAAATTATGATGACACTATGCATTGCATTGGTAAGAAACCGACATCCGACTTATACATTATCAGTCCAGTAGTCAAATATCCATTTATCTCCTCAGAACAAAAAGAAATGTTAAATAACCTAATCTTAATTAATCTTGTATCCTGCAAGAAGAAACAGGGAGAAAAATGGAAGTAAAACGCAATCAAGAGTATCTGAAAAACAATGTCTTAAAACGTTACAAACAGAAAACGTGACCAAAATCTCCCTATAAAGTTAATATGGGTTTAGTCACAGACTTGTATTCAGGATGCTGATAACGATTGACCTGGTTTCAGTTTCTTCATGGTTATCACTGTGACGACAAATTTTAATAAGCGATGTGTAGTTGTTACAGATTAGGGCATCCGCCTTCGAAATATTACTACATCTACACAATTATTGCCCTCTAATGCAGGCGTTTTCTTAAATTTAACTGCAACTTTACGTCCTCCAACGTAAGTGACATCGCACGATAAATTAATGAAATGGGTGTAGTAGTGCTCATATACAGCTTAGAACTGTCCACCCCGACTAAGATTCGAACTCGATATCTCTTGAGTGTGAGACGGACACGCTAACAGCTACGCTCCGGAGGTGGCCTTAACGCATGGAGTTCTTATAAAGATATATATATATATATATATATATATATATATATATATATATCAAAATTAATTTCTTCCATTATAATACTTATTACCTGCATAACGAAATTTTAGTAAACTGAGATCAACTTACGTTAATTTCTTCACCTCCAAATCTATATCACAGGAAAGCTAAGAGGACTAAATATTATCGACATGGGCAGACTGTATATGTCTTAAATTCTGTTTTATTTACTCAATTCTATAACTTTTTCCTGTGAAAAAATTTTATTCATGGTCTATATGTATATTTTTCGTTTTCTCGATTTACTTGATGTTCATCTTACCTAATGTGGCAATAACATTGGGAGCTCGTTTCTTACTACCCAAAGACAACGACAGGCAAGAACAAAGTCATTAAAGCCTAGCGGGATGGCTCAGGTGGTTGCGTCTGTGGCCCTAATTCGGGAGGCCTGATTTCGGTTGCCGTGTCCGACCTACCTGACCCATGGGATTTTTCGGAGGTTTTCTTTGGTCACTAGGCGAATGCTGGGCATTTCACCGCCATTAACATTTCTATCATTTCTCATCTGGCGTTTACTTTCAGGGTATAAGTGGCGGCGGGAGTCTCAGCGATGCATGACGTGATGATATTCTCTGAGGAAAACGCTTTCCCCTCCAGCGGGATGGACTATGGTCTGCAAGCCTGTGTAGTGGGTCGATTCAGAAGCGCTGTAGGCGGAATGCCGGTTATGCAAGACTGCCTGGAGTACTTTGCTCCAGGGAGGCAGTCTTCGGTCTCCAAACCGACCTCGTGACTGTTTCGGAACCATGGCAGGTGGAATGACGATTGTCCTAAACCCACTGCCGGGGAGTTTCAGTCTGGTAAAGTGTAGGCACCTCACCCTATGTACTGTAGTGACTGCTTGCGGTCGGCCACCCTATTTCTCCTATAGCCTCATCCTCTCTCCCGGGGGTGCCTCACTTGGAGCATAGGTACAAAAGCTGAGTGTGGTCGAGGTACCCAATCCTCTCCGAAAAATCCAATCCAAGTTGTTAAAGCCTTCATCCAAAAGTTCTGATTTCATCTTTCAAACGGTTGTCGCATTAAACATTTTAAAGTCTAGTTTCTGCGAGCCAATTAACAATTATTATTTGAAATCTGTCAATCGCTTCTGTTTTTGCAAAGGTTTTCGTTTCGCTTTTAGATGAAGACGTCCAAACAAAAGATGAAGATATCAGAAAGCCATTTTTGTCAGTTGCTTGTTTCCCAATCCTCTTAGGTATAACACAACCTCATAATGTACTAATTGGATCTATCCCATAGAAGTCCCCCATCCCTAACTTCTCGGTTAATCAGAAAGATAAATTGTCAAAGAGTGTGGATTTCATCAACGCAGTGAATGTTCAAAATGACGATCACCGACAATATTTGAAATACTTCGAATACTGAATACCTATATAACGGAGCGCTTCTTCGTGCCAAACATTGACGCAGCCACTTTGCATTTGTAAAGCGTTTGAAACTTGAGTGAATGGGTTAAGAATAATACCGACCACAATAAAGTATTTACTAGGAACAATATATTTATATCTCTTTGCCAGTAGAAAACATGAAGATTGTTGTATTTTATAAACAGGTATCGTGTTATAAAGATGTTATTTGTATCATAATATCAAATTATACGCCGCAATAGGTAAAATAAAGGATCATGAAGTTTCTGAACTAAACACGAAGTATTTGAACCTAACTTGCACGGCCAGAGTGCTAAAGTAACCTGTATGATACCATTTAGTCAACGCTACCTTGCTAGGGAAATTTCCTGTACGAATAAGTAACTGTAGATCTCATGCTCCACCTCGACTCTTAGATAACAGACGTCTTACAGCTTCAGTGTTTAGAGCTCGTTTTTTTAGTTTTAGCGCAAATAAAAAGACTGCATCCGTCATTACAATAACTTTCTTTTGGGTTAGTATGAGCTAAAAACTGCCGTAATTTGTGACAGAAGTGAAAACAATCAACCTAGTACTTTGCATTTTATTGACATGGCTGTCCAAAGAAAGCACATGTTGACTTAAAATTTAAATTCAATTGGTCCTACTGTGTAGATTTGCCATTTTGGTTTCCAATGTTACTGCCAAGTAATGCGCGTGATAGTTTGTTCCTTTAGGACCGTGTTTAAAGTTGTGCGCGAATCTACGTTAATGAATAAAAGTTTGCAAACTCGTCTAAAATTACTACTGCATGTGTCTGTGTTTGAGTATGATGTTTTTGGAATTTACATCCTTAGTTATTGCTTTCTGACCCACACAAAGGTTATCCATTGAGTTATCTATCCCTCCTGTATATACTGCTCTGCGAATCATCCATTAGAAGGCCTTCAAGAAAGACACAGAAGTCGCATATGTCGCTTAGCACGTAGCATAAATTTAAAAAAATAGGGGTAGGTGACTCACCTGGTTGTTCATGTATCCATATGTCTGCTCTCTAAATTTCCAGCATATTCAAATTTTGTTTTGGTCAAATTCATTCCTTTTCATGTTCAAAATGTTTAAAATCAACAATTTTTAGCATGCCCCTTTTATTGTAATGTTGCATTCTTTTCCTTTTTGGGTTAATTTCATACAGAGCTCCTTCTGTATTAGGTTATTGGTTCAAATAGTCTTAACTATAAACTAGTGTCCAAGAGATAATCATAATTCGGGACACATAAAACTGAAAGGGAAAAGGTGAGCGAGCGCCATTTAATTCTCTCACAGCGTGATAACTTCCCATACTAGTAGTTTGAGATAGGTAAGCTTCAAAAGTCAACAAAACTAGAGCAGTAAACAAATACCAAAGTATCTGACCGAGTGCATGGCTCATTCGTTATTGGATTTCCATTGCGAACAGAGAGCACCTGCTTCTCAAAGTGTTTACAAGACATCACTAACATGCTACAGAGAAGTCAACTGGACGCTGTTTGGAGGAACCAATCGGACGTGTAGAGACCGGTCAGACACAGATCGTAGATTCTCAGGCCTTGAATGTGCCACAGATTGTCGTCTCCAGGCTTTGGCAACGGTTCCAAGAAACAGGAAGTGTTCCTTGCAACCCTGTACAAGCCCGCCCGCGAGTCACAACGCCGAAACAAGACCAATATTTGACCATAACTGCATGACAAATTCAGAGGGTACCCACAAGACATCTTGCCTTTCGAGTTTGAAACCGCCTCAGGAGTTCTGGTTACGAGGCAAACTGTATACCTGAGGCTCAGGGCAGTCGGCTTCAATACCAGACGTCAAGCAGTGTGCGCTTTACTCGAATACACACAAGATCTCGTATAAAATGGAGTCAGCAAAGTCTACATTAGACTTTGAATGAATAGAAGAACATGCTCTTTACAGATGAGTCCAGATTCAATTTAAACAATGATTCTCATCCTACAATAATCTAGAGAGCAAGCGGAACTCGGTTGTATCCCAACAACATCATGGAAACACGCCCATTTGGTGGTGGTAGCGTACTCGTTTGTGCAGAAATGTGTAGTGCTTAACGCCTACTTTAACCACATAAGTCACTGCAGGCGGTGACACTGATGATATATGGGATGACGATGGAGCACCGGTGGAATGAGTTTGCGGGGGAAACCGTAGATCCCGGAAAAATGAAATGTGTAGTGTTTAACGCCCGCTTTTACTACATACGGCACCGCAAGCGGCGAGACTGATGATACATCAGATGAAGATGGAGCACCGGTGGAATGAGATGGCGGGGGAAACCGGAGGTCCCGGAGAAAACCCGCCCTAGCGCCGTGTTGTCCATCACGAATCTCACTTTGCTGTCGCCTGGGATCGAACTCGGGCCGCCTTAGTGAGAGCCAAGCGGTTTAACCACTGAGCCACGGCGCGGCCGAGATCCCGGAGAAAACTCTCCTCAGCACCAAGTTTCCCACCACAAATCCCACTTTGCTGTCGCTTGGGAACGAACCCAGGCAGCTTTGGCGAGAGACAAACGGTCTAACACTCAGCCACGGCGCGGTCCATGTGGGCAGGCATAAATTTCAGGGGATATATAGAGTATATCTTCGACGGTGGTACTGTGAATGCCCAGAGGTGCTGAGACGTGGTACTGCAACTGCATGTGCAACTATTCAGAGGTGCAGCTGGTCCACATTTCATCTTAATGGATGATAATGCACGTCAGCATAGAGCCCACGTAGTGGACGACTAGCCTGAAAAAGAAGATATACAGCGCATGCATTGGCCAGCGATTTCCCTAGATATGTATCCTATTGAACATGCCTGAGATGCATAGGGAAGATGAGTTGAGGCCGCCAGCCCCACCGAGGACACTTCCAGACCTCCTACATGCCCTCCGTGAGGAATGGGAATTTCTGGCTGCAGAGCCGTTGTACCACCTTATTGAGAGCATGCCACGACGCTGTGAGGCCTGCGTAGCCATTAGGGGTCACCACAACCCTATTAACCGCCCAGCACCGTCATTTACATTGTGGAAGTGATCGTCAGATTTTGTGCTTGCGTGGAGAGGTTTTCCTAGATCAAAATTATCTAATATTTCTCACTCTATCCATATTCAATATATCTATTCCATATCATGAAGTGATAAACTGTTAACAATATATTACATTATGCATAACTTTTGTACAATTGTGATACTTTGGAAATAAAATATTGAATTATGTTTAACTTCGGAACTCTAGTTCAGTTCTTCTGAATTAAACTATTATGAATTTCTTCGTAGCTGCGTTATTACTTATTTTAATTTTCTGATGTACAGGCTTCAAATCCTCCATTACTGCTTTTAATGATTAGTACCATCCTTTCTTGTATTTTAAAATACGAATGTGCTTCTCATTCTCAAATAATTTTTCTGCCTGTCCCATTTTCTCTAGTAACGTCACTCTTGCCGGAATATTTACGTGGGATAACTGAACGATGTTCATAACATTCTAGCTTCTTCAGTCCTTGAATTTTCAAAGTATTTTCAAATACTCTTAATCCAACTGATTTTCTTTATTATTTTCTTCTATTTTATCTACAGTAACTGCAATTTTCCGTTTATTTAGTGCTCCTCCAAAGTAATATTTTGCTTCATTTCTAAAAATGTCATGGGAAAACTGTATTTCTATTAGGCTGTTAAATGTTTATTTGAGGAACTCTTAGGCACAGGTTTCACATTTACAGAGTAGAAATATGTAAACCAAATTTCCAAACAACAACTTCTTGGGGCACATTGTCCAGTGGCCTGGAAGAATACGTTTGGTCATGCTAATCTATCGGAGATGAAATCATGGCGAATGCGCCATCACCTTTGGAAGGACAAAGCAGTGGTACTGATTCCCCTGCAAAACCCTCGAGCACGAATCAATTAGAAGTAACAAGAAAGGCACATACGAGCAAATTAATTGGAATATCATCATCGTCGTCGTCGTCGTTGTCGTCGTCGTCGCCGTCGTCGTCGTCATTCAAGGTTTGGACCCTAGGATCCGTTCCGTCCCCATTAATCGACATCTCCCCACCTCTACCTCGGTCTTCCTATTTTCTTTTATTTGTTTGTACGTAGTCAGACATTAATCTAGGGAATCTGTCCTCATTCATCTTCTTTAGATGTTGTCTCCAGTTTTGATTATTCTGTATAATCCTTTCTTTTAATTTTAATGTGTTCAATTTTTCTCTTATTTCTTCATTTGTTTTATGAACTAACAGAGAGAATCCAGTCACTGCTCTTAGAAATGTCATATCTGGTGATTCAATTGTTATTTTCTGTTTAATGCCCATGTTTAGCCTAAGTACAGTACTGTAGGAACTGTCATTGTCTTGTGCTTCTCTAATAGTTTTGCTTCTAAGGATTCTCATTATTTTACCACACGTGAGGCTTAATTTATTTAGTTCCTTTGAACATCTTTTTCGTCTAATACAGCGGTTATTTCTGAACCCAAGTTGTTAAATTCTGCCAGGTGTTGTATAGTTTTCTCATTTATTACAATCTTTCTTCTTACATGTTCCTTTCTTTAAATGCTAATACTCTTGTTTTATTTAAGTATATGTTATAAGCTTCTAATATTTTGTTTAATATGTATACTTTCATGTGTAAGGTGTCTTCTGATTTTACAACTACTACTGGTCGTCAGCGTATGATACAAATTGCATTCCTTTTCCATTAATACCTAAATGATTATCAAAACTATTCTGACAGTTATTAATGTGATCGTCTATATAAATGTTAAATGAAACTGGGGCAATGGACACCTTGTTTGACTGCTTGATTTATTGTTCATGCACGATTGTCAATATTATTTATTACATTGATTTTTGTGAAAGTTCCTATGTACATTTTCTGTGTTATTCCTCTTAAACGTGCTGGTACACCTCTCCTTTCCATTATATCTCATAAAATGTTCCACTGAGCTTCATAGATAGGATATGTGTTTCTAAATTATGTTCTCGACCTTTGTATATTATTTGTCGCAGTGTATGGAATCTATACATGACCTACTTTTAAGGAATCCATTTTGATTTTCTGAAAGCAAGGAGTCAAGGATAACATTCAAACACTGGTTTATTATTTTAGCATATATTTTTACTTGTTCCATTTATACCCCGCCTTTAACTACAATGGTCATATCGGCGGCCGCTCTCCTTTGGAACATATCCAAGCTGTTAACTCGTATTCGTTAGGTTTTAATCATTACATCACACACACATTCACGCTCTCATTCATACTTTCAGACTCTGGGGATTTATCTTGGTCGGAGAAAAATCCCCATCCCCACCGCCGGGAATCGAACCCGGGACCACTAGCACGGCAGGCAGGTGCTCTACCCCCTGAGCTACGGGCCCAGCCGCATATATTTTGTATGCGGATAGAAGTATACTTATTCCTCTACAATTTAAAATAAGACCTGAATAATTAGTTCCCCTATAATTAGTTCAGAGTGATCAATTTCCTTTTTCAAATATCGTATCTATCATCACCATGTTACATTCTTATGGCATGCATTTAATCTTCCAACGTAAGTTGATAAAATTCATTAATCTTAATTTTACTCCCTCTGTCGCATATTTCATTATCTCTAAGTTTATTGTCACCCGAACGTCTGAACTCCCTATAGAACCGACCGGCAGCAGCAGGAGACGGTAGGCGTTCGCCACGCCCCTCTCATTTGTCTTATAGCGGTAAATAGGTTTGGCTGGAAAAACATCACTGTGCCGTCCCTTTCCGTTCCACCTGAGTTCTCTAACTTACGAGATATTTCATCTAATCCAGAACCTTCTCGATTGGCCAGCTGACCCTGTATAAGCAACATGTCGGGTCAGTCAGGCAGTTCTTGGCAAGCAGCGAAGCAGCGTCATGCTAGTGTACGTGCGTCGGAGGAGTTTAAGTAATTGCGAGTGCAAGAGAAACTGTAACGGACGAACTGGTGAATCGTAATTGTGTGCATTACGTAATCCTGTGTAATTGGCAAGTGTTCAACTGTAAGTCGGTGGAAATAAAGAACATTTTTGAGTGGTGCAATTGGACTTTTCATTTCACGAACCAACAAAGTCACACTGGTGTCAGGCAGCGGGACGATAACATCACCGAATATTATGGCCATGGAATCGGCATTGGAAATGCTTTTGGAGATGAACGAATTAACAGCGAAGTCCGAGGCGGCAAATGACAACCTGGCCGCAGAGTTGAAACAAATGAAGATGGCTAACGACAACTTTACCGCCGAGTTGAAGGAAATGAAGACGGCAAATGAAAACCTCGCTGCGAAGATGGAACCGGCAAACAACAACTTGGCCACGACAATGACCGCAAAGATGGCCGAACTGACTACGGAAATGAAGGTGCCGAACGAGGCTCTCGCCGCCAAATTTGAAGAACAGTTGGCCGGCGTGAGGGATAACGTGACGGAGCTCGGCAAGCGAAAGGGCCAAGTGGACGAGCGCGTCGAGGACCTGGCGAGCTGCGTTAACGACCTGGAAGGAAAGGCCGACAGCAGCGTCAAGTTCCTGAAGGCCATGGTGGAGGACGTCGTCGGCAGGAGGTTGAAGGATTTGAAGGCCGACGCACCGGGACGCGACACAACATCGGCGTGCGTCAAACCTCCGAAATATGACGGCGCGTCAACAATTGAGTTCTTCCGCCGCCAGTTCGACACAGTGGCCAAGCACAACAGATGGTCACCGGAGGAGGAGGCCACACAGTTAATAGCCAGCCTCCAGGGACGGGCCGCGGAATTCCTAAACGCGGTGCCGACAACGTCGGAGCCCAAGGACATCTGGGAGGCCCTGGAGAATCCTTTCGGGAACCATCGCTTAGCCGCAGCGTACCGCAGCCAGCTAAAGGCAAGGTCACAGCAGCCGGGGGAGACGCTGCAGGAGTTCGCCCTGGCATTTGAACACCTGGCAAGCAAGGCCCTAGTCGACCTACCACAAGAGTTCGTGTCCCGGGAAGCTGCCTACACCTTCGTCGATGGGGTACGGGACACGGAGATTCGTCAGCGCCTAATGCTCGGCGATTATAAAACAATCCACGAGGCGCTAACAGCAGCATTAAGGATGGAGGCGGCCAAGGTAACAGCTATCCCGACGTCGAGAACGTGGAATGTCCGCTACACCGGAGACAGAAGAGCAGCCGAGGGACGCCGGGGAACACCTAGTGGCCTGTGTTGGGGGTGTGTACAGCCCGGACAACTGTAGAGAGACTGCCCACAACAGGAAGAGTAGCCGGAAAACGAGTAAGGGCCGTCGTGGAGAGGGGCACGTCGGCGCCATCACCATCATCCCCTCGAGTGACACTGCGCGCCGTCAGCCGGCGTATGGATGACAGCCTCATCGCGGACGGTTGGGTAAGAGGAAAGCCATGCCACGTGCTGGTGGACACCGGGGCGGCCGTGACCATCATCAGACCTGACGTGGCGAAGGGTTTGCTGACGAGGGAGCCGAGCCGACCATACCAGCTCTTGACAGCATCGGGCGACACCTTGCCTGTGGAGAAGGATGCCCTGTTGAAGTTGACCTTGGGACGGAGTGTCGTACGTCTTTGGGTGTTCGTCGCGAAGGTGGCTGAGGAGGTGATTCTGGGACTGGATGCCCTCAGGAGCCTCGAGGCGACGGTCGACGTCAGCAGGAAGGTCTTGCGGCTTAACGGAGAAGAGCTTATACTCCGTCAACCCGAAGAGCGCCTTGGAATCTGCAGGGTCGTCTTGAACGAAGACGTTGGTGTCCCCGCGAGGAGCGAGGTGGTGGTGACGGCGCGACTGGAAGGCCAGAGAACCAGGAACATGATGCTGGACCAGATGACACCTGGGCACGGACTATGTGTAGCCAGGGCACTGCTGCCGTGCCAAGAGGAGGTGCCAGTGAGACTGCTAAATCCAACGGACACCGATCACGACGTTCAGGCCGGGACGGACTTTGGAACCTGTGAGCCCGTGGTAAGCGTAACAGCAATCGACAAGACGCAGGAGCCGGTGCCGACGCAACACCTGGGGCCCCGGCTTGAAGGCTTACTAGAGAGGGCGGCTGACCACCTGACCACAGAGCAGCTGGAGAAAGTTCTACAACTACTAAGACGATACCAGCGCGTCTTCAGCCAAGATGATAGTGACTACGGCCACACGGACAAAGTGCTTCACCGCATCGACACCGGGGAAGCCCGGCTTATTCGGCAACCACATAGAGGCGTTCCGCTGGCGAAGCAAGGTGTGGTACGGGACATGCTGGAGGTCATGAGATCCAGGGGAGTGATTGAGGAGTCTGACAGCCCTTGGTGTTCCCCTGTAGTCTTGGTGACAAAGAAGAATGGCGAGCTGCGCTTCTGCGTAGACTACAGAAAAGTTGAACGTGGTCACCCGGAAGGACTGTTTCCCCTTACCCCGGATTGACGACACCAAGGACACGCTAGCTGGTGCACAGTGGTTCTCGACCCTGGACATGAAATCGGGCTACTGGCAGGTAGTTCTAGACCCAAGAGACAAGGAGAAGACCGCATTATCGACAGGCCAAGGGCTCCGGCAGTTTACGGTTATGCCCTTTGGCCTCTGCAACGCACCAGTTACCTTCCAACGCCTCATGGAGTCAGTGATGAGGGGGCTGACTTACGACGCCTGCCTGCTATACCTGGACGACATCATCATCGTCGGAAAGACTTTTGAAGATCACTCGACAATCTGAGTAAGGTGCTACAGTGACAGCAGGTAACCAACTTGAAGCTGAACGCGAAGAAGTGCCAGCCCTTCCGCAAGGAAGTGAACTACTTAGGCCACATAGTCTCAGCAACCGGAGTGGCCACAGACCCGGGGAAGACACGGGCTGTGAAGGATATCCTCGCCCAAAGGATAAGAAAGAGTTACGCAATTTTCTGGGGCTGTGCAGTTATTATCGCCGCTTCATATAGGGGTTCTCCAACATCGCCAAACCCCTCACCCGCCTGACGGAGGGACACCGGCCTTATGTGTGGACGGAGGACGCCGAAGACACTTTCCAGCGCCTGAAGGAGACCCTGTGCAGTGCTCCAATTTTGGGTCTCCCACAACCGGGTGTCGCCTTCATTGTGGACACCGACGCCAGCGACCATTGCATTAGAGGTGTCCTATCGCAGATCCAGGGTGGCCATGAGCAGGTGATAGCCTACTACAGCAAGACGCTATCCAAGGTAGAGAAGAACTACTGCGTCACCCGACGAGAATTACTGGTGGTAGTAAAGACCTTGGAGCACTCCCATAAGTACCTGTACAGTCAGCCATTTCAACTGAGGACTGGCCATTCCGCCCTAACCTGGCTATTGAGCTTTAAGAACCTGGAAGATCAGACAGCACGTTGGGTCCAGAGGCTGCAGGAGTATGACTTCACCTCGGAACATCGTAGAGGGAAGAGCCACGGTAACGCAGATGCCATGTCCCGAAGACCCTGTCCAGAAGAGTGCGGACAGTGCACAAGAGTGGAAGAGAAGGAGCGTGCCGCAGCAGTCCGAGTAGATGTAGCAGTGCCTGCGGACGGCTGGGATAGCGCAGGCCTGAGGAGGGAGCAGCTGGTGGACGCAGACTTGGTGCCACTCCTGAGGGAAGTGGAGGCAGGGACGAGACCAACCTGTGAGGAGATCGCACCGAGGAGCGCAACCTACAAGTCGTACTGGGCCCATTGGGACTCGTTGAAGACCAGAGATGGCGTGCTTTTACGATATGGGAGTCACCCGATGGGAGGATGCAGAGAGAACAGTTGGTACTTCCCCGTAGTAAGGTCCCGGAAGTCTTGGAGGAAGTGCACGCCGGTACTTCAGGGGGACACCTGGGAGCGAACCGAGCGATTGACAAACTACGGCAGCGCTATTACTGGCTGAGACTCCGAGCAGATGCTGAAAGATGGTGCCGTGAGTGCCACGTGTGCGCGGCGAGTCGTGGCTCCCAGACTAGGAACCGGGGTCGCATGCAGCAGTACAACGTCGGAGCGCATTTCGAACGGATCGCCGTTGACATTGCTGGACCGTTCCCAGTTTCCGACCGAGGCAACAAGTACCTAATGGTGGTCGTGGAATACTTCACCAAGTGGCCGGAGGTGTATGCCATCCTGAACCAAGAGGCAAAGACAATCTCAGACTGCCTCGTGGAGCAAGTGTTCTGTCGATTTGGGGTGCCGTTAGAGCTACACAGTGACCACGGTACCAACTTTGAGTCCAACCTAATGAAGGAGGCACTACAAAGGCTTGGGTTGAAGAAGACCCGCACGACGTCTCTACATCCACAGTTGGATGGCATGGTCGAAAGGTACATCAAGACTCTAGAGGAACACCTGAGAAAGGTCGCGGCCAGTCATCAGCGAGACTGGGACGTCAAGATGCCATTGTTCCTGCTGGCCTACCGCTCGTCTACACACGACACAACTGGGATGACGCCAGCCAGCTTAATGTTCGGCCGAGAGTTAAGCCTCCCTTGTGACCTGGCTTTTGCAAGCCCTCCGGAAGCGAAACAGCCAGCGACTGAGTATGTGGAGAACTTGGTGGACCATCTTCACGACATGCACGAGATGGCTCGCCAGAACATCCAGAATGCGGGCGACCGCATGAAGACCAGATATGACAGGCAAGCCAACAGCCAAGGGTTCCAGCAAGGTGACCTGGTCTGGTTGTACCGTCCTACCCGGACCAAGGGACGCTGTCCGAAGCTCCAGCAGCCATGGCAAGGGCCGTACTGGGTGGTGAAGAGAATTGACGACGTGGTCTACCGCATAAAGAAGGTTCCCCGAGAGAAGATGTTGGTGGTACACCTGGATCGCCTGGCACGCTACGATGGTGCTGTTCGGGACGACCAGTTTTGAGGAGGGAGCAGTATCACCCGAACGTCGGAACTCCCTATAGAACCGGTCGGCAGCAGCAGGAGACGGTAGGCGTTCGCCACGCCTCCCTCATTTGTCTTATAGCGGTAACGAGGTTTGGCTGGAAAAACATCACTGTGCCGTCCCTTTCCGTTCCACCTGAGTTCTCGAACTTACGAGATATTTCATCTAATCCAGAACCTTCTCGATTGGCCAACTGACCCTATATAAGCAACACGTCGGGTCAGTCAGGCAGTTCTTGGCGAGCAGCGAAGCAGCGTCGTGCTATAGTGTACGTGCGTCGGAGTTTCGTAATTGCGAGTGTAAGAGAAACTGTAACGGACGAACTGGTGAATCGTAATTGTGTGCATTATGTAATCCTGTGTAATTGGCAAGTGTTCAACTGTAAGTAAGTGGAAATAAAGAACATTTTTGAGTGGTGCAATTGGACTTTTCATTTCACGAACCCACAAAGTCACATTATAGTTTCCATTTCTGGGGCTTTACGATGTTAACTCTGAATTAATACATAGTATAGCTCCTCCATTGTTATAGGATCAACATTATCTGCATATTCAAACTAAAGGCCGGAGGCATGTGCGTTTTTCCATAGGTATACGGAATGTGGACCATACTGTTTTCGCTCGCGAATGTAATCAACTAAAAATAGCCATAGACTGACCAAAACAACTGCCTGACAGTGAGAGGAAACAAAACAGTCGCGTTATATGTGCTACGCCTTGACCTTGCGTCTGCATACACTTTGAAAGGCAATGCTTCACTAGTTCGCAGAGTACTACGTTAAATTGTTTTGGAAGGCTGCACATTTTGTGGGCCTTCTGTGCATCTGCCGTCATTCGTACTCTGTGTCCAGTTAACTTTCATCGCACGTCAGCGCACATCTCTCCGGTCTTTATTCATAACTATTATTATAAGAATTCCTCCCTTCTGAGTTCGTCAATACTGTTTTAAGTAGTCCAACCATTCATCTTCTGTTATCATACTTATTATTGCAGTATCCTTCACTTTCCTGTTCAATTCTTTCATAATTTGGTAGGCCATTGCTTCTGCATCATATATGTACATGTGCTTGTATATCAGAGATATAATAATCCCATGATTCTCCATATATCTTTCTAGTTTCCTTCTTTACCTTTGTGTTTATTCTTTTATATTCCATACGGTATTCATCATCATTCAACTGTAACTTTTTGTAGTAAGGTTGTTTCTTTTCGACTATTAACTGTCGTATTTCTTCATTCCACTTTGGTAATCCTCTTTGTCTAACAGTTTTAATCCTTCATCCCGAAGCTTCGAAAGCCGCTTTATAAATTTTTGTTTTTAAAATCCTTCCATTCCAGATTTATATGTACCGATAGAGCACTGTTATTTAAATTATCATTCAGTCTATTCCAGTAGAACTGCTTTTTGTTAGGAACTGGAGAATATGCACTTTATACACCCTTTTCAGCTACCTTTTCCTTCTGTGCAAAGTATATCCACATTTTTGAAGATTTGTTGTACTTATTAATAAATAATGTTCCGCATGGATATGACATCCTCTAAATACACGCGTATTTTTCACTAACGGTGCCATTCCTCTATTGACAAATAATCCATGACTGATTTAGTGCCCATGGCTGCCCAGGTATATTTATTATATCTCTAGGTATAAATAAGATATTTGTTTCTTTTAATATGATTCAAAATTTCTCAACGTTTTTCCATTTTTATTCAATGTGATTTCTCCCTTGGTTTCTATGATGCTACATAATAGCATATTTTCAATTGGTGCGTTTAAGTTTACGGCAAATGTGTAGATTCTTATTAATCCTACTGACACTAGCTTATACTTCTTCATAAAATTATATTGTCTCCCTTTCCGTCCGTCTTCTGGCGCTAGACTCCAATTAGTGACAAATAGCCCCTAGTAATTTTGAACCTTACGTTAACTACTCTTTCATTAATAAAACTGTAATTAGTGATTCGTTTCCTCCATCGTTTTGTAACCATTATGGCATCTCTTGCAGCTCCCCTTTTTCTTGTGATACTGTGCTATACCTTATTTTAAAATGTAATTATTTAATTGTTTTGTACCTTTCAATTAGTTTTTCGTTTCTGCAAGGATAGTTACATCCACTTTCATTTGGTTGAGCACTCCTCATAAACTATACCCCTTACGTTCCGTTTACAAATTCTAATAGTTTCATATATTATTTTAACCTTATTTGGAATATCGGTTTTATATATTGATGACACACAGGACCTTGAGCACACTGGATGGTCGAGCAGGTGGTGAAAGACTTCGGAAAGCCCTCAAATAACCAGACAAATTTATATATTCCCATTGCTTCCCCACAGAATGGTAGTCTTTCTCCAGTATCCCCTTAGAGCCAAAAGGTAGCCTAAAGGTCTTGGACGGGAGAATTGCGATACCAACTATTGCGAAAAGCGATACGCTCTTCATAATCTCCGCAAGGAATTATTCCGTTTAGTGCTTTTGAAGCCCCTCTTCATGATCCACTTGACTTGACCCAGGTACTACGCGTGTCTACTTATGAGTCACTTTGGAGCGGCCTGAAAAAAAGGCATGGAGGGTCTGTGTTCCAAAACCAGGAAAAATCCTGTTTTCCTGCCTAGCTTCCGACCTATTAACTTACTGCCACTTATCGCTTTCTGAAGGTCTTCAGGAAACTGTTTCCCAATGGCTCCGGCCATTACCTAGAGAAAAGGGGCCTCCTATCGAAACAACAGTTAGGTCTACGTAGTGGGCCTCCTACGATGTAGCAGTTTCTGCGGTACACGAAAAGACCTTTCTTGCTGTGCATGGAGTACTGTCATCATTGCTCGACGCAGAAAAAAGTTTCTTTTTGCAACATGGCACCACTGGCTTATTTACAAGCGCTTTGAACATGACATCTCCTCTCCACGTATTTTCTGGCTGTCTGGATTTGTACTAAATCATAGCTTCCAAGTGAACCTGAAGGAGGCCTTTGCGTGCTGGAATACCATCACTGGGGCATTTTGCTAATTACATGGCCCACCTCACCATGCACAAATAACCACACTTACCAGTAACCGGAGTACAGCATAATCCTCTGTGTTGAAAAGGAAGAAAATGTTTCGAGGTAGGTAGGACTGCTCATAGCATGAATTAGTTTTCAAATGATCGTATTAATTAGGAGAGACTTCGGGTACATATAATCTGGAGAAGAGGTCATTTATGACAGACAAATTTTGTAAAGTGTAGTGTTGCTTAGCCCGTTTCATAAATGTACTGTAACATTTCCGTCTTCGTCACAGTCCTGTCTTCTATAACCATAGTCTAACTAAAGGAACCCGATCAGCCTAATATCAAACGAGAACATGTCAGCGTCTATCAATTAATCATGCATAGCAGAAAAACATGTTTGAAGTGCTGGCCCACCCAAATTGCTCATAAGGTTCATCAGTGTTCTTAGTGGCCTGAAAACATTTGAAGGCATCTGCACTGAGAGAAGTATTCCAGACTCATAATTATACAGAGTATATGAGCGGGGTATGAAAGCATGAAGTTCCATGACCTTAGAAGACTTTGTGCAATGGTCAGTTACCTTTACGCAAAACTGAGCAAAGTGGCGGCGTGGTAACTTTCGCGGCTCCATTCCGGAGGTGGGGAGTTAGATTCTCGTCGACAGTGGACACAGACTTGAGTGTTTCGCTGTTTACATTTGTCGCTTAGACCAATGCTGGGGTGTTCATTGTCACACCACGATTTCCTCTTCAACACTGCACTTCTTTATCAACCTTCAAATTTACCTTCAGGTTAAGGGGTTGATGTCCATAGCAAGTGTCACTCTCGGTGCTAGGCGGTGTTTTGTGTCTGCTGTCCTCATGTAGAGGTGACGCTTGTTGCCACTTGGCTGTGCAGCGATGAAAGACCCTAAGCTCAGTCCTTGGTCCTGTCCACATGTAGCCATGTGGTCTATTCTTTCATTTGATCCCTCCCTCCAGGGGTGTTTGCTTCCAACAGACCTGTGTAGATTTTGAGGTGTTCTCTTTCTTGCTTTAGCCTTTTTCAATACGCAAAATCAGTTTATAGCATTTTAATTCTATGTTTATGTTAATAATTGGGAAGATCAAACTGTGAGGGAGAGAGGAGGAGGACATGCAGTAATTCAAACAACATATGTACGGCAGTGTCAAGTTTGGCGGTTCCGCCAAAATGGAATCTTAATAAATCAGATGCCAGGGAGCATATTGTGCACGTTTTGCAGGTATGATGCCGGTTGTGCACATTCTAAGTAGCCGAGAGAGAGAGAGAGAGAGAGAGTGTGTGTGTGTGTATGTATGTGTGTGTGTGTGTGTGTGTGTGTGTGTGTGTGTGTGTGTGTGTGTGTGTGTGTGTGTGTGTTAACCCCTTAACGTAAAAGCCCGAGTAAACTCATGGTTATAATTCTTCAAGGATAGTAAAATCCCAAGTGTACTCGGGTGACTAGCTTTGCAACTGGAAATTATTTTATATCCCGAGTTCTCTCGCTATCTCGCAGATCCTTAAAATTTCCGTTAGATTTCGCCCTGAACTCACTCCTTTGATAGTTGTAAGTGTACCATCAGATGCCTCTGATTCAGGCACATGTTTCCTTCCACGTATTTTTCAATGTTAGATGTCTTTGTTCGTACCAGCTGTTGTGTGTGCCCATATTGTGTGTGATTCTGTGTGTTTTGTAGAAATAGAGAGTGATAAAGATTAAAATATTGAATTTAGGTGAACTGAAATTTCTAAAGAAAGCTACGAAGGCACTTCTGAAAAAGAGAGTAAGTTTTCCAAATCATCGGAAGGTGATATTGCAGCTGAGCAAATCATTGCAGAACACCAGAGGGAGAAATGTTCTGCAAAAGATATGGGCAGGCAATCCGCAATAGTCCTTTGCGACTTTTTGCCGACATTTTCCATCATAATCCTGCCAAATGAAGAAAGAAAAATCCAACATGAATATATGGAATGTGCAGCAGTGTGTGTGACGCTAGGTACAAGAAGATACGAAGGGAATCTAGATATACGGTATGTGCACTGACTGTAGCGTATCTTTGTGCGTTGATCCTTGCTTAAGAGTATTTCATAAAGCAACAAACACATAAACAAAATAAATAATAAAGTATGATTTAAAAGATAGGTTAATAACTCGTTTTTGTTGTTTTATGTTGCAGTGCCCAATTTAAACTGGTTTATATGTAGTAGTTTTTAAAAGAAAACATACTCTGTATTTAACGAGTATACTCGGGATTTAAATCTGGAGACCATTCAAAAACAAAATTTTTTATTGTTATGGTCGTAAAAGATGGTTCTATTGTTGTGATTAGTATTTTATCTTAATGAACACTCAATTGTGAAAATAAAAAACAATTCGTAAGAAAGGAACATACTAGGTATGTTACATAATAGGTATGCTAAGAGATTAAAAGCGTTAGTTTACCCTTACCGGCTTTTTCACTACCCATTCACATTTATATGGGAAAGTTTACACCGTAGGCCATTGCTTTAGTTCTACGGCGTACATATCGGGGTTCTGTAATCCGTGTAGCGTTTAGTATTTCATAAGAAGAGAAGAACATAGTGTTGAAGCTTGATCTTGTGTTGCAGGATATGAATGTCATCATTTATGTACCTGTTTTGTAATGTTCCTTATGACAAGTGATAAGAGAGACTGTACTTGTGTTGCAGGGTGTGAATGTCTGCAGTTCTCCGATACATATGGTAAAGAGTACGGAACCTTCAGCAGCCCAGACTATCCTCATCCTTACCAAGACGATATCAATTGTCTTCTCTACGCATTCAAAGCTAGTCGTGATGAGATAATTGAGATCACATTCAAAGATTTCGACGTGCAAAAGACGCATCTGGAGTAAGTACATCGCTGTGTTAGTGGTGGTGTTCCTTGATCAAACCTTTTATTTTTACTGTAAAGCTAACTGATTGGAGCGGACGTATAATATGTGACCAGAGGTCACATACACCTAGCTTCTTTATTTTAAGTACTTCCCTCGATTCCTCCCTTCCTTCCTTCCTTCCTCCATCCCCCTGGCTACCTTCCGAACTTCCTTCCTTCCTTCCTTCCTTCCTTCCTTCCTTCCTTCCTTCCTTCCTTCCTTCCTTCCTTCCTTCCTATTTTCTCCCTGATATATTTATGTTTCCCTCCAAATATCACTGCAGTGCATTTAAAGTAGAGGTTACTTTTGCCCTTGTATATGTAGCTTAAAACTGATGTCCATAACAATTCCAATAATTCTAAACACTTGTGCCTCATAACTGCGCATAGCCTATTTTCCCCTCCTGAATTCACGTATGGGTTGTATTTCGCATACAATTTAAGCTACACAGGGTCCCAGACTAAATGTACAGTTGGTTGTAAATGGGCTTAGTAGCTAAATTAAAAGTTTAAATAACAAAGACATCTTCTCAGTTATTGTATCGCCGGAAACTGTACATTTCTTAACCATGTTCTGAACAGCTACATGTGTGTGCGTGCTTTTGCATAACAGAGAAAGTACTTACGAATTCCAGGTAAACGATTTTCTCTAGCCGTTATTATATTTTTACAGCATATACTTACAGTGGACAGGTAGAATCAGATTGAAAAAGTCAATGCCATAGCCATGGTCTGACCCACGGATTTCCGAGTCTCCGTCCGGTTGCTCTTGATCATTAAGCTACTTTAGCCAACATGCCAGCATGATTTTGCCCAACTGACTCGTATTTTGCCTGTAAACCACTAGGGGCTCTCATATACAACGAGATACACAGCTTTTGTGGCGACTTGCTATGCTGTTAGGTACTTCAGTCCGAGGCTTCATAGTTAGCACTATTAGGTAATTTGATGGAAATTAATTGTTCTTCTGCACTAACCGTGAGGAGGCGATAATTTCAATGGGTATAACCACATTAATAATTCAATACCATAGCCGGGAGATCCGTGGTTCATATCCCGACTATGGCATTGAATTTTTCAATCTCAGACTGCTTTTGCAAATTTTTGCTTACACGTAGCTAGTGTGGAAGGATAATTAATGTCTACAAACAGTTATTGCCAATTTGAGCCTGAAATTTCACAGCCGTAGTCACCAGTAATGCACAGAATTTTCTGCAAATATTTGTCGAATAAGAATGTTGGTAGAACCTAACTTTGTTCGAGGGACATCTCTAGATGGAGTACCTGGGTCAAAAGTATCTTTTACCAAGGAATCTCATTCTAAAGCACTGGAATGTTGGAGCGGCCTAAATAGGCGCTTTATACTACACGGAGTACAGATCTATTACGAAAAAAACAAAGTGCTGGAATAGTATTGTTTCGAGCCCAAAGTGGGAGGTGGTAACAGTTTTGGAGTATTTTCCCCGCCCTGGATAAATCATTTCCCAGGACTTCTAACAAATACAGGAACATTCTTGGTAAGAAGTTAACTCCATCCTGATCTCGTTGTTCCTTTCGTAAACATGCAAAGTGAACAAGCTCTTCTAAACACAATATCTGGTTGCATTCGCTGTTGGAAAGCAGTATAATCCTTTTTAAAAACTCCATCTGCGTGCCATATGCCATTCTTGCACGCAACTCTTAGTATGCGCAGTAGTCGATGTCACCAACATAGATTTGTCTTCTTGCAGGGTATGTCGTTCAGCGGATGCGCGCTCGGTTGTTCTAGGCAGGAATCCAAGTCATATAACACCAAGGTCACCTCTTATAAGTCGCTGCGGACTTGGGTACAGGGCAATTCTCCGTTTTAAGGCCAGTCGTTGCACAGTGCCTCCATCGAGAGTACGAAGAGAGGGGCCCTATTCCATATCGAAAATATAGACTCGACCTTATCACCCTGCTTGTTTTAGGATCTTCTAGGAGGAGCTGCAATCCGGATTAATCACACGCTGGCAAACAATTGCACTTATTATTTATTATGAGATATATGATACATTTTGGGCATACGCCGGAAGATGGACCGTGCATGGAACTACTACAGCTTGTTCTAATGTTTTATTGGGCGTTATGATACTTGGAGAGAAAGAGAATATATAGTAGCTGGTGCAAAAAGGTAGAGAAATAGGAAGCAGTGCGGCGCACTATTCTGATTGGAACCACTTAGTAGTTTGGAATTCGGCCTTTGGTGTGGCTAAGCATCTGGGCCGGTCGTGCTTTAACCCTGGATATGAACTCCGTGATGCCCAAGCTGAAGGAAGATTTGAAACGTTCTCAGGAAGGAATGGCTTGCTTGCCAATCGTGAACTGATTCTTTGACCCAATATGTACAGGTGCATGTCGACCGAACACGAAGGTGTATATTGTCTTTAGCATCCACATTGCTGTTCTTTACAGGTCCAGTTAGATAGACTTCACCAGGAATTAAAACTTAACTGCCAATAAAATTTCAATCTACTATGCGCCTAAGTGTATCCACTGCCATTAAAAGAATCCTGTCTACTTCTTTTCGCATAGAAGTCCCCCATTAGATGGGGATGTTGCCGTGAGCATCACCATGGACCCCTGAATTTCCACTGCAAACTAGCCCAAGAGCAACAATAGTAACACAACGATGGATGTAGGCCCCCTGAGATACATGGGGATTCTCTTTACTCGTATTTGGCGAAGAAAGCGTTTTGCTGTATATTTAGTTGCTGAGTGATATACCGACACTGAGTGCTGATGAACTTTGGAAAGATCTCTTAGAGCACAAAGATGTACAGAGATAATCAGCTTTAATCCTTTGTCACCATGACTAAAAGCAAACGGAAAGTTTCGGTAGGTAAGCAGGTTTAAACTAATGATCTAATCCAGTACAATATATCATATGAATGCTTTCGGTGCGGGCGCGAAATGTTCATTGATTCAAAGGCAGTACCTAAATTACCCGGAGGCACTCACTTTGCAGAAAATTTCCACGTAGATGTTGAGGAAACACCCTTCAAGGGAGAGTTAAGTTACAGACGAAAAAAGAAGAAAGAAACGCACATACGTAACGTATATATACAAGATGTCCCAAAATTAGACTGACAAACTACGGTAGCGGATAGATAACATTAGTTTAAACACATTTAGTTAGGGAAAGGTTTTTGCTGCGGTGCTTCTTTTAAGCGCTAGACGAGTTAATGTCAACGCAACCGTTGTAAACGCGCGCTCATTGCGATTAACACACAGTACATCGGCGTGAAATATTCTGCAGTACTCTCGCAAATATCAGCCTTTTCTCTAATTTCGGCAATTGCGCAGTTTGATGATGATGATGATGATGATGATGATGACGATGATGATGATGATGATGATGATGATGATGATGATGATGATGATGATGATGATGATGATGATGATATGCGTATAAGAGTGCCCAACTGCAGCGATTATCAGCGCCCTTTAAAGAATCATTCATGGCAAAAGTCAGATGTACATAAATGGTTCTAAAACTGCATATAAGTGTAAATAAACTTACAAAAAATACATGTACATAACAAAAACAAAAATGAAATTAAAAGAAGTATAAGGCCAAACAGTAAAAGGTAATCCTCCCTAAATTCCGAAATATAACTTAGAAAAGAACTTAAATACCTTCTCCACTGTTTTGCTGTCATCCGCTAGTAATTCTGCAAATCTGGCCGGCGGCTGCACAGACTTCCTAGGGTGTGCTAGGAAAAAGCACTCTAGCAGCAGGTGTGTGACAGATAACGCTTCATTGCAAAAGGGACAAACTGAAGCAGGCTCCATTCTAAACCCAAAGCTACGCGTAAAACGCAGTGCCCAATGCGTAGCCGAGCCAAACTTACCTCCTCACGATGAGATGAACAACAGGAGCTAACCCAGGGAATCGGAAGTTCTTTCACATATCTAACTTTATTGCTACGGAGAGCGGATCACTCTTCCTGCTAGCAGGACTGCACAGCACTCCACAATACAACTCTAAAATCTTCATATGTAACAAATGGTACACTAGTCCTGGGCTCCAGGGTAGCCATCTTAACTGCTAAATCCGCCATTGCATTCCCCAGCAAGCGAACATGACCAGAAATCCATGCACACACCATGCTAACGCTGGAAGTGTGTAAAACGTGGAGCGGATCCTGCATACGCTGCACAAAATGGTGGTAGTTGTATAGCTGCCGAAGGCTTTGAAGTACACTGGGGGAATCACTCAGGATTAAGCAGTCCCCCATCTTTCGTCGACATGCATATAAAATGGCCCGGTACCTTGCATAAAGCATTACAGTATAAATGGAAGTGCTGTTAAGAAATCCGAAACCATATGTTTGGGTTCCACACACATGAGCAGAACCAGACCATTTCAGTTCCTGAAGCCATCAGTATAAATTAAATAGCTCTCTTTATAACACGATAAAAGTTCTAAAAAGCATGCGTGGATACTAGACATAGACATGTTCCATTTATCGTATTTAGTCATTCCCAGATCAACGTGGGATGCTCTGCACAGCCAAGGAAGGTATGCTCTCTCCCCCTTAGAATACATCTTGGGCATTTCACTATCAAGCTTTCTAAGGAGTTCCCGAAATCGGAAACCAGGTGGCTTTGGTTTAAGAGAGTTGTTCCTATAACGCGCATCCATTAAGGTGTTGAAGAACGGCGTAAACGTTGGATGCAATTAAGTCCACAGCCATAATTTACTAATAGCATATTGCGGCCTGTACTGCAGAAGAGGTTCTGCAGATTCAGCATGCAGTCTTATAACGGGGCTTGTTGGAAATGCCCCAACTGCTATACGTATGCCGCAAGTATGGACTGTGTCTAACCTCTTCAGCACAGATAGTAGTGCTGAGCCATGAACCATACTGCCACAATCTAATTTGGAACGGTTGAGAAAGCGATAAAGTCGCAATTAACACTGTAAGATCCGCTCCCCACGATTTTGCACTTAGTACGCGCAAGATATTTAAAGATAGGTCACATCGTAGTTTAGTTGTGCTACCTGTGATGACCAACAAAGTTTTCTATCGAATATCAATCCACGGAACCGCCTCTCATCTGCGAAAGGTAGTAGATCTGAGCCCAAACGGAGCCTTCGAAGTAATCGACTCTGACGGCCCCAGAAATTAAAGCAGATTGTTTTCTCCGCTGAGAATCACAAACAGTTTTTTAAACTTCAATTCCTAAGGTTGTCTAAGGTGGTCTGTAGACGGCGCTCTAGAAATGGTGTGCGCTAAGATGTACAGAAGACTGCAAAGTCATCTACAAATAGGGATGACAAGACCCCTGGAGGAACACATTTCGGGATAGAATTAATCGAAATTTCAAACAACGTAACACTTAATACCCATCCTTGTGGGACACCGTTCCCCTAAACAATACGATTCGAAAGAACCGAGCTGACCCTTATTCGCAAAACGTGGTCTTTCATGAATGCCTATGGGAAAAGTGGTAGGCGTCCACATGTATTCCAGGTGTGCAGAGTGCGTAGCAATCCTGCCCACCAACACGTATCATAAGGCTTTTTAAGGTCAAAAAATATTCCGACGGTTTCACATTTCTTAAGGAATCCGTTCATATTCTGTGTCGACATGGACACAAGATGACCTTCTGTTGAACAGCGTCGTCAAAAACTGCACTGGATGTTACCCAGTAGGTTGTGCGTTTCCAGCCAACATACTAACCGCCCAGTAATCATGCGTTCCATCACCTTGCACACGCAACTGGCGAGGGCAATCGGATGGTAGCTAGAAAGAAGGTGATGGTCCTTTCCAGCTTTCAAGATAGGTATAATGGTGGCTTTTCGCCTCTGCTCAGGAAACATGGCATCAACCCAAACAAGCTTATGGAACTCCAGTAGGAATGCCTCACCTTCAGGCGAGGGATGTTGTAACATTTGAACGTGGATTCCGACCGGTCCAGGTGCTGACAGTCGCGAAGATGAAAGAGCTGTTCTAACTCTGCCAAGGTCAGGAGACGGATATACTCTTTAAGGTTTATCGAACAAAACACGAAACCTTGCAATTCTACCTGAGTCTTAATTGAGATGAACTCACGAGCATAGTTATTTCAGCTAGACACTTTAGCGAAAACACAGACGAAGGTGTCGGCACGTCAAAGGGATCAACAACAATTCCTGCAGATGTTCTCAGACCAGCGATTGGCAAATGAGTCAATTTTCCGGCCTCGCCCCTAAGCTTACCCCATATATCAGAGGAAGGTGTACGTCTGTTAAAAGATGATACAAAATTGTTCCATGAGGATTTTTGCTATCCACAATTATTTGTCTATACTTTGCACGCGCTTTCTTGTACTTAGGTTACTCACAGTGGGGTGTCAATGGAATACACTTAGAGCACGTCTATGAGCACAAATAGCACTCCGGCAGTCGTTCGTCCACCATGAGACAGGAAAGCGAACGGGATGTGTAGTCGAACATAGAATGGACTCTTCTGCTGCGGAAAGAATCTTCTCTGTGAGATAATAAACTAATTCATTCACAGAATCGTACTCGTAATTATAAAGAGTCAACTGGGTGTAAAGGTTCCAGTTGGCACGATCAAAGCGCCAGCTAGATATCCGTGATGGAGACACATCTGGTGCTAAGAGACTAACAAGACGTGGATATTGGCCACTGGAATGTAAATCAGAGATGACATTCCATTGTAATAAACTTCTGACTGGGATGAACAAACTACCAAATCAATGAGCGAATAGGTTTTAAATGACTCTGAAAGGAACGTTGGCTCCCCGGTGTTCAGAAGAACCAAGTTATTGCTCTCCATGAATCTTGCAATGAGATTGCCTCTCGAACATGCCCGATTTGAGCCCAAATTGGGTGATGGGCATTTAAGTCTTTCACTATGAGAAACGGTGTCAATAGCTGGGAAACCAGATCTTCAAGGTCAGTTAACGAGAGGTCATCAGATCGTGGTAGATATACATTGCAAATGCAATACTCGATTGTTGGCATGTTAATCCTTACAGCTACTGGCAGGATGTCAGAGTGTAACCGTATAGGATCTACAAATATATCATCCCTGAGAAGCATCATAGTGCCCCCATGAGAAGAAATCCCCTCTTCTGTCTCAATATCACACTTAAGTGGTGCGTAACGTCTGATTTTAAAATTGGCTTGTGGTCGTAACATAGTCTCTTGTAAGTACACCAACAAGGGGCCGTGCTTGTTGAGGATAGTTCAGGGTGTGGTCGATATGCTCTTAAGCCTCAATGTTATATTGTAGGATAACCATGGCAACAGCATGTCTCCCTCACGCTCAAGAGGTCCCGAGTTCAAATCTCGGTCAGGGTGAGTTACCTGGATAAGGTTTTTTCCGGAGCTTTCCCTTATCCTGTAAGACGAATGTCGGGCAACTCTAAGCTCTATGGACCTCGGACTCATTTGAGCATCATTTCATCCATTCCATTCATCGTCCGATATGACTTAACGTTGGAGGACGTCAATGACAAAAAAATGGCAACAGTAACGGGATAAGATCTCAAATCTATATTGACATTACCTAGATTTGAGCGGTGGTTGGCTCATTTTGCCCCTTTTTGGGTGTTGGCCTAACACTCGTTTCAGCAAGTTTATCCTACCTTTTCTTTGCTGCCATTCTGGCAACATGATCAGTTTCTTCCTGCTATATATCTTCTATGGCGGAGGTCTGTTTCCCTTCTGGAACTTTCGGTTCGAGACGCTCGAACTACAAAAGACGAAGATGACTTTTGCCAATCGGAGTCCTCTCCAGATGACTCCTCCGAAGATGATTTCCGAAGCGATGATCGTGGGCTCCTTTTTCCTTTGGTCTTTACGGGAGCAGACTTGGCGATTTCCTTGAGAGGGGCAGCTCTATCGTATTGGGTCTTAAACTTTATTTCTGGTGCTTGGTACATTACGGGCAGCTTACTCTTATTGGTAGACGTCGATGGTTTATCCGATGACATAACTGAGGTGCTCACTGCTGTTCGTGCTGGTGTCTGTTTCTTTGGATGTGATCTTGGTGTGATTATTTTTTCGGATATTATTGCCCTCTTTATGTTGCAAGGTTCTGTTCTGGTACCGGCTCAGCTGCAACTGCACTGTAATTAGCGGTTCTAGGGAGAGAAGGCTGACGAATACGCAGGAGTTTCCGGGCTTTCAGGAAGGACACCCTCTTTCTTGTCCGGCTCTCTGGGATCGCCTTTTCCTCCATAAAACGGGACATTCTCTGGGGCTCGATGAATGATTACCACTGCAGTAAACATGTGTTGCAGGTGAAGTGCATGCATTATCATGCTTGGCTTCCCCACAGTCAACGCAATTAGCAACTCCATTACAAGAGTCACTCGAATGGCCAAAGCGCTGGCATTTATAACACCACGGTGGATTGGGTATATACTATTTCACTTCAGTAGCTTCATACACTGCCTTAATCCTTTGCGGGAGATCTACCCGATCAAAGGTAAGAAATTGGGTAAGAGTGAGCACAAGCTCACCTCGTTGTTTACGGTGAACTCGATATACATTTGTCACACCTTGTTCCAGCAAGTTTTTCTGAATCTCCTCATTGGATATACCGTCCAAATCGCTGGTGTTCACCACGTGAGGAGTTCAGAGTCCTATGAAGTTCGCTAATGACCTGAGCTGTTTAGCGCCCTTAAGCCCAACTAATACTACTCCTATACAGTTACACGCGCAGCGGAAAGCTCGCAAGCATTAGCTTTTAAAATGTTTGTAGCCTGCGTCTATGAAACTGTCTCGACCAAGAGCGTGTCATTGCGTCATCGAGTACATGATTTTACTGGACCAGAAGTATTATCTAGACCCTTTTGAATGATAAACGGGTTCACGGTTGTAAATTTTCGACCTTCCTCAGTTCCAAAAATGACCAAATATCGAGGACTACAAGACTCAGCTACTTCCCTTCCACACTTCCTAACAATTTTATTGATTTTATCAGTTCCTATAGCGACGATATTCTCCACCATTGCAAACGTCTCCGATGATGTGCTCATATCCTAGGCGCCACCCAGCTTAGGTGAGAGTCCTGGCCTAAACCTAGCTCAGCACAGGGTCTCACCTCTTAATGTATAGACAGAGGGACCCAATTGCCTTCAGGAGTGTTACAGCTCATGCAATGCCCCCCGCCACCCGGGAGTGACATTTATCAGCGGATACGAACATAATTCTACATGATAACCAGGAGCTTGTTGTTAGACGTTACTCAGTCACAACTGCGCTTCCCACTCCACATACCCGCGCTAGTTTATCCGTCAGACGTGTGTTCAGGGAGGTTAGGGTTAAACACATAAGTGGACCATAGTTTTGGGCGTTTGAAAGAACACTCTCACCTCACAGAGGTACCCAATCGAGAGATTTATCTCGGGACCCGGGGATCGCCAATTCCCGTACCTACCACAGTATGCCTCTGGGGGAAACTGCGTAGGTTATTCGTACTACAAGGTCCTCTTCAGATTCAACAGACGTCTCACACATTGCAGTCTTCAGGTACCCCATTAAAAGAAGTCAAGTGGAGTAAGGTCACGGGAGCGTGCCGGCCTCGCAATGACTGCACTTTTGTCTCTCCAATGATAGCCGTAAAATGACGACGTGTTTCAGCACCAAAGTAGCTAGTGCCCCATCATTTGAGACCAAATGTCCTGTGTGATATGAAGGGAAATTATTTCCATTAGATTAGGCAAAACTCCTTGCAGGAATAATACAAATTTTAAAAATTGGTTCGAGCCAGCAAATTGTATGGACCAATTGAAAAGTTATCCACAAGGGCGATCCCCACAGTAACACCAAATATCAGTTGACGTTACCTCTGAAAGGTATCACGGGGATTTTCGAAGACCCGAATATCTGAATTCCGACTGTTAAATAGTGCTCACATGTGACAGCTGCTTCATTTGTGAAAATGGCATGGCATTGCATGCAAACACTACATTGGTTTCAATCTTTTCCGGATACCGCTGACAAAATTGCTTTCGCAGATGTTAGGCTTCAGGCTTCACTGTGTGAAACTTTACAAAGTGAAACCGGTGCAACAATATTTCCTGCAGAATGCCTTCCACAACGCTATGACTTAGGTGTAATTGTCGAGCGATGGCCGGAAGTACTAGCGAAAGGATTGCTCTAAGACGTCTGAACGTGACGTTATTGTCCTTCTGCTTGTCTATCCAAAGGGAAATGGTGGTGTCTCAGTGAGAGCACGGCAGAATATGGGACGTCATTGCAGTCTTTCGTTAACCTCAATGGCTTAGAGTTCCAGCATTTGCTTTGCAATTCGCTTAAATGAAGCACCGCAGCAAAAAACGTTGCTTAGATAAGGTTTAAAATAATGCTATTTCTGTGACTCCCAAAGTTTTTTGGTCAGTTTTGGTAGTTAGGCACTATATTGCTGACCTTGGGCGAGAGCAGCAAGTTCAAAGCTCATTCAGATTCCGTTGACTTGAAAGTAAGTGTGCGAAAAAATTGACGCAAACGAGAGGCTAGTAGAGTCTGTGGTGAATGAATTGTGCGATCGAGGTAGACATTATTATTCAGTTACTAGAAGAGATAAGTAAGGAGTTCGTCGACGCTAGTGACTACCACTTGCCAATTGCTCCAAGTTGTTAGTGCCTTTCTAAACTACAAGCAGCTGCTGATCGTATGCAATGTACCACGTCTTTGCTGATCTCCGGTTTTGACGCTGATAGTCTTAGCTCCATTAATATACAATGGAGGTCTCGAGCAACAATATAAGTAAAGGCGCCGAATGCTGTTGAGGTGCAGGAGTATGCTTTATAAGATCCACTTTAAAATTTCCATGGTCCAGAGTAGATCCAGATTCCAAAGGCAGTGTGTGACTGTGCTCAGCCCTGCAGCTAGAACACTGGGAACCACTTGTGTGGTATGGGCATGCATGAGTAACAGCAGATGAAGTTTTATTATGCCACAACGGATTATCAGATCATACATGACCAATGTATGTAAACAGTCGCATCGGTAATATTTGGCCACGATATGAATGCACTCGGCGAGAAGAGTTACTAAATAGAAACGTCATAAATGGGCGGGGTACCGCAAGTACAGTTCCGATAATGCAAACATTAACAATACCGAGACGCTTCCAATGTGGCGTGCAAATGTAGTGCAGTTCAACACGGTGCTTCTTTGAACCTTCTCCTGTGCAGTTTAGTGTAGTGGCAGTTGTAGTGCTCGTAATAAAATTGGCGTGTGCTGGTTAAGAGTTTAATTATGGAGACACCTACAAAGTTACAAACAACAAGAAAAAGTATCCCATTGAGAATGAAAACGTATCATATATCAGGTTATACAGTTCTATACACAATAAAAATGGGAGAAAAATTGACTCGTACCCCGCGAAAAAGCAAGCAGATCCATCATGAACATAATAAAGGATTTCGAAAATGCTTCAGCGAGTGGGGTTAAGCTTACAACTCCGAGGAAAAATCGAAGATCACGCAAAATTATATCTCTTGATGATTTTGATAAGTGCGTTTTGCGTATAAAATTTTTGGAGTATTATGAACAGAAGTAGGGAATTCGTACTTTGAGAAAACTATAGAACTTTGCTAAAGAAGAAATAAACTTTCAGTGTGACAAAGAAACATTTAGAAAAATATTAAGAGAAATGGCATTTAAGTTCAGGAAATGCAAAAACAAATGATCTGTGCTAATGGAGAACCCACAAATTGTTGCAAAACATGCAGAGTACTTAAGGGCTATTAGTGTAAATGAAAAAGGACGATGTAAACCAGTAGTTTATACAGACGAGACTTGGGTCCATACTCACTATACCGTCAAGAAGTGCTGGCAACATGAGGAAGTACCAGGTATTTTTACTAATACTAATGCTGGTCAAGGAGAAATTGTTGTACATGCGGGAGGATCCGTGGGATTTATTGAGGGAGCGGAATTGATTTACGATTCAAATTCCAAATCAACAGATTACCATGATGAAATGAGTAGAAAAAATTATAAAAAGTGGGTAGAAGTGAAATTAATACCAAATATTCCACCTGAAAGCATTGTTGTGGTCGATAATGCACCGTACCATACCGTACAGGAAAATCAATCCCCTAATACTTCATCTCGAAAGGCACAGATTATTCATTGCCTAACAGAGAAGAAAACTGAACATGATCCGCAACTGACAACAAATGAACTTCTAGAGATAGTGACAATCAACAAATAAAAGCCTGTTTTATTGGCTTGACAGAATAATTGCACAAAGAGATTTTACAGTCTTATGCCTTCCTTCATACCACTGTGACCTTAACCCAATAGAGCTGATCTGGAATTTAATTAAACTAAAGATTGCAGCAAAAATGTATCATCGATTACTTTGAGTAATCCGAAAGCTATGACAACAAGCTGCATAGCTAAAATTACACAAAAGGATTGGATAGAAGCAGGCAAACGCGTGAAAAGAATTGAGGAAGATTTTAAGCGCCGAGATGGGTTAATGCAGGAAGCAATTGAAGATACATTTATAAACGTGTGTCTAGAGAGAAGCAATGATGATGACGAAGACTGAATTCGTGATGAACGTTATTTCGAGAATATGGATATTGAAGGAAAAGAACGCAGAGATACCGCTGATGAAGGGAATATTGTCATGGATACAGCAGATGAAGGACATGAAACAAACATTCCCGTACGTGCTACTTCCGAGATATAAAGTGAATACATCAGCAGGTGAGTACTCTTTTAATTCTGGGAGTGTGCATTCCCACAATCACCCTCCCCCTCATTACCCCTCGCTGTGCGCAGTTCCCTAAGCTTAATGTAGTAAACAAAACTGTGGCGCGCTCCTTCAAGTGCATTCATATCTTGGCCGACTCGTAGTCAGTGATGTCATTCTCCTATGTTTATGTCACTGGGGTGAAATCCCCCACCTAGGAGCTCTATATTCAGGAGAAGCTCTCCTTCACGGGTACGAAAACCCGAGAACTCAACAACAATCTCTGCTTTGATCCAGCACCTGTACCTCTACTGCCGCCGCGCCAACACCGCTAATGTGCCGCTAAGCTCCTACACTCAGCCATTCTTCAAATGTTTGTACATGAATGGTGGTTAGCATTCGGACACACTCATCGTATTTTAAGGCACAGTATGCCTTTGCGCATTTTCTGAAATATTGGTTGTCACTTGCAAAATACTTAAGATAGGGATTTCCTCTTCTAAGCATTTCTGAACGTCAGAATAATCATAGGACAAGCAGTGCTTGATTTTTGCCATGTTGTGCAACATAACGAAACAGCTTAGGCGCGAGCAACAGTTCCTACACAGGTTAGAGGAAACCCTGCCTTTGAGAAATGGTTAAAAATCGAAGTTACAGTAATTAACGATGATGCAGCGGTAGGCTTTAGTAGTTGGTTACTCTTTTTTGGGTTCATTTTATCCTATAATTATTATCTCTCCTAACTGAAGGACAATGAAATATTTTACAACATATGAAGAGTCTCCAGTACAGAAAGGCCATTGTGACCAATTGAGTTCTAGGCAACCTTTTACCAAATATTTTGCCAGAGGAATCTAAGAATTTTTTCCCAACAATTTGCCCTCTTTGTCATAAATACAAAGATAGTTTATCAATTCTATAATTAATTTCACTTTTGATGTATTTACTTATCGTCTTTTCTGCTTCATACTGTGCGATAGAGCTCGTCTCCTAATTCCTTTGAAACCTATGAATACCAACTTGAGAGCTTGGAGGTAAAATAAACAAATAAATAAAATAAAATAAGGTCTGCATATCTAATAACCCGGTTTCTGAATCTATTCCAGGCCTGATTTTTAACTTTATAAACTTCTGAATCAGATTTCACAAAACAATTTATAAATTTTGCAGATATAATCTACTTTCTACCTTAACGAACTAACTAACTAAAGATTACTGGATTCCAGTAACCTTACAAATTTAATCAATTTAAAACAGTCTGTTTTCTACTTTGCTTCTTCTTCAACAATATAAATCAAATCTACATTTCTACTACAGCTTTAATTCTTATAGCAAGCTACGAAAGACTGTTTCCTACAGTTTTAAAATTTCCTCTTCTGCAACTGGTATCCAAAGCTTCCTCCTACTGGTATCCATCTCCTAAAGGAGCTGGCATCAGTAGATGGAGCTCGTTCGTCAGTTCCAGACATGCGGATAGTCATCTCTCCGCTTTTGCATAATTAGTTGCATCTGTCCGCATCTTGGAGGTAAAGTAAATGTGAAGATCTACTCCCATTAGTCCTGGACCCGTAGGACCAGAACCCGGGCCTCACAGGTTTGTTTTACCGCAGGACAGTACCTATTTTATAAACTGCCCCCCCCCCCCCGCTGAACACGGCAGACCGGACGGAAGTGGATACGCCACTTACGCGCCGGTCCTTAATGAACCGGCTACCAAAAAACCTTGGTAGGGCCGCCGGTGATCTAGTACACCAGCTACTAGCTCTGCAGGCTAGCACCCGGGACTTATAAGGCAACCCTCTACCCCTCTGGGTAGCCGGGGCCTGGCCTGAGGTACCCAATTTCCCGTGAGTGGCGGGAACACACTGCCCCCTCGAGACCAACCCAATCCGAACAGCTCCCAGAGGGAGGGGCTCGAATGTTCGGCCCGAGGTTCCTCTAGTAACGTCAGAGGTACCACGAGTGCTAATGGTCCGCAGCGCCCGCACCTTGCAATACTCGACCTGGCGATGTGGTCACATTGTGACCACCACATATATTAGTCTGGCCACCATCTTTGTGCCCTGTATCCTGGGAGTTCTGCTTCGGCTACCGAGCAGGAAGGTTATGTGTGGTTGAGACTGCGTGGTTTTGAGTTTTTAATAGTTTATAGTTTTATTTTTATAGTAATTCTCTTGTTTTGATGCTTCAGTAGTAACGTAAGTAACCATCTAAGTTAAATGCGGGCAAGTTTTACTAATAAGAAGAACAATAGTAAATTAGAGCAGTGAGCATTGTATGTGATACGCTGATGCTCATTTTTTTTGACTTTATTTTAACACTGGTGGAGGTTTGTAAGGTTGCTGGGAGTATACATGAGAGAGAGGAAAATGTTTTCACTCTTAGTTGGGTAACATCTCCAGTTAAAACCAGTAAATGTGTGGCCAATAAGGAATCTGAGAAAGTATACATGGAGAATTAGCATGATTACATTGCAGAGATAAGCTACACCACTGAAAAGGAGAAAGTTAGTGTTGAAAATAAGAGCAAGGTTTTTGGCTTATTGACAAATTTCAAAGAGAATTAGAAAATATAAAATAGGAGGAAGAGAAGGCTCGAAGGGAAGTGCAAGTGTAAAAGGAATTGAATGAAAAGGAGAGAAATGAAGTTAAACAATCCTATGTGTCTTATACGAATGTTGAGGCCTTTTCACAGCCGAAGGAAAAATATATTCAGTTTCAGAGAAACATAAACAAAAAAACATGCGCTCTGTTTATGTCATCGACAAAATATTAGGACCCAAAGAAGTAAGGATGATTGTTTCAACAAAATTGAAACCAGCACAAAAAAGAATTGAAGTTCAAAGTCTGCGTATGGCTTGAAGCAGAATCAGATGAAGCTGCAGAATAATTAAAAGTCAATTAAGACATTAAAATTGAAAAATCTAGGAAACGTAATCCCTTGCTTATGTTATATGATGTAATGACATTAAGGGAAAGACGTCAATGAAAGAAGATGTATAGACATTTTGAAGAGGTATTGGATAAAAAGACGTTTGACGAGGGTTCTAATTTTACGTTTAAAATCGACCCAAAGAAAGAGGAATATGTTCAAAGTGTTTTGAGGGTTTCACCTAAACTGAGAAAATTAATTATTAGGAAAACAAGGCTTTACACAGATTTTCAGGCCGTAAACGTTAAAGGTTTCGTTTGTGTTTCCAAATACGCTAAGTGTCAGGCATATGCACATGTGGTAACACATTGCAGCAGACTTCAAGTTTGTGGTCATTGCGGAGAAAAAGGCCATCATCAGAAGAATTGTTTGATAAAGGATCAGGATCCTGTGTGTGCACCATGTATTTTTAGGAAAAAGTGTGTAAAGATAAGAATAACTGTTTAACGTATAAATTGTATTGGGATCCACCATAAATGGGACGTGGTATGATTGTGACGAAACAGATAAAATAAAGCGGGAAAAGTATAAGGAACACACCTAGCAGAATTAAGGGTCACTTAAGAATAGGAACAGAACATAAAATAAGATTACAGGTAATTCACTTCGTTTAACAAAGTAGAACTTTGTGAGGTTGGGACTCTGATCAGTGACGATGTAGTAATAACTTTAAGAAGATTGAAGGAGACCTTGATATCATTATGAATGACTTTTTGAACGAGGATCAAGAAGAGGAAGAAGTAAACTGCATGCTAATGGAGGATATTGGTCATGAAGCAGCTGCTAATATCTATTGATGACCAAGCAAATCAAGCATTGGATTTCACCGGTGAAGTTGGCGATGTTAAGTGGCTTTTCCGACAGGCGACTTCCAGCTGTACCGGATACTGTGTCATCGCCCGTTGCTGACGCTGGTTACGAGTATTTACAATTCACTGGAAAGTACAATGCAACTGAGTAGGTTAGAAGATAAACATTTATATACCGCCTTTAACTACAATGCTCATATTAGCGGCCATTCTCCTTTGGAACGTATCGAGGGTGTTTAAATTGTTAGATAACGCACACATTCGCACTCTTATTCATACTTCCAGACACTGAGGAAGATTCGGAATTATCTTGATTGGAGCAAACTCCCCACCCCCACCGCCGGGAATCGAACCCGGGAGCCCTAGCACGACAGGCAGGTGCTCTACCGAATGAGCTACGGGGCCAGCCAGGCAAACTTTATTAGCTGCTTTAAGACAGGTAATTATAACATTACATCCAAGTGGGGATTCGATTATTTTTCCAGTTCCTGGCGCAATGGACCGAATAGAGTTAAGAGTCAATATAACTTCCGATGCCAATGATCCATTAAAATTATTAGAACAAGTATTTTGTTAGAAGGGGTGGTAATTTGGACCTCAAGGAAATTTACTTACATTTTGTGAGACCATATGGTAGGTTAACTTTCGATTAAAACTAGAAGTGGCCAAATTGCTATGCTCATGTGGGACATGATGGTGCAGCCTATCCCAAAATTGAAATTCAAAGTCTATAAGGCCTACATTTCCTAATATTCCTTTTCACTCAATACTGTCACCTTTCCAAAGTAAATGTATCTTCCTTACAACAAATTCCTGTATACCTGTGTCTAAAAGCAAAAGGTGGTTTGATGGTGATAGGTTTTGCACATAAAGATGAGGGAAATGTAAGAAATTAGTAGCACATCATAAGGTGTCTAAGAATGTGACCTCGGGAAATTCAGCAAAGTATGCTAGTACTACGATTATTAGAGTTCAAAAATTACGTAGAAGAGTTATAGATCAACAGTCACTGGATGGGCAAAATAAACATTCTCTGGGAAATGCGAGTGACATATTTCTAAAGCTTAGAAATGGAAAACTTATAAGAGTGTAATTCTCAGATTTTAAATATAGCTCAAATTAATGCCCGAAGGAGTAAGTTATATCAGAGCTGAATAAATGGAAAGAGGAATTGAATCTAGACATTTTGTGCATACAAGAACCATATGTTGTTAATGGAAATATGTCACCTGTGATGGCAAAAGTAATTTGTAATGGAAATAATCCTATGGCAGCAATACTGGCAGTAAACAGTAACCTATAATTTGTAGATATAACGCAGTTTGGTGACTTGCATACCTATTGTATGAAGATCACTCTCGAGCCTGCTACATTTATTCTAGCAAATTGTTACTTTTAATGTGGCCATGAAGTTTGTCCGTATTTAAATAAAATTAGACGTGTTCAATATATATTTAAAAACTATGAAGTAATGCATACTAAGGCTGCTAACGCAAAATGCACGCGGTGGTTTAATCAAATAACAGATAGAAGTTCAGAATTGCTGAGAAATTAATTTCGGAAATGGATTTATACTGAGTTAACCGGCCACTAAACGCGCCAACTCGCCAAAAACGCCGGGTGGCAATGTTGTAGTGTTTGGTTAGGGAGATAAAAAACATCAAAATTACAAAACTATATTTTAAGAGGTACTACACATATCTGCCACTTGTCTATTTGTACAAGCAGGGCATCCAAACTTTTGGCACAATCTAAAGAAAGAAAGTGCAAAATTGCAAATTTATGGATGAGAAGGACTTGAAAAGGGAGTCTCGTGGCCACTGACCAGAGTACACCAGTAATTATAAATCTGATGATGTGTGTGCTATACTACTTAAAGACAACAGTGACGTAATTCTCTTGTCCATCTTTATAGGGAAAATTTCTATATCAAAAGTGGAAGGATTTGATAGAAAGGGAAAAGAACACATGGAGATACTCTCCAGCTGTTATGTCAGCTTATAATAAGCACATGGGCAATGTTGACTTTTTAGATAGCAATATTGCTCGATTTCAGGTTCTTATGAGATAGTGATATTTTATATTATTTTATCACTTGCGTGATGTATAATAAATGTTTGGGTGCTACATAGAAACGTTTGTGCTAAAACAGGGAAGAGTTCATTAGAACGGAAGACATTTAGGGTGGATTTGGTACAATTTTTGTAAACGAGGCCTACAAGGTGTAAAAAGCGGCAGACCAAGAATTTCAGATCCAGTAGAAGAAGTAAGAGATTTCGTGGCTCCTCTGCACCAACGGTGTGAGATGTGAGAAGAGATGAAGTTGGTCACTGGACGTACCATCCATATAAGAAACCAGACTGTAAAGGATTCAGTATTTGCTGCTAGAAATGTAATGTGGAGCTCTGCCTAAATAAAGAAAATTCCTTTGCTGAATTTTATAAGGTATAAAAAAAACTATACATGAGAATTTAAATCTAATTAACAACAAAACTGTCTAGTTGTATTTCAAATCATAAAAATAATTTGTTGGTTTGAATAAAAAATAATAACATTACTTTGAATGCTCTGTATCCTTTACACCTAACATTCACATTCAGGCACATTTATGTGCAAGTTTGCACATGTACAAAATGATAAAACCCAAAAGAAATATAAAATCCAAAACTTGACAAAAGGTTTTCTACATACTTTTTCCAGGCATATTTATGTAGCTATCAACGCCATAAAAATTTTTAAGGACAAACAAAATACAGTGCATTGAAGGATTAAGGTAAACGGTGAAAATATTAAATGCAAATCAGAAGTTAAATAGCTAGGCCTGGTTTTAGATGAGAAACAGAATTTTGGGAAAAGAATTGGATTACATAAGGAAGAAATCCAAAAACATCATGCTAAAACTAAGATGGATGCTACAGACAAAATTTAAAATTCCACTAAGAACGATAATTACCTATCATTACACAATGTTTGGAGCGGAGGTTTGGACCCACGGGATGAATAGCGTTAAAATGAGAACATTTATTCGAAGCTCACAACGAAAACTTGTATTGCGACACATGGTGACTGTATGTACATTGCCAACAATGGCCTTATTAGGAACCACCGGAATATGTACGATTGACTTCCTAAACAAACTAAGGGCAACAACGTTTTGGCTGAAGAAACACAATTTTGACAAAGTATAAGAAAATTTGGGGAAAAGATCTATAACTGCAAGATCATAAGGAGGGAATCATACCAGACTGGCGGCTAGAGTGGCAAGAAGCGTTTGTTGGAAGTCGTATGTTTGAACCGTTTTCTAATTTTAAAGAAAGATTGAATTTAACTTGCATAAAACCCACGAAAGGAACCATTCATTATTTGACAGGATACGGCCCATATGGAACGTACTGTATGGAAATTAAGAAACGTATCAGTGATGTTTGTAAAAATTGTAAGTTTATCTTATTGTTTTATTCCCTTTACTTATATTTAAATAATATCCCTAAATTATATATTATTAATTTTTAATTACATTATATTACATATATTTTTAAATAAAAGTACAAGTTTGGAGTAATTATACCCCGGCTTTAGAAATTGGATGTCAGGGTACTGTATTGCCGATTTTCATTCATTCGTTCGTTCGTTCATCCATTCACTCATTCACTCACTCAGGCACTCGCTCATTAGCTCACTCACTCATTCGTTCTTTTATTTAATATTTTTATTTACTTTATTTATGTATTTATTTATTTGTTCGTTGTCCTCTCCATGTGCTGGGACCTTAAGTGCCTATCCTTCATCTTTCATTAAATAGGCTTGTTGCCGATTGAGTTGGCTCAGACCATTTCTGGGCTGAGTTCCGGAGGTATACTGGCAGCTGTTCCGGAGCCGAAGTTTTTTTTAAATATTTTTTTTAATAGTGGTTTTCTCTGGTCGCTAGAAAAATGTTGGGAAGGATAATTACAAGCCTTTAACTTTTTGTCACTCCATTTCCCGTCACTAATTTCACTGCACCTATTACATTGTTTGGCCGTTTCGGGATTTCCAAACTATTAGCGGGATTTAGCTCTTAGTAAACCGCTGTCTTCATGATTGGGGCAGGCCTTTGTGCCCTGGCTACCCCAGTGGACGTGTAAACTTGCGAGTGGCTACAGAATCGATTATATGAGGCACCGCTGGGGTGTCTCTGTGAAGTTGCTGGGGACGCTGCTCTCTTTCGTTGTCTCTCCTCAGGTCCAGTAACCCTTAGAATCATCTCATCACCATTCCCTCTCTGGAATCACTCCGGGTGGGCATAGCAACAGAAGATCCTCCAAGGGTCGAGGTTAAATCCCTTATTCTAATCGAGACATAGAGCAATAGAGTCACGAATAGGCCTGTT
Organism: Mantis religiosa; assembly: GCA_030765055.1. NCBI lineage: Eukaryota > Metazoa > Arthropoda > Insecta > Mantodea > Mantidae > Mantis > Mantis religiosa. Next base: position 134,286 of record JAUKNK010000081.1, on the reverse strand, counting down.
TGTTTACTAAGTAGCGCCAGATATTTAACTAACTTTTTGGGTAGAAATACCGCCCTTTGTTTGCAAGACCGAATATGTTTTTTTCCCTACCTAAAATTTTAAACCGAAACACTCTATGAAAAGCAGCTTCATTTTCTTCATTGCATGTCTTACATATTGAGTGTTAATACCACACTCACCCTTTAGTGAAACATATGTAGACTTGGTCCAGCTTCACTTCACTTTATTTTCTTTCCACAGACATCTTGCTGATGTGATTTAGTACAGTTTCCGCTGACACTTCGTTTTCCTTCTAATGCAGTTTCGTAAAGGCGTACGCACAAATCAGCCGTTTCCTTCAACAGTTTTCTCATGAGGAAACGAAAATCAGAGGTTCTAATCTCCTTCTGTCCAAACGTTCATTCTGCGGAAGCGAAGTCAAGGACAGAGCGCACAGATTTGCGTTACGTGCTTTTGCCGATTGAGTTGCTGAAGTGAATAGTGTTGGTCAGGGAGTAAAGTTGGACAACATTTACGCTGTTATACCTATACGCGTTCGTTACAACCCATCTGATGCATCCTGAATACGAGTCTTCGCAAGCTGCCAGGATATATGTGTACTGATACATGCTTGGGGTGAATAAGGATCAATGTAGGATAAGACTTAATATTATGCATGTATATGTTTAATAATTGGAAACGAAAAATGCTACCACAGAGTAAACATTCCGAGTGTCCTCCATAGCAACAATATATAATATGTGTTATCTTCTGCTATTTACTGTTATCTTGTCTATTCACTTTATTAACTAATTGCGTGTACTTATTATTAAAACACTAAATTACATATTATTCGGTTTTTAATAGAAGTACTTCAGAAATAATTTTAAAACTTCAGGTATGGGTTCCTCACACCAAAAGAAGGAAAAATGTTCATATGAACATATGTCCTATAATCCTTGGTTTTCCCGTTATTCCTGTCACCATGAAAGTGTAAGTTCGACGGCCTTCGGGGTCCAACCTCAAAACTTCAATTCTCTATACACTCACAGAAGGCTTTGACCCATTGTACTACATACGGTAGATGGCGAAGTGTTGCTATGGAGACTTGTTTAGGTTTGTCATTTGTAATCAGTCTGTCTTTAATGTTTCAATTGTGTACACGTAGTGCGTTAACTGCAAATGTTTCGTCCCACCGTGGCTAGATTATCATTTCGTGAACAGGTAGACAAAACGTTTAAGTATGGTCGCGCGAATGGTAATGGATGAAAGGCTGCACGGCTCTATCAGGTGGAGTTTCCAGACCGAAGACAACAGACTCATCTAACCTTTGTCATTGTTTACGTCGCCTTACTGAGACAAGTACCTTGCACCACGGACTATTCATTGTCAAGAGTTGTTCGTACGCCGGGACGCAAAAAAACGGATGTTAAAGTGTGTGGAAGAGGATCCAGGTATGAGTACAAGACAACTATCTGTGGCGTCTGGTACATTAAAAGGGGACAGCATGGAGGGTACTTCGTGAGCAGTTCCTACATCCAAATCTTATTCAATGTGTGCAGGGCCTTTCGCCTGCTGATTATACACCACGGTATAACTTTTGCCAATCCATTTTTGTCTCGTCAGTTTTGTTTACAGACGAGGCAACGTTTGGGAGGGATGAAATTTCCACAATGTAAACGTATTGACAGATCGTAATCCTCATGCTGTACTTCAGACTAGACATCAGCAACAGTTTAGTCTGAATATGTGAGCTGGTATTTTAGGTGACTGTCTGGTAATTCCATATGTTTTACCAGCATGTCTTACTGGTGTTTTCTACAAGGACATTATCCAGCACACTCTTCCCAACCTGCTTCACGAAGATGTGCCACTGCAAATAAAAAACAAAACATGTGGTTTATGCAGATGGGCTCTGCCATATTTTAGTCGCATAGTTCGAGATGCATTGACTGATATCTACCATGACCGATGGATAGGCAGAGGAGGACCAGTTACATGGCCTACAAGTTCATCCGACCTCAATCCTGTGTATTTTACATCTGGGGGCATCATAAATCATTGGTTTATGGAGCTGCTATCCCGGATGCACAAACGCTTCATCGACGTGTCATGGAAGCCTGCGAAACCATTCACCACGATCCCGGAGTTTTTGAAGGGGTGCGACATTCCGTGATTGCATAGAAGCAAGAGGAGACATTTCGAGCATTTTTGAGTTTTGTGTATTATAAGTGTACCACTGTGTTGAACACCACCTAACGAGAAAACAAAGGATTGTAGGACATATGTTCATGAAACCTTTTTTCCTTTTTTTGGTGGGAGGAACCCATACCCAAAGTGCCATCACATTCACTTATAGAATGTGCATACCAATTTTGTTACAGCTGGTAATATAGTAATAAAAGGCAAGTCTAATAGTAAATACCATATTCTTAATGGGCAGTTTAGCCTTTAATCTATGGTTTGCTAGTTTCATCGTGCCTAGTTTTGTGATGAATGTAATAATTTAACTCTATCATCCCCTGTAAAATATTGTAAAATATCTGTATTTCTCCTCGTGAACTACTGAGTAGTGGTGCTGAATACTAATCCTGTTAACAATTAAACTTTTTTCGCATACTGAACACAACATATCTCCCTGTTCCTTACAGAGGAATGTGTGCCTATGTGCAATCAGGCTGGAATATCATGTTTGAGTTTTTTGTTCCGTTCACGGTTACTGTAAGTTGTCTTTGTACACTCCTTCCTAAAACCTAGATGCACCTCTTATGTATAGCTACGTGTTCCACCAGTTCTAGTGGCGCATGTGTGCTATCTGACGCATATGCACTCCGGCTAATATCCCAGTTCCATGGCATCACCGTTGCAACCTCTCTAGTGAACGCAAAGATTAGGTAGCTATTAGCTCATATTAGAAATAAACTCACAAACTCACTAACCGGTTCACTCATAACAGTTACTTGTATAGACGCCAAAATGTTTCAGAGATAACCACAATATTTGTGATGTCCCCTTATGTCTCTCAATAGTGCTTCTATTGAAAGCACTGTCCCACTGAATTGGTTCTTTCCCTGGTGGTTTATCGGTAAGTGCCTTAGACTGAAATCTGGAACCAGTAGATATGTAAAATAGCTTACCTACCTCCAAGACAGCAAAAAGGCACGCAGTATGTTTTACTTCAGAGGCATTTAATGATCAATGGCAAGGCGCATGTTAACCATTAGAGTAGCACAATAATACCGTATCGCTTATATTGGTGACAACTTTGTACATCCGTTCCCAGAAACACTACGCCTTCGAGAATGGCATACTCTGGAATCCAGCAATGTTTGCCAGTCATAATACGGTTTAATTCTGCCGATTACTGACTTGGGGTGTCCCTTTGCAAGATGGCAGATATCGTCCTCTAGTAGGACCCATAGAACCCATTTTTACTTGATCAGCATTCAGGAGGCTTGCTGAAAAGCAGTTCGCGCCTTAGTACTCAGTCTGCCAAGAGACATGACGCATTTGCAAATCTCGATCTTGCTGATCCGTAGATAACGGTTTGCGTAGAGGCTGCAAAAATTTCTTAACTTAGCTCTCCACCATTTCGTCCCATTGCGAATGAAGACGATTCGTAACGCCCCAAACATACCAGGGCGATAGAAGATTTGACGCGGAAATGGCTTATAACGTTCCTCCCTTATTCAGTGTAGAGAATTCGGAGGACAGCAGCACAGTAGGCGTAATTTCTGCCCAGGTCAAACACTCGGTGTTACAATTTGCATGAACCATCGGCCACTTGGTGAAATTTTCTATAACCAATAGTAGGTAGCCAGGTAGCAAATTGCTTGTGCTTGCGAAACGACCTATCTGGTCAATACCATTTGTCAAACAACGCTTCAACGTAGCATTTAGAATCCAGCATTGAGGCACCCGCATTGGCTTGTTATTGTTCCATTATTGGTATCAGCGCTCCAAAACGTATCGATGATGAAGCGTATAAAATTGGCGAAGCAGCTTAGATCCAATTTACCTCAGGATACTTCCAGTATTACTGAATAAATCTCATCGCGGACAGCCTTCATCTTGCTCCACTCTGCAAACGAGTTCGCTTGTGAACAACTAGAATCCTTTCTGCATAACTTTTCAGTGGTACTTTGTAACCGACAATGTTCAGGCTTTAAGAAACAAGTTTACGTAGATTGTGCTCTGTGTTCTTTTTATTTGAATTGCCGTTTAACGCATGACCGCAAAGTTTAAGACCTTTGTCCTCTATGTTCGAAAATATAGGGCGTAGTAGCATATATCTTACAGAATGCTTTCAGAGTTACCTCCATAAGTGGTACGGATGTCGTATTGTCATACGTTTACTATTTAATTACTTAAAAAGCAAAATATTATTTAAGATCAATTTCGATAGCGTACTTACTTTGAATAGCTAACAACAATAAACGGAAACGTCATAAAATGCACACCTACCGTATTCTACAGATATTTTTATATTTCTGAGATTGTCGTACACAATGAACCTGAAAGCGTACCTGAGAACTGATAGATAAGCTTTGGACATAACTTTAGGCTAACTGAACTTTCATTTTGCCTGCACGTTGTTTTTAACAAGTGGAGCGGTGAATGTCAGCCTTGCCAGGGGCTACTGAGTTTCTGAATTATTTTTAATGGGGAGCTCGATGTGAAAATCTGTACACACCTAACTGTTCTGTGGTAAAGATGGTAGAAAGGAATTCGTGTCCGAAGAAAATGGCAAGGACATGGAATAAGGGAAAAGGTTGGAAAGAAAATTTCGGTATGTTAGTAAGCACTCCACATTGCACCTTAGAAAAAAAGGAAACAACGAAAAATCCCCAGTTAGATTAGGCGATCAATATGGGTCGAACCCATGAGCTCCCATGTAATAGTTATCACCTTTCAGTTTTATATCTCTTACTATGGAAGGCTTCAGAAAAAGGAAAACTATATTTCAGAATTGATTTGGCAAGTGAGTTTCGTTCTAATAGCTGTCAAATAAAGAAGAAGTTCATAATACGTACACCTACTATATTAGGAGGCTGTATTTTTATATTTGCCATTGAGGAATCACTTTTCTATCATTCCGTATTTAGGATAACATTCTGAACACTAACGAAACCTGTGTATGGTTATGCTAACAAAAATATTTTCCATAAACTATCTATTCTTGGGCTATCAGCCAGTTGAATTATGGAAAAATTCCCGATATTTTAAAGGGTTAACATCGCTCTCAGGGAATGCTGTGGATATCGCTGTCTGTACATCAGTCCAATGGGCGTTATCTCATGCCACCGCGTGATTGGTTCGTGTCCGTCGCAGTGTCGTTGCCTGTGGTCTTGCAGAGCATTACATCACGTCACAGCACTCATGCACAGCACCTCTACAAAAGAGCCCTTATTCAGTTGATGCGCATGTTCAACGCATGTCTCCACCTTCATCACTTTCCAAAATGCTGGAAAAGGGGAGGTTGGTGGCATCATGAACCCCGTCAAGGTCCCGGCTTTCCCCGTAATTACCCACCCATAAGTTTGTTCTCGATCTTCTCGAAAATCTTCCGACGATTGCTCCTGATCCACCTCATTCCTGTCTTTGTGAAGAAGCAACTCTTTCCAACATCATCTGCTTGTTTTCTCTCATAGCGACTCCACGACCTTGCGGGTGTTGAGAATGGCCGAGGGGGCAGCCCAGGGTTTCCAGGAAAAGCTCAAGACCATCGCGGTTCCATTGGACTCGTAAAACCTTTTGCTATCATATGGCATCAGGGTCTTCTGCACAAGCTCAAAGAAGCTAATTATCCATCCTCCCTATCTCGAACTTATAAGCAGCTTCCTATTGAGCCGCACATTCAAAGCTAGCGTGGAAGGATCGCGTTCAACAGTCAGGTCCATAGACGCTGGCGGACCGGAGGGCTGTACCCGCTACTCTTGTGGGCGACATGTCTTACTTTCCCCCGGAAACCCAGGCTACTACTTGCCAATATACAGATGATATCCTCATAAGGGGACATAAAACTGTGTATATTATTGTTTCCCTCTGTTTAAACACCAGCTCCGATTACTCGGCCACTGGTGTGAGAAATAGAGGATGACTGTCAGCTCAGACAGGATTCTAGCCCTTCTACTGGCGAAGGTAGATCACGGGCTTTCACTCTTCACATCAGGAACTAGGCCAAACTCGGACATTCCGCACTTTGGTAGTTGTATCTCATTTTCAAATCTGAACTGACTACATACCTGGCGCATTTATCGGTTGATTATCCTTTCTCTTAGCCAATATGGAAGCGACATCTTGGACTGGCAGCGCCAACCACCATTCGCAGACTGAAGGTAATGCAGAACAGAGCGTTATGGATTATATATAATACTGGGCGTATCATAGTCCATCTGCGGACTTCCTTACACTATGGATATCATGAGAAAGGATGAGAGAGTTATATCTCGTACCATCAAAATTCAACTCGCAAAATATTCCATTCAGCTGGTGAATACTCTTGGTCACTACGATCATAAAGCACCTCTTATGAGAAAAAGGTACAAGGCGTTCAAGAACATCATGGGCAATCTTACGTAAGCAGTCCCTATACTCTCAACTAACCCCGCCCTCAGGAGCATAAATGAGCTTGATAAGACACATATCCACGCAGATTCCTATTCCCTCAAGTCGTCTGAAGGCCTCTTTCCGGCTAACTTCAAGTGGATGGCTGGGTGCAAACGAATTGGGCGTGGTCACTGCATGGACGGGTGAGCGAAAACATTGCCACAGCTGAAAATTTAGGGTAACCTATGTCCAGAAACTATAGCTTGAGGCAAAGAACAAACCGCGAAGAAGAAAACAGCAGCAATTACCAGCTAGACGCTGAACGCCTGTTAAATGAACCTTAACGACACACTTTTGATTGCAGGATAGCTGGAGCAGAACACAGACCAAAGCTACGCGAAACAATAACCTCTTTAAATCTGTGAACTACTGAGTCCGCTTCATTAAAGAAGCTGTAGCCATCAAACAGGTACCAAGCAATATTAGCAAGATATTGAGTAGCAGTTGAGCAGCATTTGGAGTTCAGTTCTCAACAAACACTATGGAAACGTTGAGTTTCAAATGCTACGAAGGGTCAATAACAGATCTTCCACCCAGTAAGAGACATCCTTGTGCCACAGAGAACGACCCGTTCCGTACTTGAGCAAATCATGCGGCGGCATCTGCTTGTCACACCCACTGGACCGACCAGCAGTGTCTATGTCATTCCCTGAAGATGAGAGCGACGTTTAGCTTTTGAAAGGTCGGAAATCGTTCCAGTACCTATTCGACTGGCTGATATCCCAATACAACATATTTTTATATCGCCGCCAGGGAAGCGACAAGTCAATATTGCTTTTGTTTCACAGGTGAGAATGGAAAGAATGGTTTCCAGTAGAATGTGCTGAATCAGTTGAGCGAAACTGCTTTTAATGAAAAAAAGGTCTTGGTTCATCCAAATACATATTCATTTGCATCATAGTTTAAGTAAAAATACGTTTTAAAGCTTCCACAAGCGAACAAAAGAGCAGCCTGTGGAGAAGTTTCACATTGACTACATACGAAGATGAAGTACAGTCAGAACCCTCCCCGCTTATGAATGCACAAAACGCAATCAAACTGATATTTCAGTATTCCTACATGTCTGCCTTAAAATAGATAAATAAACTAAGGCCTGAAATATGGAGTGAATGAAGAAAAAGTAAAGACTGAAATATGGAGTGGCTCACCTCGTTCACTGAAACCTGCTGAGGGAACTATTGTAATAAACAACCCCGAGAGTAAGGGATGATGTAGGAGAGCCGCAAGGGCCAGAAGTCACTGGCACAGAGGCCACAGAGATATGCTTTTACCCTAACAAGTGCTGAGGCTCTTCATCCAGCTCCTGCAACCGGCTGCACAGACACAAACAACGAGGCACCAGTGTCGACAAAAATCCATCACTAAACGGACAGTTACTACAGAACGCCACACGCAACTGAGAGCAGCATGACCATACGTAAACCCCCGTTAACTTCTATTATACGATTAGGTACATTGTTTCCAACCAAGTAGAAAGGAGAGAAACAACAGTCTCGTGTGCCACTGAGTTTGAATGGTTTGGGAGCCGGAGCTCACACTGAAACTGTTTGTGCACGCAATCGTTTGGCAGTCAAGGTTCAAAGCATATCAGACTGTGTTCTAAGTAATATGTCAAGGGAAAAAAAACTTAAGATGCTGAAAAGGAAATCTAAGTGCGAAAGTAAACAATTCTGCATTTCCTAGTTAAACATGGAAACCCACGAGAAACCCAAATATGAGTGCGAGGTCGACCGGCATCGGACCGGTGTGCTCCCAAATGCTAATCGTGCACGATTTCCTGACACCACTTTGTTGTCACGCCTTTTATCCAACTGGTACAACCTTACGAGAGTTCCTGAAATTTCAAAATGAGCTTTAGCTCAGCTTTCAAACCGAAATACCTATATGTGTACCGCAAATGCAAGGACTGTGGGCTCTGACGTTGCGGATCATTCAAATCCCTTGTCGTTGTACCGTCCAGTCAGTGTCTATCCATGATGGGTAGCAGTTACTTCAAAATTCCGTTTATAGTAATGCTAATGAAGTTCGCCGAATTTCGGAGCCTTCGCTGTGTTAGCACTAGTCGGTCTCCTATTAATGAAACTATTCGAATCCTCTCTAATCCTCATCGATTTTGGTCTTTTCGTCTTGGCGAATCTCATTTTACGCGTCCACTATTATCTTGCCTTCATTCCCCAGAAGTTCCAACGCCGTCGTGTTTGTTTTTTCTCCCCATCGTTTTAGACATTTGATGTAGTAATGTTTTTCCCATGACGCATTTCATTTATCCTAACTTAGCTGCAATGCCACGTTTGAAGTCTTCTACTAGAGTATTTATATTATATCTCACAGAATCCATGGCACAAAAGGAAGGGATTTTAATTTTTCCAACTTGTGCTCACCACCAAGTTGGGATTACGTTTGCCTTCACTAGTTCTGCATTTCTTCATTTACACTCTTCATTTTAGTTCCCCACCTATCCGTATCGGAATTTGTACTCGTTTATAGGAGAATTTTATTATTTCTCTATAAACTTCACGTTGGATTAGAATGTATCTCAGACGTGCCGTTGCCGAATGATTCGACAACTCGGCTCTCATCAAAGCTGCCAGGGTTCGATACCAGGCTACCGCATGTGGGATTTGTAGTACAGCAAGCGACGCAGGGGTAGATTTCCTCTGGCTGCTCCGAAATACCCCGCTATCTCATTCCACCTGTTCTCCCGCTTCTTTTCATGTATCACCAGTACCACCGCCTGCAGTGCCGCATGTTCAAGTTGTAGACGAAGTTGAAGAAGTTGAGTTTGTGTTTGAGAAGGATAGAGAACAGGGAGAATGGTCGTTAATAAATCAAAAGGATACGAAAGAAAAGACCGAAGAGTTTAATATTAAGGAAATTTATAATGATTTTGAAAAAACATTGAAGTTAAGTAGATTAGAAGAACCCAAGACACTAATTGCGGCATTAAGATATATTACAAGAAGAGCTCATGAAAATGGTGATAAAATTATGATTCCAGTTCCAAATGCAGTTGAAAGGATGGATTCAAGAACAAAAAGTCTACCAACAGATCTAGAAGAATTAATGTTGTTATTAAATATTGTTTCTGAGAGAAGGGGAGAGGTATTAGATCTAGAAGAATTATATAATAATCTTGTTCTATGTTATGGTCGAGTTGTATTTGATTCAGCAGCAAGCTGGCCACATTGTTATGCACAAATTAGACATTCAGGATTAAATAGATCGGAGATTGTTAAAAAAGATGTCGTAAAGGATAATGTAGTAAAAACCGCCAATTTTAATCCTAGCTTTAAGCCAGAAACAACGTTTTATAAGACCAATGCACAAAAAATTCCAAATAAATCTAATAAATCGGAAAATATTATAGCAACATGTTTATCAGCTGTAAACACAAATAAATCTATAACTTCTAAACAAAATAAATATAAAATAGCCCAAGTAAATAAATTTAAGGACAATATAAGAAGTTTCAATCATAATATGGCAAAGGAAGTAAATGAAAATAGAGAGAATTTCGCAAAAGTAAGAAGAGATGTATTTGGTGGATTAAATTTAGGAAGTAACTCATGGAGGAAAGCTTAAGAATTGCACAGATAAATGGGCAAAGAAGTAAATTGGTTATGGCGGAAATAAGAAAAATTGCAGAAGAATTAAAATTAGATATTATCTGTATTCAAGAACCGTATGTGGTAAATTCCAAAATTCCATATATGCCGTTAAGATCCCGACAAATCTTATCTCAGGAAAAGGCAATGGCAGCAATAGTAATTTTCAAGCAAGATTTGCAAATAGTAAACATAGCGCAATTTCTGGATACGCATGTTAATTGCATTGAAGTTATAACAAAGTATGGAAGTTTTATATTGGCAAATTATTATTTTCAATATAGTTTGGATATTGAACCCTTTCTATATAAATTACAAAATATTCATAATAAATTCAGAAATAAAGAAATCATGCATGTATGTGATTGTAATGCAAAATCAACTTGGTGGTTCAGTAAAAGACCAGATGAAAGAGGGGAGAAACTGGAAGAACATATCTCGGAATTAAATTTATATGTAATAAATAAAGATGGTAATCCACCAACCTTTCAAAATAGAGCAGGTGCTGAAGAAAATATAGATATTACTTTAGCGTCAGCAACAGCGGAGAAGAAGATTAGAAATTGGTGGGTCACACAGGGTCAGACCACAAGTGATCATAATTTGATTTATTTTGATTATATATTGAATAGGGAAGTAATTCAAGAAGAACATGAAATAGAATTACGTTATAATTATAAAAGAGCAAATTGGGATAAGATGAAGCAAGTATTTAAGGACTTAAATTTACAGTATACGGGAATATCAGTGGATTTGGATGCAATAAATTTAACACAAGCAATAAAAGTAGCAGTATCAAAATCCGTTCCAAAGATAACAATTTCTAATAATAAGGATAAAATAAAATGGACAGATAGATTGCAGAAGCTGAGATCGTTAGCAAGGAAATTAAGAAGAATATATCAAAAATCAAACATACATACGGAAAGAGAAGAGAACTTAAAGAATTATAGGGAGGCCAAACAAAAGTATAAACAATTATTAGAAGACACCAGAAAACAACATTGGGAACAGTTCGTTGAAAATAATTTAAAACAAGATGTCTGGGGACAACCGTATAAAATTATTATGGATAAAATTAAGAAGCCAGAAATCTTAACCACATTAGATAAGGGTAATGGGGAGATGACAGAAAGTGGGAAAGAATCGGTGGAATTGTTATTACATACGTTATTGCCAGATGATAAAGAGGAAGAAGATGATGATATTCATGTTGAAAAAAGAAACCAGATGATGTTGCAGTATACAGGAAATCCTGTTTATCCCTTTGATATTACAGAAATAAAATTAATTCTGCAGAAGTTAAAAAAGAAGAAGGCACCTGGTCCAGATGGTATTATAAATGAAGTCTTGTATAATCTACGAGAAGAAATTGTCTTGTTTTTGTGTTTCTTGTTTAATGATTGTTTGGCAAGAGGGAGATTTCCAAACTTGTGGAAGGAGGCAAAGGTTGTAATTTTGTGCAAAGGAGCAGATAAGGACAGAACGCAACCAAAATCTTTCAGACCAGTATGTTTATTAAATGCTATTGGCAAGATCTTTGAACAGTTAATATATAAAAGAATAATGGAAAATAGGTTGATGCTGGGTATGAATAATAAACAATTTGGTTTCAGAAAGGGATATTCAACTGAGGATGCAATATTAAAAATTCAAGAAACAGTGTCAAAAAGCCAAAAGAATTATGTAATTGGATTATTTGTGGACATATCGGGCGCTTTTGATAATTTATGGTGGCCGTATCTTTTCGGCATTTTAAAAGACAAGAAATATTCAAGTACTATTTATAATTTATTAAAGGATTATTGTTCCAATAGAGAAGTATTCATTGGTGGATCAAATTTTGAAACTAGGAAGAAGATAACCAAGGGTTGCCCTCAGGGTTCTATCTTGGGGCCCCTCTTTTGGGATATTTTATCAGAAGATTTATTAGAACTACTGGAAAGAGATCATAAGGTTTTGGATGTAATAGCGTATGCTGATGACATAGTCATAATGATGGACGGACAGAGCAGACTAGAGCTAGAAAATAAAGCAAGAGAAGTTACAAATACATTATCAAATTGGTGTTTCAGAACAAAACTAAAAATTGCACCAAACAAGTCAAATTATGTGCTTTTTAAGGGAAATTTAAAGCGGGATCCTACAGTGAAGATAAATAATCAGAACATTAAACGGGAAAAAGAGATGAGATATTTGGGTATCATGATAGATGAAAAATTTCATTTCAGAAAACACACGGAGTATATTAGGCAGAAAACAGAGAAAATAATGCTTAAGCTAGCAAGAATAACCAATTTAAATTTTGTACTTCCATTGCGTAACATACAGATATATCATACACCATTTTTGCTTCAATTGTGACTTATGCGGCAGCAGTTTGGGCAGAAAGGATGGATGATGTACAAATAAGAAGATTGTTGAGAAGAACGCAAAGAAAAGTATTATTACGTCTGACAGGAGCTGTAAAAACAACACCAACTATGGCATTGCTAGTAACAACGGCCATTTGGCCGATTGATTTATTAATAAGATTGAAGGGCGCAAAATTTTGGGCGAAAAAAGGAAACTTAGAAAAAGTTTATAATATAACTGGAGTCAGAACAAACAAATCTTGGGTGATTAAAAATAGTTTAAAAGATAAATGGCAAAAAGAATGGACAGACAGTCTAGAAGGTAGAAGAGTGTTTGAAATTTTTCAGAACGTCAAAGAGAGACTAAAATTAAATTTTATTCAACCAACAAAGGGATTTATACATTATATAACTGGACACGGACCTTATAAGACCTATTGGAAGAAAATCAATAAAACTGAAAATGATATATGTGAATTATGTAACAAACAAGATAATCCTGAACATGTAGTATTTGAATGTGGAAGATATGCAATTCACCAACAAGAAGAGAGGCATGCGCTAGCAGGATATATCGTATATGACATAATTCGAGATCAACAATTGGTAAATAAATTACAAGTTTTGACTAACTTTGTAAGTAAGAAAGCATGGGAGGTAAAAATATTCAAAGGAGAAAGAGTTGATAATAGGCGAAGAATAGTACAAGATCCAAGAAGGAGTTCTAGAATACAAAATAGGATAAGACGGGAAGAATTATTGAATAATCTAACAATGGAGTTGACTGCATGGGCGGCGGAGGGAGAGAGTGATGGCAGAGGCCATGGTGGACTACAGAATTAGTAGATTTAGATATAGATTTAGGAAATAAGGATTTTGTAATTTTTATAGTTGTTTTCTTTTGTTTTTTGCTTTTTTGTGTTTATTTCTGTTATTTTATTTCATTTTATTTTTGTAGAGTAGTTTTCTGAGAGATTTGTATAATTATAACATTTGTAAGGATTTTATGGAAAAATAAAGAGAAAATTTGGATATATGCCCCGGTATAGTTGTCTAGGTGCCGGGGTAGAATATTCAGATTTTATTTATTTATTTATTTATTTATTTGTAGTAAAAGTAGGTGTTAAAGGCTATAGAAATACGGTATCCCCTTTCTTCCTCTGATAATCTGTTCAGTTAACCTTAAGCTAATAATTTGCACAGGTAATTTGAAATTCATCTAATAATTTCAAGGACAAAAATTGCCTTATCATTTCTTACACTGTTAATTACTAGAAAACATGAGAGCTCTACGGTTTTATACCAAGAAGAATGTAGGGAACTGAAAGTTTGTTACCAATTAACATCCCAGGAAAGCAAATAACAGAAGTAATAGCTCCAAAATATTACTGTGTTTGACTTACTGCTATTTAAAAGCAATTTGATGTCTATTTAGCTTCCACTTCAATATTGGAAAACCTACACACTTTAATGCAGGTTCAAATAATAATTTTTACTACAATTTTATTGAAAGTTAGCATTATATGCACTAATTTAAATTGGTTTTCATCTTATCAAAAGCTCATATAAATATATTACTTACAATAACTGGTGTACATTGGTAGCGTTGACCAACACTGAATGAATAATTTGGAAAATTATATCAAAGTTAACCAAAACTGTATAACGTATGCTACTTTCTCTTTAGCGTATTAACATTCAGCAATCAAACACTCATACGCCTAGTGAGGATCTGAAGTCTAAATAAGTATATCCACTTCTAAATAAGCCAAAGTTCGGAATATCTTTAGTTTAATACAAATGTGAACATTTATACGAAAGAATGGTGGAGCGTGGCTCAAGGATTAAACATAATGTTCACCACTGCAAGACTGCGCTGCCATATTTACTTCCCTTTGGTCATGAAACTGAGGATAACAAAATGGCCTTTTATACCTTCATCTAGAAATACCCTAAGAGCTTAAAGGCAGAAAAAATATGCATGATGAGTGATATTTTAGTTTGCTTTTGGTATGTTGTTCATATATGCAAACAATATACACAGCGCTAAGCACCTTATAGCATGGTAACCTGTTGCACTGACATAGATTTAAAGCTCTTGTGTCCAGTCATGTGGCAGAATGTGTGACAACCAGGACAAAATCCCACCAAAAAGAATGCGGTGCACTTCCAATTTCGGGTTGCATCCTCTTGCAGATAATGCCCTTAAACACCGACTATAGCCCTTAGTCCAAAATGTTCATATCCGTACTACCATCTAGCCAATCTGCAGGCTCCTGACGCTCCTGAGTTAGCTTGCTTTTGGGCTGGAACAGACATATGCTGGAAATCCGGGGTTATTTAAAAAAATATGGCATTTAAGTTCTTCATTATGAACAATATCTGTGCTATCCCAACGTCTCACAATGGTTTCCACTCCCCTTTTACCAAAATGTAGCTGGATGACACCAGAATACGTAGTCACCCATTAGACCCTCACTGAGGAAACATGATAGGCCCTCTGAACTTTCAAACTATTTTATGACTTTGCGTGGAATCGGTTCATGAACCCTATTGTTTTGACCCTTGAACAATTTATTCAGTGGTGGTTACTGTCTCATCGACGAAGAGAAACTTTCGGTAACTACTGTAGGCTTAACACTAAGGAGGTAATCAAAGTTGTAGCACCCCCTACCTCCATAGGCATGCATCAAAATAATGAGCTGTACCTCGTCGATAAGCCCTTAGAATAGGCCCCTGCAGAAGTATCCTGGAGAGTGACTTTTTCAAACTGTTCCTAACACGTCTTTGATTGATGTTTTTTGTGCTCAATGTTACCAAATACCAAGGGCCAGGTTTTGTTTTTCTGCTGGAGTTCTGACCTTGCAGGGGATCCCCTCGAGGACGATTCTAAATAAACCTGGTATCAGTGAGCCGCTGAATGGTCCGAAACGGAAACAGGCGAAACAGTTTGACCTTTTTAAGAGTTTTTTAAATTTCAATTGCAGATTTTTAAAACTTTATTTATTACTGTCATAGCAACATAGATGTTCAAGGTCCACTCATTCCATGTATCAAACTGGAGCTATATAATTCCTCTGGCACAGACGAAGTCACTATGACTGAGTTTTAAGATAGCCATAAAGGCAATTCTTTAAGCTTAATAACAGTTTGACAGTAACCCCGAAGCCGACTTTGGGACGCAGTTTCAGACGCTGTTGTAGTTAATCAATACTCACACAAATAAGAGTTTAGCGGAAATGGACCACATATCCCGCTTCGAAAAGAATATCTCGACAGCAGAGTATCTCTTTCTGAATTTTAGCCTTATATTGCCTACTTTACACTGGTATCCTTAATGGAATTGTGGTTTTGCCAACCTTGGTCCCAGATATCATTATGCTGTTCCTACTGTTTAAGCATATTGAAGATTCAAGAAAATCTGTTCACCTCACTCGCGTTGGCTCCCTCTTAAAATCACTGTGAATGTATTTACTTTATAATTTAGAAACATATAACGATAATGATTCAAACAGCTTGTAGGCTGGACTACCATGGTAGGCATATTGGGAAAGAAAGTCACGTATAATCCAGAGTTAGAATCTATACCAACAGAAGCATAATATATATCATACCATTTTAATGCAGGAATGATTTCGGAAATGGAAAAATATTTAAATCTTTATAGAAGCAGGTTGTTAGGCCAGATAATACACCTCCCTTCCCCTACTAAATCGGATTCTTTTCTCTCTTTAGGCTATTTATAGTCGATCTTCACTAGTTCGTGATGTTTTCAAAGCCATTTCGATACGTTTTCCTGCATCTTAAACTCTCTTGTTTTAATATTCTATTGCCTATTACAACTAAATAAATCCTAACCTAAACAAACTAAAATGGTCATAAGCTAATCTAATTGAACCTGAGAAAACGCAACCTATTCCAACCAAACCTAACCTGACCTAAGCACGCTTTAAATCCCTTTTATCCTATTTTGTCCTTTAGTATGCAGCAATTAGAAGCACCAGAGAAACATCGGTGTTTCCTACCTACCGTAGAATTTTCGAAGTAGTTCTGCACATATTATGCGTGCTTAACTTAATTTATGACTTTGTTAGTGTTTAAGTATTTTTGTGCCATTTTTATCACATATATTTATGGTTCTTTAAGGGGAATTTGGTTTTGTTCCTGAGTTATTGTTTCTCTTATAATAGCTGAATTAATTTTTTTTACATATTTCGATATCTTCATAGGTTATAAAGCTTATAAGCAACTGCTTTCGGCTTTCAAACTCCATTAATGTTTCTTTTTGCAAGTTTTCTTATGTTGAATTTATGGTGTGTAGGCCGCAATATTATTATAAGGACTGTCAGCTTCCTCAAACCAACCTCATATTTCCGCTCTCATGTTTGCATTGACTGGTTACTGTATTAATTAGTTTTGACTGGCACTGTTTAAGTATTGTAATAATTTATTTTTGGCTATTTCCAGACGAATTTTAGATGATTTTCAGGTTATTTAAGATATTTTCGCTAGTTTTGATTGCTTTACATAAGTTGCACCTGTCTATAGGCATTTATTTTGTTTTCATAGCTATTCCTGCAATTGCATTTACACCTGTCTTGTTATTTTTTGTGTTTATGGTCTGCGCTTCTTTTGCGTAGATTTCTCCAGCCTTTCGCTGCCATATTACATCCATGAAGCTTTTATGTTATTAAAATCTAAAATAGGGTTAACGATATTATCTTATGCATTTACTTCTTAATTAAGAAACCATCAAGCTTATTTGAACTACTTTTATTTCATCTCGTTACTGTGATATTTGCCTCCTGCTTTATCATACCAAATGCTATAACAGTAGAAGTTGCTCTTATCATTTTGGGAGTTCATCAGCTATACAACTTCTGCATGCGGAGAATACTTTATGATAAGTTTCCCTCAATATTTATATTATTAACTGTTATTACTTAGCTTAACTTTTATAGGTACGTGCGCCTCGTATTTAACCTGAACTTGACAGCAACCCGTAAATTATATTGATAGCGACATATTTGACGTGTTCCTCTGTCTTCATTCACGACCTTTTTTTCGCCATTAGGTGCATGCTAAGTAGCGGAGCCTGATAAACGAGTAAGCTTTTCGTTTTTCTACAGGTAAGCTCACTTAGCAGAATGATGTTGATCTTGATGAATTCTTCCATCACGCACAGTTCTTCTTTCTCCATGGTATGGGGATAGAAATACATATTTTATTCACTTTCACATCTGTAACACTATATTCATGAGAATCAATTATACATAGGTATTTCATACATCCTATGCTTGGAGACTTCACATAGACCTAAATTGTGATGTACTGTTTAATGCTATTATGCCTTATTTTTTACTTTTCTTGTTCGCACCTCTATATTAAGAATACGCATCCGGCCTCCTCAGAGAATTTATGCTACTTACTGTTCCTCTCAATGCAACAAAATGACGGATGCGTGATTTTCCATTGACTTCATCTTCTCAAGACGATGTATACCTTTAGCATCTCTCTGTCCCAAAATGATTTCGTGGAGTAGCAATTCACATCTCCTTCAGATAAGCTCGCCCCGGGGTTTGCCTTATTCTGAAAAGCGAATGTCAGGTATCCCTGAATATCTTTTTAACAAGCTGAATCGCTCTCCAATGATTCTCCTCTACGGGTGGAGAAATTCATGGCAGTGTCCCACCTAGAACGACTTTTTATTTGCTAACAGGAAAGGTTTCCCTCCGGAAACTCACGAGAGCGGTTTTATTAACATCTCGTTACTCGACTGTCCAAGCGGAACTGGCAGTGTGATAGGCCTTTCTAACTTTGGGGAGCTCTGGGCGTCTCTAGCGACTTTATGCTACTTACTGTTGCGTTTGTAGCTTCTTCACTCATTCTTCTTGGAACCGGGAGGAAAAATGTAAGGAAAGCAGGTATAATGAAATGAGTGAGAATGTCGGAAGAACTAAGGCCGTCCGCAATAGCATCCACGTCTCCACAGGATGTTTTGTTCCGTGAAATTTTATTAACCAGAATTTTAGTTATTGGCAGTAAACCTTCAAGCTGTAGCTTCATTGAAGTCATATATTAACGGGTTTTTAAAAAATTTTAGAGTGGAGGGAAAAACCCGTTATACGGTCCATACCTCTGCGGTGTCATAAATATTGTTGGAATATTTGAAATTAACTATGACGTGACAAACATTTGAGGGTGCAAGGCGCTGAAAGTATAAAATTATTGAGATGAGTATTGAACGAGGAAGCTTTAATGTATCGTCTTAAAGAAGCATTTACTCTCATTACATATTCTATATATTTATGTATATATGAGGCTTCTACCGCAATTCGCATAAACAGCATGTAATATCCGCAGAATCACTACAAGCGTAAACATTGGGTGGTAATGTCAAATAGGAAAACAGGAAATATGCCTGCACTGTTAATTTCAGAATTACATAACCCTCGCAATGTGTGCTGGGTTTCTTGTGTAAATGCGGCTTAGGGTTGCATGAATGTATTAGACGTAAAATGGTCTGAACCCATGCATTCATCCAAATTACTTGAAATAAGTATGATTTATTTATTCGCGGACACTTCTCAGCTGCTTTCATTTCACAGCCTTCCATTCTCTATTGTGTGTGAAGGGTCGTTTAATCTGGCTAAACTGTACCTACTATATTTTTGAGCCAAAAGAGTCATTTGGCCCTGCGCACGGTTTGAACATGTGGCCTTTGTAACCACAGGCTAGAACGTATCAGATCTGTTTGAATGTCTTTTAAAAACACAGTGATATTCTGTACCTGCATTTTTATGATAACGTTTGTTGGGCTTCATACATATGTACTTCCCAAATTCAATGCCGGGCAGCTGTTCGGTATTATGTAAATCATACTGTTATGTTTTTTAATTGGGAAGTGTTCTGGACTGCGGCGAAATAGATGCAATTACGTGTGCAGTGTTGCCACTTCGTTACAATGCAGTTGTTGAAATCAGAATTGGAAATATCATATTCCCAGATCCGCTACATTTATAGTATGTGACTTACTTATTTTTCTACTTCAAAGAAACTTCAGGTTGGGCATCCATATGACTGTGAACGTCGCTTACGTAAAGATACAGTGCGTCATTGTCATGAATTCCTCGACTGAGTCTTGCAAATGTATAATGATAGGCTTCAATATATGGTCACGTGTTATTTGTTTCGAAAATGAACCTTCTTATTCTTTTTCTGCAGGTCTCACGCAGTTTTCCTATTCTTGTTGTTTTGTTACACTGTCGATTCTTCGTGAATAATCGTTCAACGCCAAACAGTGTAAAGGTACTTTTGCCTGTGCAATACAATTCTTTTTGGGTGAGGGGCCCACACAATCTCAGTTGGATTGCTTTGGCAGTGGTAAAGAGGAAGGCGGACGACTCTCGCTTCCCGTCGAAATTTCCGGTTGATCCAGTTGAAGTACTCTTTCCTGGGTTTTAAGCGGAAGGACAACTGAATAACACCAATTTGAACTCTGTAGGATAAATAAACTAATAATATGACGGCTCACGTTCTACAGATGTAGCATTCTACAGGCTAACAGGAAGTGTGCTGTTTGCTCTATCTCCAATTTAACCCGCAGCAGGTGATATGGTGGCTGCCATTACTCCAGCCCTCAAATAACACGTAAACTGCACAAGGTGGATTAGCGCAGATTCCAGTGTGACATGGATCCTCTCAGTAAGACCGTTTCTCCTCGAGCACTGCAGTGAGTGCATTGTGGATGGAAAGAACTTTCGCTTTACAGGTACTTTTTGACACGTGATGTAATGTCAGGACTCACTGTTCGCGTAAGTATTTATTCATAAGGACAGCTTTAATCTTTCAGAAGGTTAAGGTTGTTAAGGGAGATATTAGAGGAGATGACCGAGGATTACAGGAACATGTGCAGGGTGAAAAGAGGGAATTAAGCGATTTCCGCAATGAGGATAGTAGAGCTCTAGAATCCGGCTTAGTGACCACAAAACTACATCGTAACAGAGATTATCCGATGATGAAGAAGATATTTCTCAACCATCAGCTGAACCCGCCATATCACCTTCAGCCGGGATTATTCCCCAAACTCCATGGAGAACCTAACCTAAAAGGGTCGCCCAAGAGCTATTTTGGGAACACCAGATTCAGATTTTCCTCTGAAGTACCACCTATAAATGTTCAGATCAGAGCTCATAATATAATAAGTACTGCCCGGATGTTCATGCCCTAAAACTATTAAATATGCATGCAAATATGCCCTTAAAACTCTAAAAATATGCCAAAAATATGCCCTAAAACTGAAATAATGATTCTTGAGATTAGGAAAAGCAAGTTAGTAATAAATTTATTAAGTTACTGCTTTCCTTAGAGTTTGAAGTGGATGTGGTCCTTGTGCCGACGTTAACTAACGAATTATTGCAGTTAGGAACCATCACATCACAAGTGTCCAATTGAAAGAACTTTTTCTGTTGTCACACAAAGCACTTTTGTATCGCAAAAAACTTCTTCCTACGTCGTGTGATGTAACTGGGGCATATTTAAATGATGCTAACTGCTCCATCGACTTAGATGAGTCTCTTTGTGTGAAATATGGGTTTTCTTTTAAAATGTCTCGCACTTCTGCATATAACCAGAATTTTTTGAAACTATATTGTCCACTTTCCCTTTCACTTTTTGATCAACACTAACAGGAAGAGAACTTAGTTTGCATACTGCTGCTTCAACAACATTTAGCGAATCATTTAGCGTAATCCCTACAGTTTCAGTGATTTCATGGCTGTTGAGTAAGAAAAGTGAACAAATATGAAAACAAGACCACTGCCTGACAAAGTATTTTGAACTGCTTCCATTCGGCACCGCAGCCTGTGGTTTATTGTACCTAAGCCTCAAGTTGGTCGTCCCCGGGAGGAAGGATGAGGCGAGAGGAGACAGAGGGTGGCCGACCCAAGGAATCACGGCAGCGCCGGCACACCAACCGACACTTCTATCCTGAAAGAGGTCACCAGATGAGAGATGATGTGAAATGACAATGGAGATAAAATGGAGGAACAGGAAATTCGGGGAATGTAACTGACCTACCCAGCATTCGCCTGGCGACCAGGGAATACCTCGAAAACAGACGGCCACGGGAATCTAATCCACGCCTCCCGAATGCGAGCCACAGACGAAACCGCCTGAGCCATGTAACTCGGTTAACTGCTTCTATTGGTGCAAATTCATTGGAATCCAATTGATAAACAATCTCTTAAATAATCCCACCCCATCTTGCATCACCAAAATTTTTAACCTGCGGTTAAACCCAAAACCTGGGTGGGTACGCAGCAAAAACCTTCTGGTTGTTAACAGCCTGTCAGTACCTGCATGGCGTGGCGTGTATGTGTTGGGCATAATACAAGGCTGCATACAGCCACGTTTCCCTCCGAGATAACACTGGTGCAGGAGGAAATGGAATATTAGGTCCACTAAAATAAGCAACTTGGTTCTAGAAGATTTCAAAAACATTTTCTTCCTTTACAATTGGAAAAATTCTGTATTGTCAGCAATGCAATACAGATTATGTGTCAGACAGTGATATGAACTAAGTTAGGAAATAAACCTTCCAATGGTTTTTCCTGACGTTAACATGTAATTAGCTGCTCCTGTAACGACTGAAAGTACCGAAGTATTACAATATCTTGACAGATGGAGTAATGCGTGGTGGTATCTGGTCGAGTCCACTTCAGTACGGTTGCGACTGGAGGGAAGGGCAGGTCAGTTGCGTATCAGTTGCTAGGAAGTAAACAAGTGCAGAGCTACTGAGTAATACTACAGTTTGACTGAAAATGTACTTGTCTACTGTTTCCAAGAAAGCATTTAGAAATGGCGCCTCCTAGCGGCAAATTATGAAATTAGGTGCTAAATTTACACACACGCGAAGTAATAAGCAATGTGTATAAATTTATGAAAAAGGAACAATGGTCTGGGTCTGCTATGAAAATTTGGGAAAAGATATCCAGAGGCATAGTTAAGTATTTACGAAATATTCAGAGATATCGCAACGAAGTTTCCATAGTTTATATGCATGAAACTTATACAGGATGATCGAAAAAACACCGACAACACTAAGTATGTTGCTCAGGACAGATATCTGATCATTTCTTAAGAAGGACCTGGAAATGTCTGGAAATGCACGGTTTGGATGCTGTAGAACGTCAAAGTTTGAGAACTCGGAGGACGAAAATCCACGTGCGCAAGTCGTTCACACTCAGCAACACATGTTTAGTGTCAACATATGGGCTGAAATAGTTGCTGACCATATCATTCGTCCATATCTACTCCAATCAGACTAACAGGATCGATCTACCTCGCATTTATTAAAGACATTTTGCCTACCTTATTGGAGGACGACCCACTAAACATTCGGCAGGTAATGTGGCTGCAACACGACGGAGCTCCAGCACTCTGATAGAAATGTGCGCAATCACCCAGACGTTACACATCCAAATCAATGGATTGGTAGAAGGGGACCAGTTCCATGACCAGCGAGATCGCCTTACTATTTTCTGTGCGGTAGTATAAAAACCGTGGTGCATGCTACTTCTTTAACGTCAGAATCTTACTAGGACTACGAGGAGGACGGACCATCTACTACAGCCGCTCGCCGCACACCATGGGAAAGAGGAACGCCGGCAAGAAGGGGAACGCCGCCAAGAAGAAGCAACCTAGCCGGGCAACGAAGCTACAGTCGCCGCAGCCTTCATATGCCAGCAGCTCTCCAGCCACCTCTCGGGCACCATCTCTCGCCTCTCTGCCGGTACTGGCAGAGGGGGGCGAGCCGGCCGGAGAGCCTCGGGGAAAGTTCTGGGCCAGCGCCGAACCGGCTCCAGTCACCGCCCGCCTGCCTAGTCCTCCGCTTACACGCCTGGCTGCCGGACGCTCTCGGCCTGCATTAGCAGACTCCACGTCCATGCAGCAGGACGCAGCTCCAGCATACGCCGCAGCTACTCCAGCCAACCAGTCTCCCCGCAGCACAGCCACCTCAAGCCACCTAACCTACGCCGAAGCCCTCTGCTGTTCTCCAGCCGCAGGTCCTACGCTGCCACCAACAAATGAGCCCTACGCTGTCTACACTCCCGAACACGCTGTACCGCACTCGGCAGTTATCCGCGGGGTCCCACGAGATCTCCCGATGCGCTACATACTCGCCGCCACTCAACAGCTCTGGCCCTCTACTCTCAAGACTACTAGAATCACCACGCGCCATGGGCCTTCAAACCTTGTCCGGCTACAGCTCGCCGACATAGCCGACTACGAGGCTGCCTTGAGGACGGGCCTGCCCTTGTTAGGGCAGTGTCTCAGAATCGAGGCTAGCAGAGCGTTACGCCATCACACATGTCGGCGCTGCTGTGGCTACGGACACGACGCCTCAACGTGCAACGCTCCACCTCGGTGCCACTATTGCGGTGCCTCATCACTGACATCGGAATGCACACGCCACGACCTTCGCCGCCGCCGACGCTACTGCGCCACCTGCGATGGCCTTGGCCACTACACAGGTCAGGCACAGTGCCCGCTCAATCCAAACAACAGGCGCAGAACCACCACACCGGCAGCTCCTGTCCCGGGCCATTCCTCACCACCAACGCCAGCCTTCTATGAGGAACTCAGGACTGCTTCATCCAAGATCCAGTCCGAACTTCACAACACAAACGACCGCCTGGCTGCCCTGGAGTCGCAACTCGCCTCCGCCACCACGACCATCCAGCCGACCGCCATGGACACAGCCCCAGACACCGCAGAGATCATCACGCAGCTTGAGGAGACCATCATAGAGGCGACAGCAAAGAGCTTCCACACCTTTCTGACCTACTTCACATCCGAACTCACAAAATTCTCCAACCGCCTTGATCGAATGGGGGATGCTATCAACAAACTTTCAGAAGCAGAACACAAGTGCCATAACCTAGAGCCACTCATTAAGCAAACTCACCAATCTGCAACCGTGGACATCCCATCTTCACTCCAGACCTTAGCCAACGGACTGGACAACAGCAAGATCGACCTGCACAGGATCGTTCGGACACTCCAAGCCCACCACGACTCATACGACCACAAGCACACCATCGGCGAACAAATAAGAGCTATAAATTTAACAGTTAACCCATACTTGGGACATCTACGCCGACTGAACACTTAGTACCGTCCACCCTGACTCCCCAGTTTGGCTTCCAGGGCGCAAGCCATGCCTGCAATCCTGGCCTTACACTTTATGCCAGACAGCAAGATAGTTGCTCCTCGAAATAAACGAGAATTTCCAGAGTGCTTATTGCGGGATCTGCTCAAACCTGCACACACTTTCCCTCACCTAATCCCGCTTCCACATAAGAAGCGATGATCCTTGTTTTTGTTTCAATAAAGCTTAATTAAAAAAAAGACCTCATTGAACGAGTACATGGAGGGATTGAAATTCTTTCAGGTCAACCACACATATTGGAGCATGTACGTAGAGCTTAGCACCACCGATACAGGCTCTGCATTGACGTAGGAGGTACCCATTTTGAACCCCGCTTATAGTTTGAAACTACTTTGAGCTACATACAGTTTGTTGGTTGTATTGACGACATGGACACTTTAATGGTCCACTGCGCCCAAACTGTGAGTTTCCGGACATGGATTCCTGCTTAGAACATGATCAGTTTGCTGTCCTGCGCAACATACTGTAACGCGAGCGCTGGAACACCCTGTGAAAGCAGCTGGGAGCGGAAGACGGGGGAGGTCCGTGTTAACTACGCCCTCCCCTCGTTTGTCTTATAGTGGTGACAGGCGGTGGTGACGGAGGAAAAACATGACTGTGCCGTCTGTTTCCTTACACCTGGTTCTCGATCTTTCTGTTACTGGAACAATCCTGTAAACACCAGAAGTCGGCGATATTCCTATATAAAGGGGGTTACAGACAGACAGAGTTGAGTTGAGTTAGTCAGTCAGTTGGTTAGTGAGTGTGAGTGAGGAGACAGTCGCAGTTCTTGGTGTAAGAGTTAGTCAGTGACGTGTTAATGAACGAGTAGACTGTGCAACGGAAGACTGTACGTAACTGGTATGTGCATCGGAGTTTATGTAATCGCGAGTACAAGTGAGATTGTAACGGACGAACTGGTGAATTGTAATTGTGTGCAGCAAGTAATTCTGTGTATTTGGCAAGAGTTTAACTGTAAGTCGGTGGAAATAAAGAACATTTTTGAGTGGTGAAATTGGACTTTTCATTTCACGAACCCACAAAGTCACAATACTTAGTGTTGTCAGTATTTTTTGATCATTCTGTATAAATGCAACATATAGTGGGTCATATGCCTGGTAGAGGGATTTTACACCAAAGTCGAAAGGCCGGCACTTGATAATCTAGCAAATTGGAGGAGAACAGGGTTTTGCTCCAAACGCCTTTGAACGATTTAAGGTCCAATAAAAGTGTAGAGCTATGACAGTACAGTTACAACTTAATTTAAAAGAGCTGCCATACCGTTCTGAGAGTGAGATTTGTTCTTAGTCAGCTTGTGCATCGTACTCCCCTTTAATCTTACGCGTGTGACGCATTGTGATGATAGGTGCTCTATCCTCACCTGAGTTGTTACTCATCCCTACCGCGCAGCATTTCTGTCAAGATATAAAAATACATCTCTACCTGATTGTATTTAATACCAGAATGCTATAGTAGTTTCAAGGGGTCCATCTCACATTGTGTCACATTTGTGTTGTTAGTAGCTGGTAATACAGACGCATTTAGAAGATATCCATTGGTCTTTTGCTCCTTATTTAAGGTACTGGCATTTACATTAGCAATAAAATGGCCCTCGCATGAGCGCTTTCTCAAGTAACACCCATATGAACTGATCCACTAGCAGGTTTTGTAAATATGAGATTACTTTGCTGCAGGGGGTTCTACATATGTCCTGCGCAATGTGATTTCTTCATGCATATGATGATGTGCGTATTTAGTTAGAAAATCTTTTAGTTTGGATTTATTTGTTTTCCACCGCGGGATGTCAGCAACAAGAGATAAATCCCACTGCTCATAAGAAAACTCAATAATGTTATTCTATAAACACTCTAACACTTCTACGGAATCCTTTATTGCGACTTTTCTGCTTAAATTCCCTTTATGTTTTGCTGTGTTTATATGCTGAACTACTTAAAACCTTTATTCACTTCCTACGTTTTGGTCACGAGCTCCAAACACAGTATACTATTAACTGGAGATATTATTTTACTTGCAAAATTCTTCTGTAAGTCAGTCAATCTAGCTCACGAACTATATTTCACCTTGTGCATTTTTCAGTAATTTGTATCTTAATTTGTCGACATCCAGTTCCCATCGCCCAAGGAACAATATTTATACAAACACAAGCAATTACATACGAACCTAATTCTTCAGCTGGTTCGCATTCAATTTATCGTTGCAACAAGCAATACTGCTTATTGCTTACTGGCTATGCATGCGATGCGATTTCCTAGCTTCGAACAAAGAAGGAAACAAGGAGATTCATTTCAATAACCACGTAATAAACTCACTCCTCTTCAGGTGAAATTGCGTAATCCTTTATAATGTGACTTTGTGGGTTCGTGAAATGAAAAGTCCAATTACACCACTCAACAATGTTCTTTATTTCCACCGACTTACAGTTAAACTCTTGCCAATTACACAGAATTACGTGCTGCAACAATTACAATTCACCAGTTCGTCCGTTACAACTTCACTTGTACTCGCGATTACACAAACTCCGATACACATACACAGTTCGTACAGTCTTCCGTTGCACAACCCTTTCGTTCATTAACACGTCACTGACTAACACTGCCTTCTTACACCACACACTAACCAACTGACTGACTGACCAAACCAACAACTGACTAACTCACTCCGTCTGTTTGTAACCCTCTTTATATCGGAATATCCCGCCTTCTGGTGTTTACAGGATTGTTCTAGTAACAGAAAGATCGAGAAACAGGTGTAGAGAAAACAGGCGACACAGTCATGTTTTTTTCCCTGACCACAGCCTGTCACCACTACAAGACGAACGAGGAGGAGGTGTGGCTAACCGAACCTGCCCTACCTTCTGCTGCCAGCTGCTTTCACAGGGTGTTCTGGCGCTCCCGTTACACTCTCCCTCCTCAAAGCTGTTCGCCTCGAACAGCCCCATCGTAGCGTGCGAGGCGGTCCAGGTGTACCACCAGCATCTGCTCGGAGTCTCAGCCAGAAGTAGCGCTGCCGTAGTTTGTGAATCCTTCGGTTCGCTCCCAGGTGTCCTCCTGAAGTAGCGGCGTGCACTTCCTCCAAGACTTCCGGGACCTTGCTCCGGGGAAGTACCAACTGTCCTCTCTGCGCCTTCCCATCGGGTGACTCCCATACCCGGAACAGCACGCCCTCTCTGGTCTTCAACGAGTCCCATTGGGCCCAGTGCGACTTGTAGGTGGCGCTCCTCGGTGCGATGTCCTCCCAGGTTGGTCTCGTCCCTGCGTCCACTTCCCTCAAGAGTGGCCCCAAGTCTGCGTCCGCCAGCTGCTCCCTCCTCAGGCCTGCGCTATCCCAGCCTTCAGCAGGCACTGCCACAACTACTCGGACTGCTGCGGCACGCTCCTCCTCTTCCACTCTTGTGCGCTCGTGGCCGTCCTGGATCTGCGATAGGACACCTCCAATGCAATGGTCGCTGGCGTCGGTGTCCACAATGAAGGCGCCAGCCGGTTGTGGGAAACCCAAAATTGAAGCACTGCACAGGGTCCCCTTTGGGTGCTGGAAAGCGTCTTCGGCGTCCTCCGTCCACACATAAGGCCGGTTTTCCTCCGTCAGGCGGGTGAGGGGTTTTGCGATATTGTCGGCCTTTTCCTCCAAATCATTAAGGCGGTCGTCTACTTGACCCTTCCGTTTGCCCAGATTCGCGACGTCATCCCTCACGCCGGCCAAACGTTCCTCAAACTTTGCGGCGAGAGCCTCGTTCGCCGCCTTCATTTCCGTGATTAGTTAGGCCTTCATTTCTTCCATCTTCCCGGCGATGTTGTCGTTGGCCGTCTTCATTTCTTTCAGTTCCGCTTTCATTTCCATCATCGTCTCCAAAATTTTCTCCAATGCCGCGTCCATGGTTGTAATGCTCGGTGATGTTATCTTCCCGCTTCCTGACACCAGTGTGACTTTGTGGGTTCGTGAAATGAAAAGTCCAATTACACCACTCAACAATGTTCTTTATTTCCACTGACTTACAGTTAAACTCTTGCCAATTACATAAAATTACGTAATGCACACAATTACGATTCACCAGTTCGTCCGTTACAACTTCACTTGTACTCGCGATTACACAAACTCCGATACACATACACAGTTCGTACAGTCTTCCGTTGCACAACCCTTTCGTTCATTAACACGTCACTGACTAACACTGCCTTCTTACACCACACACTAACCAACTGACTGACTGACCAAACCAACAACTGACTAACTCACTCCGTCTGTTTGTAACCCTCTTTATATCGGAATATCCCGCCTTCTGGTGTTTACAGGATTGTTCTAGTAACAGAAAGATCGAGAAACAGGTGTAGAGAAAACAGGCGACACAGTCATGTTTTTTCCCTGACCACAGCCTGTCACCACTACAAGACGAACGAGGAGGAGGTGTGGCTAACCGAACCTGCCCTACCTTCTGCTGCCAGCTGCTTTCACAGGGTGTTCTAGCGCTCCCGTTACACTCTCCCTCCTCAAAGCTGTTCGCCTCGAACAGCCCCATCGTAGCGTGCGAGGCGGTCCAGGTGTACCACCAGCATCTGCTCGGAGTCTCAGCCAGAAGTAGCGCTGCCGTAGTTTGTGAATCCTTCGGTTCGCTCCCAGGTGTCCTCCTGAAGTAGCGGCGTGCACTTCCTCCAAGACTTCCGGGACCTTGCTCCGGGGAAGTACCAACTGTCCTCTCTGCGCCTTCCCATCGGGTGACTCCCATACCCGGAACAGCACGCCCTCTCTGGTCTTCAACGAGTCCCATTGGGCCCAGTGCGACTTGTAGGTGGCGCTCCTCGGTGCGATGTCCTCCCAGGTTGGTCTCGTCCCTGCGTCCACTTCCCTCAAGAGTGGCCCCAAGTCTGCGTCCGCCAGCTGCTCCCTCCTCAGGCCTGCGCTATCCCAGCCTTCAGCAGGCACTGCCACAACTACTCGGACTGCTGCGGCACGCTCCTCCTCTTCCACTCTTGTGCGCTCGTGGCCGTCCTGGATCTGCGATAGGACACCTCCAATGCAATGGTCGCTGGCGTCGGTGTCCACAATGAAGGCGCCAGCCGGTTGTGGGAAACCCAAAATTGAAGCACTGCACAGGGTCCCCTTTGGGTGCTGGAAAGCGTCTTCGGCGTCCTCCGTCCACACATAAGGCCGGTTTTCCTCCGTCAGGCGGGTGAGGGGTTTTGCGATGTTGTCGGCCTTTTCCTCCAAATCATTAAGGCGGTCGTCTACTTGACCCTTCCGTTTGCCCAGATTCGCGACGTCATCCCTCACGCCGGCCAAACGTTCCTCAAACTTTGCGGCGAGAGCCTCGTTCGCCGCCTTCATTTCCGTGATTAGTTAGGCCTTCATTTCTTCCATCTTCCCGGCGATGTTGTCGTTGGCCGTCTTCATTTCTTTCAGTTCCGCTTTCATTTCCATCATCGTCTCCAAAATTTTCTCCAATGCCGCGTCCATGGTTGTAATGCTCGGTGATGTTATCTTCCCGCTTCCTGACACCAGTGTGACTTTGTGGGTTCGTGAAATGAAAAGTCCAATTACACCACTCAACAATGTTCTTTATTTCCACCGACTTACAGTTAAACTCTTGCCAATTACATAAAATTACGTAATGCACACAATTACGATTCACCAGTTCGTCCGTTACAACTTCACTTGTACTCGCGATTACACAAACTCCGATACACATACACAGTTCGTACAGTCTTCCGTTGCACAACCCTTTCGTTCATTAACACGTCACTGACTAACACTGCCTTCTTACACCACACACTAACCAACTGACTGACTGACCAAACCAACAACTGACTAACTCACTCCGTCTGTCTGTAACCCTCTTTATATCGGAATATCCCGCCTTCTGGTGTTTACAGGATTGTTCTAGTAACAGAAAGATCGAGAAACAGGTGTAGAGAAAACAGGCGACACAGTCATGTTTTTTTCCCTGACCACAGCCTGTCACCACTACAAGACGAACGAGGAGGAGGTGTGGCTAACCGAACCTCCCCTACCTTCCGCTGCCAGCTGCTTTCACAGGGTGTTCTAGCGCTCCCGTTACACTGCTCCCTCCTCAAAGCTGTTCGCCTCGAACAGCCCCATCGTAGCGTGCGAGGCGGTCCAGGTGTACCACCAGCATCTGCTCGGAGTCTCAGCCAGAAGTAGCGCTGCCGTAGTTTGTGAATCATTCGGTTCGCTCCCAGGTGTCCTCCTGAAGTACCGGCGTGCACTTCCTCCAAGACTTCCGGGACCTTGCTCCGGGGAAGTACCAACTGTCCTCTCTGCGCCTTCCCATCGGGTGACTCCCATACCCGGAACAGCACGCCCTCTCTGGTCTTCAACGAGTCCCATTGGGCCCAGTGCGACTTGTAGGTGGCGCTCCTCGGTGCGATGTCCTTCCAGGTTGGTCTCGTCCCTGCGTCCACTTCCCTCAAGAGTGGCCCCAAGTCTGCGTCCGCCAGCTGCTCCCTCCTCAGGCCTGCGCTATCCCAGCCTTCAGCAGGCACTGCCACAACTACTCGGACTGCTGCGGCACGCTCCTCCTCTTCCACTCTTGTGCGCTCGTGGCCGTCCTGGATCTGCGATAGGACACCTCCAATGCAATGGTCGCTGGCGTCGGTGTCCACAATGAAGGCGCCACCCGGTTGTGGGAAACCCAAAATTGAAGCACTGCACAGGGTCCCCTTTGGGTGCTGGAAAGCGTCTTCGGCGTCCTCCGTCCACACATAAGGCCGGTTTTCCTCCGTCAGGCGGGTGAGGGGTTTTGCGATGTTGTCGGCCTTTTCCTCCAAATCATTAAGACGGTCGTCTACTTGACCCTTCCGTTTGCCCAGGTTCGCGACGTCATCCCTCACGCCGGCCAAACGTTCCTCAAACTTTACGGCGAGAGCCTCGTTCGCCGCCTTCATTTCCGTGATTAGTTCGGCCTTCATTTCTTCCATCTTCCCGGCGATGTTGTCGTTGGCCGTCTTCATTTCTTTCAGTTCCGCTTTCATTTCCATCATCGTCTCCAAAATTTTCTCCAATGCCGCGTCCATGGTTGTAATGCTCGGTGATGTTATCTTCCCGCTTCCTGACACCAGTGTGACTTTGTGGGTTCGTGAAATGAAAAGTCCAATTACACCACTCAACAATGTTCTTTATTTCCACCGACTTACAGTTAAACTCTTGCCAATTACATAAAATTACGTAATGCACACAATTACGATTCACCAGTTCGTCCGTTACAACTTCACTTGTACTCGCGATTACACAAACTCCGATACACATACACAGTTCGTACAGTCTTCCGTTGCACAACCCTTTCGTTCATTAACACGTCACTGACTAACACTGCCTTCTTACACCACACACTAACCAACTGACTGACTGACCAAACCAACAACTGACTAACTCACTCCGTCTGTCTGTAACCCTCTTTATATCGGAATATCCCGCCTTCTGGTGTTTACAGGATTGTTCTAGTAACAGAAAGATCGAGAAACAGGTGTAGAGAAAACAGGCGACACAGTCATGTTTTTTTCCCTGACCACAGCCTGTCACCACTACAAGACGAACGAGGAGGAGGTGTGGCTAACCGAACCTCCCCTACCTTCCGCTGCCAGCTGCTTTCACAGGGTGTTCTAGCGCTCCCGTTACAATAACATCATCACTGATTCAGCCTGCGCAAGCATACTCACCATTCTACGATCCAAATGATGGGAAAAATTAAAGAGAAATTGCAAATTCATTAAAATGCGACATATAAGCAAGAAAATATTCAAAATATCATGCATTCAGAAGAATCTTTACAATATGCACTATATGCAAAAATCACGCAGTTGCATGAACTACAGGTACCTAATGATAAGATATCCTCCAGGTATCTTGGGACCTATTAGGCAACCTGGGCAGTATTGTATGTACAGCAAAAGCAGCATGAGAACTACCACAAACACACACACACACACACAGACACATACACAGAGAGAGACAGAGAGAGGTACACACACATACACAGACGCACATGCACACGTACACAGACTATTTGAGCTAAAACAATGGGCTTTGCTCCTTACCTTCCTCGTGCATCATTAATTTCAAAACTAGCCTTTTTGTCTTAGCACAAATACTATTTATTAGATATGGATTCACTTGAGCTGGTTACGTTCCACTTACGGGAAATGCAGTATGAAAACACCTCAGAGGACTGCAATTGGTTGCTGGTATACTAGCTTTGAGGACGAACGTCACATCATTTTAACGTTACAATAGAGCTCATTGTGTATATTTATAGCTCCGGTCTTGTTATACATCTTGAAACAGATGTTTGGGTACCGAAGCGAAATTTCTGGAAGCAAAATAACTTTTAGTGCTTCAGGAGGACTTAAAATGGGCATGTAGAGGTGAAAAGAATAATAAGCTACAAGAAGCATGACGAACCACATATGAATATCTTATTGGAACACTATCAAGTGTAGTAAATGGGATAAACCATACACTGAACATGCGCAAGTCTCCAGATGCTACATGCTTAGGCTCTCACGGCCGGCGCTGATCCATTAAAATGAGTTATCCGGGCCTTCTGGTCGTGCTCGATTGGCTGAAATAGCCCTTGACGTTTCGCCCCTCTCTCCGCCGGGCATCTTCAGAAATTGTCGACTCAGTCATTGTCCTCATGTTGAATTTCCCCAGAAGTTTGCCGATCTTTTCTGGGACTTTATTTATATACGACAAACACGCAGGGTTGAGATGTTTCTGTACATCCATGCATTTATTTGTTCTTCTTGAAAGTTGTGCTAGATTTATTTCTTTGTGTCTATATGCATTGTCCTGTAGTGTTGCTTTAAGTGCTTAAGTTTTTATTCCGGGTTAGTCTGTTCACAGGTAGTCTGTTCACAAAGACGTTTTGCGCGTTCTGTCAAGGTCTTTATAATATCCTTTTTCTGTTGTCGATGATGGTTGGAGGTTTCCTGTAGATAACGGTCCGTGTGCGTAGGTTTTCTGTACACTATATGACCCAATGTCAGGTCTGCTCTTTTGGTAACCAAAACCTCCAGGAAAGCAACACTGTGATCCTTCTACTTTTCCATCGAAAATGTAATACTTTCGTTAATGCTGTTTATGTGCTATTTACATGCGGTCAAATCACAAAAGTTTCGTCTACGTATCTCCACCACACTTTGGGTTTGTGAGCAGCTGCCTGCAGGGCTACTTCCTCGAATTTCTCCATATAGAAGTCCGCAATCGAAGGATTCAATGGGCTTCCCCTAACGACTCCTTCTTTCTCTTCATAAAAGTTACCGTCCCATTGAAAGTAGCAGGTTGTAAGACAATGATGGAACAAGGCCATAATGGATCCGGAAAAACTGTGGTCAGGTGCAGCAATGTGTACTACAGTGGAACCCTCGTGAATAGGGTTGTTACGTAAAAACTTATCAACTGATCTTGTGGGTCCAACATGATTCCTCTCAGATTTTCAGTAAAGTGTGCAGAATTCTTGATCTCTGTTTCCGTGTTTCCGACCATATATCGTTACGACGACGTATCCTGTTGTTAAACCCAATCCTGGGTGGGCACGCAGCAAAAATCTCCATGCTGAACACAGCCTGCCAGCACCTCGTCGTCGTCAGCAACCCTTCCTGAGTTGACAACTTCTGAAGAGGCCCGTTGACGGAAGTTGACAACTTTTGATAACACATTTTATTCGATCTATATATGCTGTTAAATAAGTGTTTGTAACCCCAAAGAGTGGAACAGAAGTTTTTCTTATTTTATTGTGTTACCACGCATATGGTAGACATAGTAATTAAGTATATTCCGTAATAATCTTATCCAAACCTCTATCAATAATTTATTGAAAGAAATAGGTATGGAGGAATAACTAAAAGGCATCAAATAAAAACTACAAAGATATCCAGAACTTGCCTAGTTAAGCCGTTCAATTTCAGAGAAAACGTTTCCATTGCTTGGTATTGAACATAAGGTGGAAATGTAAAATGCTTAATGTTGAACCATATAGCTCCAAAACTGTTTCGGCCTTTGGTATAAACATAGTTTCAGCTGAGCTATATGCTCATTGTATCTTTAAAGGTCATCAGGACCCCATAGTGATAATAGTTAACTATAATTTTGCAAAGAAACCTTAATCGTGTTTAGGGTTATTATACTCTATTAAGGCAATAAATTTAAATAGTTCAAGCATGCAGGATGTAGATTAGATCCGGATAATTTATGAACTCCTATTTTAATGCCATTCATTATACACAATCTCATGTTGCAAAATAACTGATTCTTATATAATGAAGAACATTCTTTTAAAGCGTATTGAAAAGGTATCTCTTCACACAAACAACTAAGGCTGTAAAATATTCGACAATAACAATGAACTATTACCACAAAGAGTGTTATAACGCTGGTATGTGGTGAATTGCTTGAGAGTATGTATTGTGATGATATTTACGTTATTGAGTGTAGAAGGGATTTACATGAAGAGCCCTGTAGAATACTTATAAAGGCTAATGAAACCAATATTGACTTCAGAAAATATATATTATCGTTTATAAAACCTGATGTAAATGACATCATACAACATGAGAGAGCCTTATAATTGAATAGAAACACTATGAATCCGAATCTAAATTCAAAACTTCAGCAGAACATTTCAGCGCTATGTTTACTTTAAATGTCTTGCCCCACAAAAGTTTTTGAAGCGTCTATCCAGTTAGAAAATGGTATTAATACCGTATGCAAAGTCATTGGATGTTAAAGAGGATCCAAATATATCTTTCATAGCTTCATCTGAGGTTTACCAAGGTGGGCGGAAGCTTTCTGGGAAAAAAGAATGTGAACGACATAGGATCATAGGAATAACCGAGATTACCCAGTACAATCTGTCTAGCAGATCACTAATTATATTCCATCCTTCATGAATAAATATGACGATTATGTTTCACATATTATTGCAAAGGAGCAAATCTGCACCAGAAAAAGTGTTGTAACTCAAAAGAACTGATACTTCATTTTCAAAGTTTGTTAATCTAATCCACCCAGGCCCAGATACGACACAAATTTAAAATTTCGCTTTTACAAGCACGTCCAAAGTATATCTTCAACAGTTCTCAAAACAATTACAGTTACTGAAGCAATTTAAATAATTAAAATTAAAGAATTTATCCCGCTTTTATTAAATAGTTTAGCTTCATGAACAAAAGTACCTGTTTCACGTTATAAGGGTGGTCCTAAGCCTTCATCGAGGTAGCAGACAGAGCTTTCATGTTGCCTATGGGGAGGCTGAAGGTTTCGAATGGTGGTAGTGTATGCAGAATGAGTTGTTGTGTCCCAGGGTGAGATCACAACTTGGCCGAGCGGGAGCCGAGGGTAAATAAGAGGGGCGTTAAGCCTTTGTTAACAAAACCAACAGCAGTCAGGTGAAAATTGTAGTTTATTGTGGAGCGTTAGGTAAACTCACAGTAAGTATGATGAACCTTTGGCTCAAGTCAGTCTACTGGGTGCTGAAGAAGATGTTTAAATGTGCACGGATGTTACAACGACGTGCCGTAAGACCGTACGGTCATACCTACTATGACAACTGTCGATGAACTGCCGTGTACTACAGCATACTGTTTCCAGAAGAATCTGCGCCGAGGTTCCCAACATCGGGGTTTATATCCGCTGATCCAAAGATCCCGAACAATGTCTACGTGACTCCTTTCATTATTATTTACTTTTTAAGTCCACTAAACTGGAGGTTGTACTCTCCCTTGCACATGGGGGCACTTGCTCTTCGCCCGTACGCTAACAGTTTGTTTGCTGGTCCACACAGTAATCATTTGTTTGTTCTACAAACATCCTTTCTGTTTCACAATTTCACAAATACCGCTTCGACTGACTGTCGCCGTTTGAAATACAAGTCCAAGTTATTTCATGGTTAACAATAGTTACATATTTTATGCTAAATAAACTATCAATATACAATATATTCTACATGCAGAACGATATACATTTCACATATACAACACCTCACCCCTATAAAAGCCCAAATTTACACCTTAATTTGGTCAATAAGTGCACCTGTTCTTCAGACGTTCGCAACGCCTGAGTTCGACCTCCTGCGAAGGAATATTTTCTGGGGTGGAGGCAATGCTTTAATTACTCGAATGTATGTTTATGTGTACTACATTTCCGGGTCCTCCAGCTTCTATGGCTGGGATTTTTCTGATGTTTTTACAACAATTTCGGGAGCGTTCATAACTCCAATAACATACATGCAATCTTATTATAACTAATACAATATACAACAAATTTGAATAGCTAACGTGATAATTATTTTGTTCTGTGTGCCACTCGTGAGTGGTAACGAATCGTTCTACTTCAGATGTTTTATGACTAGCTAACCTTAGTTCATCAACAAATGATTTCAAACTTGTGTATAAGTGTAACTTGGTAGTATTGAGTTTCTCAATTTCTCTCTCGCAACAATCAATATCTAAATTTACAGGAGATACTAAATCAGCTTCTTCTACTAGTCCCTTGAAAACATATACTTGTAACTAGATTACTATAGATTTTCTGTAACCTTTACAACCCTCATTTAAGGTAATTTTTCCTACTCCTTGTAACGTTACATCGTTTGGTTCAGCTTGCGGGGTGACCGCAAAGTGAGATTTGTGGTGGACAACACGGCGCTGGGGCGGGTTTTCTCCGGGATCTCCGGCTTCCCCCACCATCACATTCCACCGGTGCTCCATCTTCGTCTCATGTATGATCAGTGTCATCACCTGCGGTGCCGTATGTAGTACAAGTGGGCGTTAAACACTACACATTTCATTTCATTTTCAGTTTGCGGACACAAAATATTAGAAAATTCTCCCTTTGGAGCAAAATACAACCATGTATTATGATTTAGTTGAGTCCATAGGGGATTTCTGAGTTCTATTGGTCTTTTATCACACGTTTCGGGCACTTTGTCTGTCAGTTGCAGCAAATTTACGACACAATCATTACTTGAAAGAACCATTCTCAAGGGCCATGCCTGTCTACAAACATACATGTTTTGATGTATGGCTTTACAATGCCGTAGAATAGCTTCATTTTTGGTGAAATAATATTGTCTAGCTTTGTCTATAAACAACAGATCATCCTTGACATCTACAAGAAAAGTTTTCGATTTTAACTGGCATTGGTATTGCTTTATATACACTGTAAACACTTGCGGCAACTAGTGGCACCAATATTACGTAATTTAGCCTGTTATTCTTCACAAACACTATCACTTCACACACTTTAAATAACACATTGAGTGAAACCTTGCTCTTAGGAAATGTCAGAGATTTCCCTTTTGAAAAATTAGCCACATTTTTACTTAACACTTGTAGAACCTTAGATGGTGATACTACTTGCGGCTGGATAAGCCCACTTTGTGCATGCAATAAATACACTGTATATTAGCACTTCTAGAGTTCTAGCTAAGCTTTCCATTGCAGCATTTAATTTAGTAGTTTCTCGGTTACAGCTGACTTTATTTTAACCCAATCAATAGATTCTTGTACTTTGAGTGAAGTTTCATTTAAATACATACTTATTTTTGCTAAATTGTCTTGTAACACTTGCTCATTATAAGCTATACTTGCTATCCAGTCTTTAAAAGTGCCTAGGGTAGCTTTCATCACGGACACCTGTTCCTTTAATATATTGGACACCCTTTCTACGGTTTCCTCAGCATGCTTAATGTGTTCCTCATAGTATTCCGCGTCTCCTGTGTCAAGGGTACCGAATAAGATTTTTATTAGCTGTCCCACAAAGTTTAAAATACCTCTTTTGTTCCGACTTTCTTCTCTTCCTGTTATTTCTTTTAACAGGTGTTCTGCGTCCCTTAGTTTCTCTATTTTATTAAATGCTCTTTTTCTAAAATTTTCGCAACCACTCCATCCCCTCAAGGACCCTTTATTGCAAAGACGTAGTGTGTGAATGGTATAGTCGTCCAATTTATCTAATTCTGAGTCTATCTTACCAAAATCTGTAAATATTACTACTTTTCATATGGCGTTGTATAATTGTGCAGATCCTTTTTTTGTTAAAATACAGTCCAGCAGGAGTCTCGAGCTTCACCAGCTTATATTCTCCTTCGCTTGAGGCTATCCCCACTACCAGTGTTATTACTAGTAGCATCAACATCTGCAATCAAATAATCCTAAATTATTATAGGTTATCCTTTTAGTAGAACGGTTTTATTCTATTAACATGTACCTTTTTCAACTTTTGACCCCCTTTTATGGTAACATTTACATTTTCTAACTTCTCAATTACATAAGGGCCTGTCCATTGATTGTCTCACTTCGCTGACCTACCTCTGCAAAAGTTCTCATCTTTTAGCAATATTTTCTCTCCTGCTCTGTACTCTATTGACTGACTATCTTTATCATACTGCTCTTAACCTTTTTACATATCCCTCAACAGTCTTTACCTAACTACCTGGTGGGCAGTTTGGAGTCTCCCTTTAAGCTCACTGGCGTAATCGTCGTAACTATAGGTAAGTTCAGGTTTGGCTGTTAAACTCAGCGGTGTTCTACACTCGCAACCAAAAAGCAATTCAAATGGTGTGAAGCCTGTTGCAGAGTGTACAGACGTGTTATAGGCAAACACAGCAAAATTTACCCACTCATCCCAGTTTTTCTGATCTTTATCTACGTAATGACGGAGATATTCGGCTAGAACTCTATGACTTCGTTCTAATCCATCATTTGTTTGTGGACGAAACGTGGTCGTTTGCAATTTTGATATTTTCAAAATTCTACATACGTTCTTTAATAAATCACTCATTAATTCTAAATCTTAGTCAGTCAATACTTTAGAAGGAATCCCATACTTTAATACTATTTAAGTTACATATACCTTCGCCACTGTTTCTGCGTCATGTTGCTCTAGTGGTGCAGCTAGCAAGTACTTGGTCAGTTCGTCCTGGCTTGTCAAAATACATTTATTCCCTTTGTCACTTATGTATAAAGGACCTACAATATCCAGAGCTATTTTCTCAAATGGACTTTTTGCTGTAGTGCTAATTTCCATGGATGCACGTTTCTTGGGACGCACATTCTTGTTCTTTTGACAGCTATCTCATTTCTTAATGAACTCTTCTACGTCTCCTTTCATATTGGGCCAATAATACTTTCCTTTTAGCGCCAAGTATGTTTTTGTCATTTCTCTATGCCCTCCACCCATAGGCGAGTCATGCGGCTCGTACAAAATTTCGGCTTTCTTTTCATCTGAGAGCTGCTTGCTTATCTTCCTCGCACTCTACCGTGTGAATTCTTGAGATCGCATCGGCGTTGCCATTCAACGCACCTTATTTATGCTTGATTTCAAACTCGTATTCCTATAATTTGATTCGCCACCGCATTAGCCTCGAACCTGGGTCTTCAATACTCATTAGCCATTTAAGTGGCTTGTGATCCGTAACTACTGTAAACTTTTTCCCAACAAGTACTTAGTTGCCCAAACTATTGCAAGTAATTCCATTTCGATCGTACTGCAGTTGTGCTCTGCCTTATTTAGCTAGCAAAACCCACCTGGAGGTCTTTCCCAGCTATCCATTGAGAACGGACCGCCCATAACCCTTATTGGGATGCATCGGTCGTTAGAATGAATTCTTATGAGAAATCAGGATATTGCAAAATTAGGTGGCAAGTCAACTTTTGTTTTAAGTTTTGAAAAGCTATCTGCAACTCATTCCCCATTCAAAAGTTACATCTTTCGTTAGCAAGGCCTGCAATGGAGCTGCTATCCTACTGAAATTAGGCATAAATCTTCTCTAGTATCCTACCAATCATGAGAAAAGCCTATAGTTCTTTAGATTTACTTGGTACTGGGAAGTCAACTACCGCTTCTATTTTCTTGGGGTCAGGTCTCACTCCCTCCTTTGACATCACGTGACCTAAGTAATACATTTATTTACGCAGGAATTCACACTAATCTGGCTGAAGTTTCAAATAATATTGCCTGACTATTTAACACTTCTCTCAATTTCCTTTCATGTTCCTGGAAGAATCCAGCATAAACAACTACGTCATCCAAAACCAAAAATCACCTAGAAGGCGGTAATCCTGCTAGCACCGTGTTCATCATCTTTTGAAAAGTATCAGGAGTTGTCCTTAGGCCAAAGCGCATTCTGACATATTGCCAATGGCCGGTCTTAGCCCAAAATCCTGTTTTCTCTTTATCATGTGGATTCGTGGGAATTTGATGGTATCCCATAGCCATATCTATACATGAGAAGTATTTCAAATTCCCTAAATGATCCAGTACCTCAGTTATATCAGGAAGAGGGCAGGCATTCCCAATCGTCTTGTCATTTAATTCCCTGAAATCCACCACTAACCGAAATTTTTGTACGCCACTAGAGTCTAGTTTCGTCTTTACTAAGAGAAGAGGACTATTCCAAGGTGAATTACTTTCTTCTATTATCCCTTCACTCAAAACACACTTACCGCATCCCAACCAACAAGCCCAATCCTAGAATCATCCACAATGAGATTCGGCAGCTTTTAAAAGCCAAATCTACCGCACGGAAGCTGTGGCAACGTTACCGCCATCCCAGAATAGGGGCAGTCCACCAGCGCTCCAAGTCCCTGGTAAGAAGACTGCTCCGAGCTCACAGAGCTGCTGCCTGGGAAAATACTATGCAGAACATCAATCTGCAAGAAAAGAACTCTTGGCGAATAATTAAATCTCTACCAAAAGACAAAACTAAGTACCAGTATCCCTTGCAGAGCACTCGCGGGAGGCTCGCCTTTGAGCCCCACGAGAAAGCCACAGTGTTTGCAGAATATCTGGAGTGTCAATTCGAAACTAGAGAGGACCCCCAAAACGAGAACTTTACTGACCATGTGTAAGCGGAGGTGGAATTCCTCTATGAGCACCCACCACCGCGTCACGCGGAGATCCCTGTCACTATAGTCACCCCTAAAGTTGTGGCTTCCGAAATCGAAAAACTAAAACCAAATAAATCCCCTGGACATGAAGGCGTCACAGCGATCCTGCTCCAGCACCATCCCAAGAGGGCCGTCATCCATTTGACGAGGATATTCAATGCTTGCTTCCACCGGCGCCATTTCCCGATCTTCAGGAAGGAGGGGAGGGTTTTGTGCTTCTTGAAACAGGGCAAAGATCCGGTCTTTCCCTGTAACTACGGATCCATCAGCATTCTCAAAGTCGTCTCGAAAATATTTGAGCGACTGCTCCTAGCCTGCCTGACACCTTTTTTTAAGGAGAGGCAACTCCTCCCGGGTCATCAGTTTGTT
The DNA here is from genome assembly GCA_030765055.1 of Mantis religiosa. Taxonomy (NCBI): domain Eukaryota; kingdom Metazoa; phylum Arthropoda; class Insecta; order Mantodea; family Mantidae; genus Mantis; species Mantis religiosa. Next base: position 92,243 of record JAUKNK010000081.1, on the reverse strand, counting down.
TTTCGGCGGGAGCGCTCCACGACCTTGCAGTTGCTCGGACTGGTTGAGAGGGTAACCCTGGGTTTCCAGGAGAACCCAAAAACCATCGCAGTGCTGTTGGACGTGGAAAAGACCTTTGCGACCACTTGGTATCAGGGTCTTCTGTACAAACTCAAGTAAGTTTACATCCCTCATCCCTATCTCACGCTGATCAGGAATTTCCTTAGGGATCTCACGTTTAGGGTGAGAGTGGAAGCAAAGCTTTCTAGAGTCAGACCCATAGCCGCGGGAGTCCCGGTAGGTAATGTTCTATCACCGTTGCTCTTCGCCGCACACATGTCTGACTTTCCCACAGAACCACAGACAGTAACGTGCCAATATGCAGACGATGTCCTCATAATGGCACGTAATAAAAACGTCAAGTTCTGCTTCCCGCCACTGCAACCACAGCTCCGAGCAATCGGCCGCTGGAATGAGAAGTGAAGGATGGCAATTAGTCCAGGAAAGAGGTCAGCTCTTTTAGTGGCTAAGGTCCGACCTGGCGACCAGCGGGATCACTGAGGCTGCGGCAGAGGCAAATCCCTTGAGTTACCTCGGCCAAATACCTAGGTGTCTTGCTTGATCGCGGGATAAACTTCACTCCCCACGTCAAATAAAAATGCCCATCTTCAAATAAAAATGCCCACACACCTTAAACTGTGCCTGTATAGGGCGATTATTCCACCCATGGTTGTGTGCGGGTGCGAGATCTGGGGAATGGCGGCTCCGACCACCGTCCGCAGACTGAAATACGTGCAGCATCGGGCATTCAGGATGATCTATGATACTGGGCGCAGATTTCCATCTCATATCCTACATGAATATTCCCAAATCCCATACATAGTGGATATTATAAGAGAGATATCGAACCCTCCAAAACAAAATTTCTGCCCATCTCAATCAGCTGGTAAGCTCTCTGGGTCGTTTTGACCACAGAGATCCTCACAGGAGGAGGAGATATAGACTCCCGAAGGACGCCATGGGCTATTAGCCTACGAGTATTTCTCTCCATCTTTCCAAAATCCTCAGAACCTGAAATGGGTCTGGAATCTCTATCCTTCACACAGTTTCCTACCCCCTCTGATCGTGCTGACTGCACTCTGACCTCGTTCAAGTGGGGAGACTAGGTGAAGGCAGCTTTGGGAATAGATACCGCAGGCGGCAGCTTGAGCGGCTTAAACCCAACATATCAGAGAAATCTATGCCCAAAAACAAACGCTTGAGATAAACAACATTCTTCTGTACCGCCCAGATAAGGTCGCACTAAGCGGCTAGGTGCTGTGGCCAAAACACCCCCACTCAGGTAAACCATTAAGTGGGTCGCTAGGAGCGTCATTACGTGGAGCGTAATAACGAGCTGATTTGTCTTGTGAGCTTGAAGATAATTTTGACATTATGGCGCTTGAGTAAGCGTTTGATGCGGTCTGTAAGAATTTTGAAATAGGGCAGGAGGGCAATACCTTTGCTTTCGGATGGTTCTTCTTTTGTGAGGCTGTTCTTTTTTGTTTTACGCGGTTGTATAGCTCTGCGGACTTCTTGTGCTCTGCTACCCGGATTTGTGAGACAGTTTCACTAAAACAAGAACTGCATCATCTTGAATAGGCCCTGGTGACCAATTTTGGTACACAGCCATAAAGATAGACACCACAGCCTGCGTTCCCTTAAGACAGCAGCGGGTTGTCAATACCAGATTTCCCCACGACTTTGAAATTCTCAATAAAGGGCAAAATAAAGCCCGACGCAAATGGCAAAGAACCAGAAACGTCCTCCATCGTGCAGATTACCATACAGCTAGAGACCTAGCTGATGAACACGCTAGAAATTACATCCAAAACCAATGGGCTAACACGTTGAAAAATTTAAATTCCCAACAAAACTCAACTTGGTGAATAGCCAAATGCCTAACGCGAACGCGGACGAATATCCCTCCCCTTTAAATTAATAATACAATAGCTGAAACACCTCAGACCAAGGCAGAAGTTTTTGCGATCACCTTGGAGAATGTTTTCCCCCAAAACCAGTAATTGGGCAAGATGACTTCATAGCAGAAGTTGAAAACGAAGTAACACACATGGGGCAAAGACCGAGGCACAACAAAATGCGCAAGACGAACCCAGGCGAAATAGGCTGGATCATTCGGCACCTGCCAAACAGAAAAGCGCCTGGGCCAGGCAAAATGCCAAATATGGTACTAAAGAACCTAACACCAAAAGCACTAAAGCACTTAGCGAACATTTTCAACTTCACTCTCGAAAGTGGCAGGTTTCATCCATGCTGGAAAGAAGCCAAAATACTCCTATTCCCAAAAACAAATAAAAACCTAGCACTTCCAGTTAACTACAGGCCAATTAGCCTATTAAACACATTAAGCAAAGTAGTAGAGAAGATAATACTAAAAGCAATAAAAAAACACATTCATAAAAACAATGTTCTTATACCTGAGCAGTTTGGGTTCAGATCTCAGCACTCTACCACACTCCAACTTTTGCGAATGACTGAACCTATCACCCATGTATTTAATACGAAAAAGTCAACAAGCGCCTTATATTTGGTTATCGAACGCGCCTTTGATAAAGTATGGCACGCAGGCCTAATTAAAATCTCATACAATGCGACTTGCCAGACTCGGCAGTAGCCCTAATTAGGGATTACCTTCCTAATAGGTGCTTTCGCACCACGGTAGACGACGCAGTATCTAGCGTCAAGCCAATCAAAGCAGGCGTCCCTCAAGGAAGTCTGCTGGGACCGACGCTATTTAATTTATACATAAATGACATGCCCGAACTGGTGAGGAGGAACAAATATATATATATATATATATATATATATATATATATATATATATATATATATATATATATATATATGTGTGTGTGTGTGTGTGTGTGTGTGTGTGTGTGTGTGTGTGTGCCGACAACACTGCAATGGTGACATAGTGAACTCAATCACAAATTATTCATCAACGGCTCCAAAACGCCTTAAATACGTTTGAACCCTGGTTCTCCAAGTAGAGGATTAAAGTAAATGCAAGAAAGTCGCAAGCTATAATCTTTACGAAAAGACTCCTGCATAGGAAAAACAAGCGTGCCCTTCAGCCGCTAATATATCAAGGCGGAGGAAGCCCGCCTTGGTAGCGTGGTGGTAGCGTGTCTGCCTCACGTTCAAGAGGTCCCGATTTCGAATCTCGGTCAGGCTGAGTTACCTGGATAAGGTTGTTTCCAGGGTTTTCACTTATCCTGAAAGACGAATTTCAGGTAACTCTAAGATCTATGGACCCTGGGCTCACTTAAGAATCATTTCACCCATTCCATTCAACGTCCGATATGACTTAACGTTGGAGGACGTAAATTACAAAAAAAAAAAAAAAAAAAAAAAAAAGTCGAAGGGATCGACTGGAAGTGACCTAGGCCAAGTGACCTATTTAGGTCTTGTAATGGACCAGGGCCTCACCTGGTATAAACACATCACTAGTTTCCAATATTTAATATAAACAGCCAACTCAAAGTACATATGGGCCTTACCATATATAAGACACTACTAGGGCCAATCATTACGTACGCAGCCCCCGTGTGGGGTTATGCTGAAAAAACTCACTTACACCAATTAGCAACGCTACAAAACAGAATAATCAGAATAATTACAAAGCAACCGTCGGTAGCACCGGCCAATCTTTTGCACAATGTACTAAAGCTACGTTCAATTGAGGAATTTATCAAAATACTCAGCTTTAACGTATATAAGCGCAAAGATACAGCCGGGCACATACGAAACCGAATACAATAAACATAAAGGATCACTGTCTTGTTTTGATAGGACCATTGGGATGGGAGACCCAGAAATCGACATCCAAAAGTATCTAAACACACTCGTAAGACTTCCATGGAAGTAGTAAGATTACCCATGACTATACACCACAACCTGACATTTGGTAGTCCACAAAGTCCTTGTTCTTAGTCAAGGCGGCTCTGGTGGGGTGGCATCCCCCTTCCCCTATACTTACACGATATTGGCCTAGAAGTAATGGTTATGATCTATCTTTCAACTTAGAATTAAGCTCAAACCAGACGCAGCTTATGCGCAGAACTAGCAATCTTATACCTAGGAATACCATTGACCATCGCAATCAGTTGCGAAAATAGGAACTGCCATTTCACCGTGAACTCTAAATTTACTTGTAAAAATAATGCATGGCTAACGCTATCTTAGCGCCCACCACTAACATAAATGACACGTCTACCCGCTAAAGGCTGGACAGACCATTAGTTAAGAATTAAAAGCCAATACAAATAAAGTAGTATAACTCACACTTGGCTATCTCCTCTAGCATTGGTGACGCAACTTCTAGGTTAAGACAGCGTTTCCTATTGGAAACGACTCTACACCGCACTACATCCCTCACCACGAATCCGTAAGGGCATATTCAGGGCTTCGGCCATGCTTATGTCCTGGCAAGTAGTCTCACCTCGGTTAGGCCATACGGCCAACCTGCACACGCTCTCCATGAATCCGCAGGTGCATATAGTGGTACTGCTGGAAGTCGTCTCCTGACTACTCTCCGGTGGAGGTTTTTTAGTGAGTAGTACCTTCGGGTGAAGCTCACACTCCTGGCTAAGCCATCCCAACTCAGTCGGGGTCAGTCCATAAATGGATTTTTCCTCCACTTAAAAAAAAAAAAAAAAAAAAAAAAAAAAAAAAAAAAAAAAAAAAAGCGGGTGAGTCGGTTGTAACTGAAACTTCACCAGAAGACTCAGACCACGCCACCACTGATGATGTTCACCGCAGACGTGAACGAAACATATGGATGTTCCAACTCCATCAGACCACGACTCCTGAGCCCGGAAAATTCTTCTATCTTTAAATTAGACTCCGGCCGTGAAAGCTTACAATTATTAATTTATAAAATAATCGAATTTCCAACATTTTCACATTAAACATAGTTGTGTGCAGGGATGATAACGCATTTCGCACCAAAACTGGCACGAAATTATAAATGTACATGAATTTCTTTATCAGGTGTCGTATTTCCCTTAAAATAATGTGAACATTTTAGAAAAATCACCATTGGACTACCAGTTCCCACCAAGGAGATTGTCTATGTAGATATCAAGTTATTTCCACTGGTCTAAAGTTTCCTCAACTAATTTTTGCGGGAAGGTGAACTTTGAAGCTTCAGTATTTAAAATGACGAAAACAGTTGAACATGTGTTCTTTCCAAGAAAACAAAACGAGTCTTAAAGGCCTGAAGCATGAACAGGGAGTAAATGAAAACTCCCTGACCTACCCTATTTTAATGAAAATCATTACATTGAAAATGTATATAGTTATTAAGGTGCCACTGATATTACTCAAAGCGTTATGTTTTATTCTGCAACGTTTTACGTTCGTTCTTTCTTTATTTCTGTCTTTCTTTTTTTCTTTCTTTCTTTCTTTCTCTTTTCCATCCTTTCTTCTGTCTTACTTTCCTTCTTTCCTTCTTTCTGCTTTCTTGCACCGGAAACAGAGAATAAACATTTCTACACCTTATTACTAGTTACAGATAAAGTAATGAAAATATATTTAAGTAGTTTCGAGCACCGAAAACCGAATCCTAATTTGTGACTCCTAAGCTTCAGATTAATTTACAAATATAGACATCGCCATGCTTTTTGTTCCCTTCAAAGAAAAGAGAGCTTCAGGAATTTTGCGTTTTGTTTCTTCGACAAACATGGTGTAAAAATAGTGAAGCAATTTCCCTAGTGAGGTGTGAGGCTAAAATGGAATTTGACTTGATTGAAAACTTTCCTGAAGCAACTACTGCTACCAATGTCTACTTATTACTTTTCAAATCAAATGTTCCACGTAATAGTAAGCACTAGGAATTAAAAATATTTATGGAGAAAAACTGTTAGACAAATCGAGGTTTCAGTTTGCACATTTTTCAGAAAAGCTAAAATAGTTAAAAGTTCCAGTATTTTGTCAACATATACTCCACCTCAAATACTAAAGCACTTTACACCTGTAAATGTTCGAAGTTGAAAACCCTTCTAACGAGAACATCTGTTGACATTTGATGTCCTCCATTAAAGCTATTTATTCCATGTGTATTTGTACGTAAGGAACTTTATGCAGTTGTTATGGTGATGCTTTTTATGGTTATTTCACAGTGCATCGGTTGACCGTGCTTTATCTTTGTGTTTCAGGGTGATCTTCTTTTAAATTAACGTTCCACAACGTTAGATAATATCGGACGATTAATGAAATGTGTGAAACGGTGCTCAAATGGGTCCAAAGTACAAAGAGCTTAGAGGTACCCCACATTCATCTTTCATGATGAGGGAAATACCAGAGAAACGTTATCCCGATAACTCACTCTGACCGAGATTCGAACCCGTAAAAGGATTTGTGCAAGTAACGGCTCGTTAATTAAGAAATACACAAGTGCAACTACTTCCCACTTAATTCCTTCACAAACTAGCGACAAATTCTGTACTTGCCCTCCCGTTACAGATGACACGAGACAAGATCATTTCAAGTTAATTATATCATCAAAACTGCTGCCGAAAATCACTATGATACTATTTTCAATATACCTATTAGACATTTGAATATTAGACATTTGAACGATGAAGTTGCAATTGGTCATCTTCCTGTTGTCATCTGAAGTATTTTGCTTAATAGTGTATGGAATACCTATATTCCTTTATGTCAAATGCGTGTCCCTGCTTCAGATTAAATAATGCGCTTACCCCTAAAACCCGCCAGTGACTAATGATAACAGGTCTCCCGATAGCATCTATCAAAGTTGTGGACCAATGTTTTAAAACACTGTTCCTCAATACTCAAAATCTAATTACAGATTGTTGGCTGAAGAAATGTAGTTGTGCCTAATATGACAGAAATAAAAACTGAAGAACCTCAAGCGTATTCAAAAACAAGTATCCCTATGTAAATTTCATAAATATTCCACAGCTGTTCTACTGGCAGTCTGCTACTGCTTCTTTATCCAAAAGTTAAATTTTACCTTGAATTATATTTGCTTCCTGGCAAATTAGCAGCTGTTTCAAGAACTACCTTTTTCTAAGAGACTCATTTTGCTGATCTTCTGTAATGAGTCAATCCTAGTTTCCAGACGCAACCTAATATCTGTAGTCAAACCGTTAGGGCTTGCTACAGGAAATGGGATCTCATAGATGCTTATATTTAGTATAACTTTCATTATCCTCATCATACGGCCCAAATCTTTACTGCTACGCGTATTTAGTATAAAAAGCATTGGCAACAGCAGTGGCATTATGCCTTCTCTGCTTTAATATCTTAAAAATTAAAAACCTTTTCTTGACCTTCTTCGTTAGCTTCACAATAGTTAGTTAGTTACTAACACTCCCCACATGGCAACCTTGGCCTTCGGGGTAACCTCACCCCACCAAGTGATGACCGGACCCATTTCTCAGGTGGAGGCACCCAGAGGGCGGTGTCCATTACCTCCGATGATAGGGTGATAGTGAAGATGGCGGTGAGGTGAGAGGACCTACAGTTTTTACCGTGGACTCCGAACCACGTTGGGCATAGGGGATACTTCACATGTGCTAGACAGAGGTGAAGGCGTGGATAGGGCCGACTTAAAATCGCCAACCCCAGAGCCGGGAATCGAACTCGGGACCCTTAGAACGGGAGCCGCGAACGAAACCACCGCGCTACCCCGGCACCCTTTAGCTTCACAATATGTGTTGCATTAATTATCAAGACAACTGTCATCCGTGTATCACAACTGTTTTAAGCTACTTTTATTTCTTTAATATATTTTAGTGGAAATCGTGTCGGGAAATAAATAACATCCAGAAATACATTAAGTACATAAGTAAACATGATGTAACTTGCAAACACTACTGCTTATATCGAATAAAAGCCACAGGCAACATCCGGATTATTAACCAGAATAAACAACGTATAATTTGGGATACTGTGTACGATTCAGCAATCTGATGTGGACAGCTATGCCAATGCCATAAAAACGCGATAAATCTCTCGGAGGGAAGAATTAACTTAGACTTTCGAACCGAGCCTGTTAATGGTTATTTGAGCATGCTGGCACTAATTGGTGTACACAGAATACAAAACCTAAAGCCCGCCTCAGTAGCGTAGCTGATAGCGCTTCTTTTTTCTTTTTCGTAATTTACGTCCTCCAACGTTAAGTCATATCGAACGACGAATGAAATGGGTCAACTGATGCTCAAATGATTCCGGGGCCATGGAGCTTAAAGTTATCCGACATTCGTCTTTCAGGACAGGTGAAAACTCCGGAGAAAACTTATCCAGGTAACTCACCCTAACCGAGCTGTAAACCTCGATCCATTTACTTCTAGCTCTTTTATCACATATCTGATATTAAAACAACTTGCATCAGAAACTTGTTCAACGTTTATTAGCACCATTTTGTTCATGTGGGTTATATATAATTTACATTGAACGTTTAAATTTTAAACATACAGGAAGACCAACAATAAAATTAGGTACATTATTTGCATTTTAGCGTAACCTGAGAACTAATTCCATTAAGGACAGTCTTTCATGGGTGTTATAAGGAATATTGTAAATTACAAGCCACATTTAAATGAGCTTATAGTTGAATAAATATAGTTATACTTCCAGATAAGTGTAAGTATTTTAATACTTTATAAGTTTGTACTAATACCTATGTTAGATACGCTTAAGCAACACTAATATGTTAAATGTAACTTTGTGTCTGGGTTGTTTATTTTAATATGTTATGATGCCGTATTTATCAGCCGTAGGATTGAATACGAGTTTAACAATGAATAAAATGATAATTAAATTATAATGAGGAAGTAAGGTGAAAGAATTTAAGATAATGAATAGTACAGATGGATAAGTTCATGAAACGAAGCAACAGCATTTAAATTCAATTACTAGAATGCGAATAAGTATTTTAACCCAGAGCTATATAATAAAGTTGCTGGTCTATATGGATGAAAATGTTCAGACGAAAGGCTGTGGTCACGGGTTGGGTCGCTACCTGGGTAATTAGTAGACCGGTCCAAGCCTGGCCCAAACCAGTATTTCGGGGAAATGTCCGCGTGGTTGTAGCTCGCTAACTAGAGTTTTTCAGAGAAATCCAGCTGGAGGCGAGGCTATATCTGTTTTGGTAAGGAATATTAGGTTTTAGCGTCGGTCTTCTAATCTGAGACGTGATACAGTGTAGACGTGTTTTGCCTGCCGGGGACACAAACGTCGGATTGCGCCGAGAAGTATAATCAGTAATGAGAATCTTATTAAGTGAACAAGATCTCCCAGCAGTTAATTAAGCGGCGAAGTATACTTTCAAAACAGTGTTAGTAATTTATTCCATCGTGATAGATTTCAGCAATTCAGTATAGTTTTAACGTGATAGTGGAAATCTAGAGTAATTCGATCTGAACGCGGCGGCAACTCCTGGTGAACTGTCTGCACGAAACGAACTGAATAGTAAAGCGGACACGATGAACTGTGTTGTTTTTATTTCGTCAACCTATCTCACGCATACCCTGTAGATAGCGTGGTCTCAGCTCTAATGACTAGCCAGGGCAAGGAATAGTCAGCTCATAGAGCAATCTACTAGGCGACCAGATCACCGGGATCCAGGCTGTTCAAGTCACATCCAGAGTGGTTGATACCCGAGACAGAGTATCTGCAGACGCAGAGGGAGAGGAAGGCCACAGTTATGATTTGAGTAAGCTGAATCACAATAACCACTTAGTTTTTCTTTATCACATACCAATGCTTCACAATGAAAGAAACTCTAAAACATGAATTTTTGTGTTCTGCTCTGTCAAATATATGTTATATTATTAAATAAAAGTTAATAAATTCACAATTGTCAGCACAACACTCTTCATAATTAACTAATATTTCATATCTGTTCTAATTAATCATATACACAATATTATGCAACCATTTTTTCTTTTTTTAACACCTCCCCTGAAATTGAAATCTTTTTACTTCCTTTGTGTCCTGTTGAAACCGTTCAGCTTGATCATCACTGTCACAGCCAAGATTTTCTGAAAAAAAAAAAAAAAAACTCGAAATGAGAGTGCAGGAAATGTACTTTCACACTCATATTGCCATCCAGCTTTCGAAACTTCTCAAGCGTATGTTATAACTCTTATAACCATTACATGCCTTTTTTCCCAGTATGTCATCGTTTCTTCAATAAGGTATCAGAAACCAACTTCCTAATTTAAGGCCGAGCATATATTCCCTCTTTAACTTTGGAGTCAGATACTTCAGGGAACTTCTTCCAGATTTATTTGCCATTCATATTTTAAGGCTTAATAAATTGCCTGATCATTAAGCCTGATTTTATGTATAAAGTGGGTCCACAAGACACTCATGAATAACTTTTTTCCTTCCTGGCACAAGACTTTCTCTCTCCTTCCAAAGTTTTCTTCTCCAGTAATCGGATCGGGCTCTACTGTCGTACTATATACTATCTCACAAATAAAATATGGAATTTTAGCACAGATTGGTTGCATACCAATAACTTTTAAGTCTAAACATAACTGCCACTTATGTTCTGCATATTTGGCTTTTTCTAGAATTAATTTTAGGATATGAGGTGATATCCTGAGGTGAACTGAATGGGCTACTGGAACGGATATATATTCATATCTATTAAACAACAGTATACACATATAAAGTCTCCATTCACCTGGAATGGTATTGTAGATTTGTGGGTGGAAATCTCCAGAAATCCGCCTCCTTCCCCCGCCTCCCACCCCACGTTTCGGCGAGCTTTTATCTCCGCATCGCACTGCCCGTCTCTTTGAACTCGTCCCTCGCTCTGCCTCGCTTCAACAATGCACTCGTGACAGTATTCAGCAGCATCCAATACAGTCACCTAACCAGGATTATTGTGTCAATATGTAAGATTTCCTTCCTGAAGGAAATATGGAATCTATATAAAGTCTCCATCCATGTGGAAGGTATTCAGCAGCCTCGAATGCAATTCCTAAACCAGGAATACTGTGACAATATGCAAGATTTGCTTCCTGAGAGAAATATGAAACAAATTCCTCTCTACGTTGTCGGTAGAAAAAATATGACGTTCTGGAGAGAGGAGCCCATTTTGTTTTGGTCTGTATCCTAAAAACTCAGCAGCATCCTTAGGAAGATTTAAGTCCCCAGTGAAAACATCAAGTTCTGATTGTTTGAAATTCTGTAATAGAGGTCCCGAGGATCCTGTTCATAAACTATATAAGAATCACTTAAGTTCTCTTCAGAATTTTCTTCAGAATATGATGACGTTTCCTTTCCAAATGCTTCTAATGGAGAAGCCACAGTAAGACCTGAGCAGTGTGTTATGGGCCTTTTTGCTGACAATAAATTTTGATTCCTTTAATATAATTTGTGATGTAGCCTGTAAAACTACAGACAAAAATATCAATTATCCACTTATGTTGATGTTCATGCCAGATAAAAGGAATACCAAAGGGCATACTAGGTTTCCTTTGTTGACTACACATCCTTAGCATTTCTACGCAAGTATGTCAATATTTTGTGGCCATTTTTGTCAAGATCTCCAAACTTCATCTGGTTCTCTTTCTATTTTGGTATTGTAAGCTTTTTTAACAAAATGTGTAATATTATTTCTTTTCTGTCGAACAAATATTTTGCCTCATATATTGCAAAATATAGTACCTACAGTTATTTTTACACTAAGTAGAACATATATTGCTTAAAATGACACAAATGTATGGCTGACAACAGCCACTCACACAAATAGATAATCACTACTTGAAAATTAATTATAGACTGAGCTAAATTTGATAGGATTGAACTTAGAATAAGCTATGCATTGATTTCTGTTACATTTTGGCCATTACGTTGGTGTCATTTTTGCGAATCATACTAATTTAATCATACAAATCACTAGTATTTCTTAATCTCATATAATATTTTGTGCAGAACTAAATTAACATGTTTTAGGATAACTGCTAGTTCCAAAAAGTGGTACCTGGTACAAATAAACTGATTACCGTTTGGGAATCAGCAAATCATATGTAGTAAAGCAGACGTACTTTGTAGGAAACCCCAGATTCATGCATATCAGTGCAACCTTTTTCACGTATACTTCCACGTGAATGCTCTTTTGAATGTTGCAGATGTGAACGTGGAGACTTCCTGAGACTCTTTCTGCATCTTGAACGTCCAGAAGTAAATCAATATACTCCATGGTCAGGACTTCTTTGTGGCAGTTTTACCGATATACCACATGTGCTGTATAGCTCGGGACCCGGACTTGTGCTCGAGTTCCACACAGATTTCCGTTCAAGTAATTCATCTGGGTTTTTAGGCCACTTTCGCTTCATCGACAGACGTGAGTACCATTTGTTTATGTGTACATTTTCTAGAAGCACTTGGTCATATAGTAGCAGTGACTGAATCAGTTGCTCACTCTGAATACGTTTCATTCTTCACAAGACGAGTAAGAGAGAGAGAGAGAGAGTGAGGGAGGGAGGGAGGGAGGGAGAGGTCATCACGATTTTGCAACTCACGTTAATTGCTTTTTCTGAAAGCCCGCAAACCGATTGATTTTTGACATAATGATTAACTTTATAATCTGTAATATTACACGCAAAGTAACGTTCATATTGCTACAGCGAATTTTGTTATCATTTTTAGTAGCTCGGGCCCAAATGACCTGGCTGTCGACGGGACCTAAAACACCACACAAACACTCACTCACTCAAAAAATATTTAAATAAATAAAAATATTTAATAACTTTCACACTCCAAATTAAGTTCGTTTATTAAAAAACTGGATATCCAGACTCACTCACTCACTAACTCACTCACTCATTCAGTCACTCACTCACTCAATTTTAAGTAACTTATGCTTAGGAATACTTTCCTTTTTATTTGTTTGAGGGTTCCATTGTCAGCGGGATGAGAATTGTTATCGATATTAACATTATGCATCTATTAATTTATTTACATCTGTGTAAAGCTGTTATATTAAGCCTTGTTATACTACTTATTACCAACCACCAGACGTAAAAAAGAAACAACGCAAGCTATTTTAACATTCAGAAGAGAATACCAGAAACCACTAAAAGCAACAGTCAAAATAAGTAAAGAGGTAAGGAAATAAACCGTTTCTTATCGTGTCAGTCACGTAATAGAACCTAGCACATACCAACTCTAACCAGATTTAGAGAAAAATATATAATGTAAGTAATATGAAAAGGTGCCATAGCAGAAACTCCAACCATCAGTAAATAGTGCAGAATCGTTGAGTTATAAATTTATTAGCTACTGAAGTTCTAACAAGCTACGATAATCTCTGACTTAACCTATCTACTAGCTAGAGAATACCAACAACGAGGGTGAATTATTCAAGGCAAATGTCCCATCATAAGGAATGTAGGAGATACCCCGGAAAACACAATTTTAAAATGCTGTAAATGGAGGGAAATTAGACAAAATTATTTACTATCATACCTTGAATTGAAATCCAATCTTGTATATTATCTAACAAGCGTTTGGTTGAGTTTTTCTAGACATTTTTGTCTTATTTCCCTCCATTTACAGCATTTTAAAATTGTGTTTTCCGGGGTATTTCTTTCCCAAACAATACCAGCAGTTTTCGTTTCTTTTTAAGTCTATTTTAAATAAGTATGCTTTAAAATTTCCGTGCACAGACAAAATGTGGGTCAAATAAAAATCAACTACCATGTTTCTTATTAATCCATGGTTTAATATATGGGATGAGTTTTTTAGTCCATTGAGAAACCGTAAGTTCTGCCTCCCATTCGTTTTCCAATTTTTCTAGGGTACCTTCCCTAATACGTATCTCTTCAGTCATATTAGCATTCCCATTCTGATGTATACGTTCATTGGCCATTAAGTGTACAGGTTTAGCACCTGCTATTACCTGAAGTGCTCTGGTTGAAACAGTTCTATATGCATTCGCTATTCTTATTGTGATCCTTTGTTGTGCTCTTTCTATAATTCTTCTATATGTTGGTTTCTCCAACCAGGTGTACCAAAACTACACGAAAGAAAAGTGACAGATGCAAAACTGAAGTCATAGAAAGCGTTTTGCACAGTAAGTGACGATACTAATCCTTGGGTTTTAGTATATGAAATAGCTTCTGGCAAAATCCGAATTGTTGCGGAGTTTGCTATACTATAAAAAGACGATGGACATTTACCACAGATACAGAAAATACAATTATTCATATGTTAGAACACTTTGAACCTGAAGATAGTGAAGATAGTGACAACAAATTGCAAAAAAAAAAAAAAATAATTAGGAAAGAATTGAAGAACCCATCAATACTAACGATGATAAATTTTTCACAACTGAAGAAATCATCATTAATATGCAAAAATTCAACCCAAGGAAATCTCATGGGAAGGAAAGTTTAACTAGTTACATAATTACATAAGCTTTTCAAAATCTCCTTCTATTCTTCACGCAAGTATACAACGCGTGTTTAAAGAAGGGATGCTTTCCAAAAGATTAGGAGCAGACCATTGTCTCTCCAGTAATTATTAAATCCTGAAAGGAGGACTGCCAAGGTGTCTCAAAATACCGACCAATAAGCTTATTAAATATTGGAGGTAAACTACTAGAAAAATTTATGCTCGACAGAATACTACACCATATATATAGCAATGATTCCTTACGCAACAGCCAGTTACGATTTACCATCCTAAGGGTAACAGTTGACGCTACAATGGAAACTACATCTTTCGTCGAGAAATAATTAAAGTCAAAACAATGTGTAACAGTCACCAGCCTTGATGCCAAAGGTGTCCTTGATGCAGCTTGGTGACCTAGCATACCCAAGAATCTAAGAGAACTTGGTTGCCCTTAGAACTTATATAATCAGTGAACTACTTCAGCAACAGAAGAGCAGTATTTTCAGTTAACAACTATACAGCAGAAAGAGAAGTTTAGAAAGGCTGCTAAAAATAATCATGCTGTTGTGCAAGTTTCTGGGACATAATGTACAAATCGATGCTTAATTTGGAACGTTATTACCGAACAAGAGTGATCGCCCTCGCAGACGACCTGGTAGTAATGACAAGAGGAGCATATAAAACAGAAGCGCAGAACATCGCAAATCAAGATCTTAGAAAAATCCAACAATGGACTGATTATAACAAAATTCAATCTAAACAAAAGATATCTAAGGTTCTATTTATCACGAGAAAAAATGCAGATAGGAATGTCGGAATATCTTTTAATCATCGTAAGTCTAAAAGAACCGAAGGAATAAAGTACCTCGGAATATGTTTAGATAGAATATTTAACTTCAACGCACACATTGAATATACTGCATATAATACCATCTTGGTAGTTCATATATGAGCTACAACAGCAAGGGTACAAGGCCTTCTAGGTCACAAAGCACTCAAGACGGTCTATGACATAAGGAGCTCCTGTGCGGATAGATGCGACACGGAAAACTAAAAACATTGCAAACTATAGTAGAATTCAGAGTTTAATTAAGATAAAAATGGCGAAAGCATAAAAAACTCTCTCGTATGATGCATCGTGCGTACTGGCTGGAGTACGTCCTATAGAAATATCTATAGAGGAAAACTTCCAAGTATATCTGGCAACAAAAATTCATATAGCAGACTTCGACACCCCATTAGCAGTAAAACAATGGCGACATCCTGCCGAAATGGCAACGATTCAGGAGGTGAACAATGGTACCATACATAAAATGGAAGCGTACACAGATGGACGTAAAATGGGGGAGAACTTTGGGGGAGCAGGAATTACATTTGAGAATAGAACTGTGACACACCAATTAAAATTAAAGTTATATGGGCACTGAACCAGGAATCAAGCCGAACAACCTGCTATTTTAAAAGTACCTGAGAAATTAGAAGAAATTCATTACGCCAGTTCAATTGATAGAAACAGAACCGTTGCAATATAAACTGGTATCAAAATTACTATAGATCTGCTGAGAAACAAATGGAAAAGAAATCTACTAATAGAATCTATCAAAGACAAACTTCTTGCACTAAACCATTCAAATTGGTTCATCCCCTCTAGCTTCCCTTCCACTCAGGATTGGAAGGGAATAAACAAGCAGATAGGCTTGCAAAACGCACTGCGATCGAAGACAATGAAATAGTGTACGAAAAAAATTCAAAAGACGGCAAGTAGGTGACAACATGTAGCCTGCTGTAGCTGTTTGTAAACATACCGGCATACTCTCCGGTAGCTTGCTA
Source organism: Mantis religiosa (assembly GCA_030765055.1). Classification (NCBI taxonomy): domain Eukaryota; kingdom Metazoa; phylum Arthropoda; class Insecta; order Mantodea; family Mantidae; genus Mantis; species Mantis religiosa. The sequence goes on along the minus strand of JAUKNK010000081.1, from coordinate 75,992 downwards.
CTATTAAGAATTTCTTTCGTTTATGAAACCGCAATGAACAAGCTATTATATTATTTTCAGTGTGTTTAGTAATAATAAATAAAGCATTTGGAACTGAAAAGGAAGATGTTGATTTTACAGTAACTTTGGAAAGCACTGTACAATTAAGATCATAGCAAAATGAGCAACCTTGGAACTGCTCGACTCATTATCGACTTTTCACAAGTAACTTCCCTTTGCCCCATTACCTGAAAGCGAGGCTATGGTCACTAATAAAGAGCAAGGAGCAATGCTTGTGTTTTCGTGGCCGGTGCGTCACAATTTCAACCTTCGAGGTTCGCACACCAGTGCTTCCTGCGCTGCCTGATCACAAAATAATGCATAAAATTATACCTAAGAGAATTTTGAAGCTACGACACCGAAATTCGGACTAGTTAAGTTATAAACTACGACATGGCTATATTCGTTCGGTGTCGTTTCAAAACAGCCTGCACTGTCGGATCATTTTCAAATATTTGAGGATTTACTAAAAAGTATAATATAAAGTTCATGTCTAAAAATATTTATAGTGTAAAAAACTTTCTTAGTACCCTTTTATAGAACGTTATAGCACATATTAATAAATCGGAAACATATAAGATGTACTGTACTGTATTACTACATAAAGAAGATAAACCAACAAAATTTTTAAAACCTGAAAGAAATATTAATTTAAAGCACATGGATCTGCAGTGACATATCACTTCTGGAAGGCAAATTATGAAATAGGTAAGGAAATCAAATTACTTAAAGTTACTCTGTGCCCATCATGTTTGATTACGATATGGAAAAATAATGTGCATTATGATGAATTCAAACAAAGATATTAATCTAAAATTACCTTGGCCGACGCGCTGCTACAATGTTTACGACAAATCATAAAGCTCTCTTATACTTCGACGGATAATAGAGCTCCAGATTTCCAAATCAGACATCAGAACTCACCTGAACTTCCTTCCGGTAGACATATTAAGGAGAAAGAAAGGAGATCGCTACATCTGAGAATGAGAACTCCCCGTATTTCCTCGAAAGGAATATGCCATGAAGATTTCCAGGTTCCAGTATTGGAAGTGTTACGTACCAAGTTGACTCAAAGGGCAAAAACCAAGGAATAATAGGTCAGTAAACTTTGTGGAACTGGAGAGGAAGCAAGAAGTGTTTCCTGTAAGCGCAGTTGAATAAGAGTTCCCTAAACAGCGTATCCTGCTTATGCTAATTGGTGGTATCGGCTAACACCGCCGGGTAAAAAACAAATTTCGAGAGGATGTTCGTCGTCAGAAAACGAATTGCGATTTTCAAGTAATTACATTCAAAACTGCTTTAGTTAATTTGTAGATCGATATGGACGAATATGTCTGAAGGACTTGTAGGACTACGTCTTACCCACTGGCAATTAATGCTTCCAGAATAGTTAAGCCTGATGAAAACTTGTGTCAGATATCAATGCTTTGAGTGGTGTTGAAATTTACATAACTAATCTAAGCTCATTTTGAAAGCATTCTTACTGCTTACTATAGCTGTGCTTCTAATCCATTATCTTCTAATCCTATCTTTTTAATACGACTACAATATGTCACAAATGCTTCAGTTAGCAATGGGTGTTGTATTTTGCTATTTATTTCTAATATGTATGTTATAGTTTATATAATGAAATTTTAAGATTTTAATCCCTTGTACTACTTGGCAAATGAATCTAATTAAGTACATGCACCTTTATTTCACGATGCTGAAAGTACGCCATACGTACTAACGATAAACATTTATAGCTCTCGTCCTTATTCCCTTATATGTGTTATTCCAAACCAAAAGACTATTGTTAACACTCATCTGCAGCAGCAGTGGAAGAGAAACCGGTGATGTTCACAGTCTGATTTTTGAAAGAACATACATGAACTCCTCAAGCAAGGTACATGGAGGATAACAGGGGAATGTCGTTGCTATGGAAAAGTAAACAAGAGTTGCCTCATTGCTTACTCAACTTTATCGCCTATTCTTCAGGTAAGTTATCACTATTTGTGTGCGCGAAACGGAGTTTTCTTGAGCGTTTTTAGTTACCTTGTGTGTTCTCTGCCTACTTTGTTTAAACACTGTTGGAATACGTAGTTATGGAGCCAAGACATAGTGGCAGTAGGATTAGAGGTACACCTAGTATTCACGGCCAAAGAAAGATGAGCTTACGTTCGGGGTGTTACGCTGCATAACCAAGTTAGAGAATTTGTCTGTTCTTTTAGGAAATTCTTTGAACAGGAGGAGCAGAATTTGTTTCTTCTCAATGAATCGATTATTGCTTTCAACTAAGTGATAAAAAGGACTGCAGGTGCCCTTAAAATAATTGAGGTAAATGTTTCTTGAATGTCTAAAGAGAAGCCGCTACAGCTCGGTTCAACGTAAATTGTAACTTTTGTGAAAATAAAAGAAGAGCGTCTACCTAGTTTTCAACCAGATGCTATAAGAAGATAGAACTATGACTACTACACCTGAAAAGAGCATCCTGCAGCAGCTAAGCTTCTTTCTTTTCTTAAAGAAGCAGAGCTATTTGAAGGAAACTTTAGTTCTTTGAACAAAGTACACCATGATCTGGGATTTGAGTTCAAAGACTAAATAAGAGCAAAATAATACTCGAAATATCATATATATTCGAGCCAACTGCTTTGTTTTCAGAGGAATGTGAATAAGAACTTTCATGAAATAGTGTGGTTGGATGAAACCTGGGTAGTACCGACGACGCACTTGAAGGTAACACAACAGGACCTATAAGAAAAGGTGGCTGCTTAGTTATTGGTCATGATGGTAAGTCTCATGGTACCGTTGTTGATGCCCTCTTTCTCATCATATCGAAATAAACTGGGGTCTTCAAGAGGACAAGTACCATGACAATGAACCCCTGCGGTTCAAATCCCGACACGCTACTGAATTGATCATCTCAGTAGACAGAGTCGTTAATTAATTATTTAAAAAATGCTAACATTTGTGAAGACGCTAGAACTGAATTCAGTGAAATTGTATTTAGAACAACATATTTTGTTCTAAAAGTAAGGTAATGCAGATTAAATTTGCACCCTTTTGTTGAGGTGAGATAACCTCGAAAGCTCGTTTACATTTTTCGAGTATTGAGAGGATAAAGAGGCAGCTGTGTGTAGTTTGCTATCTGCTTCTAGGCACCATTGCAGCTCCCCACGTAGAGAAACAGATGACCTTGACCTTCATGTATTTTTTTAAAAAATCAGGCTGTAGCTCCATTCAGTGCCGGAGGCAGTAGGACACACAGAAGCAAAAACCTTTCGCCTAGGCATTCACTCCCGTTTGTGTATACACTCCAGTGACGAGATATATTACATACTGGGAATTCACTCTTTACGTTTATAACCCTGTTTCCATAAAACACATGTTTCTTAGCCCGCCTCGGTAGCGTGGTGGTAGTGTGTCTGCCTCACGTTCAAGAGGTCCCAAGTTCGAATTTCGGTCAGGGTGAGTTACCTGGATAAGGTTTTTCCGGGGGTTTTCCTTATCCTGAAAGACAAATGTCGGGTAACTCTAAGCTCTATGGACCCTGGGCTCATTTTAGCATCATTTTGCCCATTCCATTGATCGTCCGATATGACTTAACGTTGTAGGACGTAAAATTATAAAAAAAACATGTGTCAGGGTGATGTGGTTCGTATAGAGCAGGACCAATAATAATAATAATAATAATAATAATAATAATAATAATAATAATAATAATAATAATAATAATAATAATAATAATAATAATAATAATAATAATAATAATAATAATAATAATAATAATAATAATAATAATAATAATAATAATAATAATAATAATAATAATAATAATAATAATAATAATAATAATAATAATAATAATAATAATAATAATAATAATAATAATAATAATAATAATAATAATAATAATAATAATAATAATAATAATAATAATAATAATAATAATAATAATAATAATAATAATAATAATAATAATAATAATAATAATAATAATAATAATAATAATAATAATAATAATAATAATAATAATAATAATAATAATAATAATAATAATAATAATAATAATAATAATAATAGTAATAATAGTAATAGTAATAATAGTAATAGTAATAATAGTAATAGTAATAATAGTAATAGTAATAATAGTAATAGTAATAATAGTAATAGTAATAATAGTAATAGTAATAATAGTAATAGTAATAATAGTAATAGTAATAATAATAATAATAATAATAATAATAATAATAATAATAATAATAATAATAATAATAATAATAATAATAATAATAATAATAATAATAATAATAATAATAATAATAATAATAATAATAATAATAATAATAATAATAATAATAATAATAATAATAATAATAATAATAATAATAATAATAATAATAATAATAATAATAATAATAATAATAATAATAATAATAATAATAATAATAATAATAATAATAATAATAATAATAATAATAATAATAATAATAATAATAATAATAATAATAATAATAATAATAGTAATAATAATAATAATAATAATAATAATAATAATAATAATAATAATAATAATAATAATAATAATAATAATAATAATAATAATAATAATAATAATAATAATAATAATAATAATAATAATAATAATAATAATAATAATAATAATAATAATAATAATAATAATAATAATAATAATAATAATAATAATAATAATAATAATAATAATAATAATAATAATAATAATAATAATAATAATAATAATAATAATAATAATAATAATAATAATAATAATAATAATAATAATAATAATAATAATAATAATAATAATAATAATAATAATAATAATAATAATAATAATAATAATAATAATAATAATAATAATAATAATAATAATAATAATAATAATAATAATAATAATAATAATAATAATAATAATAATAATAATAATAATAATAATAATAATAATAATAATAATAATAATAATAATAATAATAATAATAATAATAATAATAATAATAATAATAATAATAATAATAATAATAATAATAATAATAATAATAATAATAATAATAATAATAATAATAATAATAATAATAATAATAATAATAATAATAACCCACAGGGTTATAAATGAACATCATATTGGACGTATACGAGTAATACAGAAATGTTATTGAACCTTCTCAGAGAGGTACACATACTTGCAACCAGCCGGAAGCTATTAGCTATTGTATGATTTAGCTTGAGACAGTTTACGACACCAGTTTTGCGGTGAAAAGTTATTTCATAGAATCTGGTTCATGCTTCACACAACAGACCTTAAGATTATACCAGAAGTTGAGAAGACATGTGTACGCATAACTTCTCTCTCTGATGGGAAAAGAGAAAGCTTGGCGAAAAAACATCCAAGCTGAGAAATTTAAAGGTTTACCAGAAGAGAGGATAAAAGCAACAAATGTCAAACTAATAACACTTCACGTGAGTTTTCAAATTAAAAAAAAAAGCTAGCAAGAGTGGGAGAGAGAATCATCATGGCAGAACTTTGATATTGGACGATAGTTCACTCGGCAGACAGACAGCAAGTTACTCGACGAATCTGAGCGCGCGTCAGACATCAGTGAATCTTCGAACAGTTACATTTATTTGCGTGTGAGAGATAACATACATTACACTCTACACTGTTCACACCGAGGAACATGATGTACAAGAACTCCGTCCGGGCGCAAGGAACTATACGTATTTCAGACAATTAAATTGATTCGCGCGCGAGACAGTAGTGTATCTTCGAACGCGTAAACTTATTCGCGTGGAAGAAATAAGCTACGATACATCGCACTACAGACACAGGACACTGCAGCATGGATCATACTTCTACACTTGTAGCGAGCTCAATCAGTGACTAAGGAACACAATATACTGATGTGTTAAACAGTCGAGGTATTTCTGTCAGAACTACATCACCAGTTAGGACGCACCCACACCCTGAATCCTGCTAAGAGAATCCATACATAGATGCCCTACAGAAATCCCCGACTAAGTTTAATTCTCCCCAATCCTTAATAGTCGCCCTTCATAAAAGCCATCATCGTGAGGCGCTGAGCAAAGGGGTGAACACAGCTAGATTTCACCGGGTAAACCACCTCAAGTGTGATAATATGTTATGGTACTAAAAATATGGAATAAGTAGTCCAGAAACTGTCCGTAAATCAGTAGATTTGATTGTAGTGCAACCGAAAACGTATTATTTCCAGTGAGGTAAAGCAACATTTGGTCATTGCATAAGAATATCTATAACACCATTCCTGTTTGCTTATCCAAGAATAAACCTCATGTCTTCATGTTCAATGCCAGGTTAATATTATCACAATATTTAATTGTTTATTTGCAGGCATGTTTCAGACGGACGGACAGAAGCTGCCAGGAACAATGTGTGATCATCAATTCATCAGCAGCAACTTCTCGCTTTCCCATGGCAGATTTTACTCTCCAAGGTATCCTTCAAGTTACCCCAAGAACATCAAATGTGCCTACAGGTTCAGAGGCAGGTGAGAGTTATGCAAGGCTTTACGCTCCTCAAAGGACGTACATAAAGCAGTCATATTCTTCTCGTCGGGTTTAAAGTTAGTTACAGTGAAATAGCTAAAGATTTATTAAATGTTGTACCCATAGGGTATAAAATGACTTCAGTAATATGGCACATTAATGCTGCTTCAAATCTAGAAATTGTTCTTATACTAAGCCGAAAGGAGTACAGTTTTGTATATATATAATGTTTTCCTTTTCCTAAAAATAAGTGTTTTATAATGTAGGATGGGACGACTCTGAGCGCTTCACCTGAGGTCACGTGTAGTGAACAGCTTGTGAAATCTGCTGTACCACTCGACAATGCCAGTAGACCTTTCCTTTGATTTAAGCACAGCACTATACAAGAAGACGGTCAAGTACATGGAAAGGAGGTCGAGAATCAGTGTTTCCCACTAATAACACACTGCCAAGAAGGAAGAGAATATTACAAATATTGCGATAGTTTTGCACAATGGATTAATTAATGACGAATGCTTAGGAAAAGGGTTAGTCAATAAAAATTAAACTTTTGGTTTTATATTAATGAAGTGATAATCACATGAAAGCGGAGCACCTAAGAAGCAATATTTAGATAGTCACTCTTGGGAATGCACTTGCCTTTGTTTCTGTGGTTCACTCTGGTCAAGTATGCATATGGCAAAAATGGAAGCTGGCACAGTTTATAATCTGTATCTAAACCGTTACAGTGGCATGGCCTAATAAAATCCTCTGCATGGTTGAAAATTATTTTCTTTGGTATATTGAGCCAAAGTAAAAACAGTAAAATGATTCACTAAGTATCAGAATGCATGAAGTGTTCGATATACTACAAAACTTGGCCTTCAGCGCACGGCCCAAGTAACCTTCATCCCTCCTACCTGCATGTACGCTCTACATCATTCTAGAATAGCTACAACATAAGAATGAACATGCGTTGAGCCAATAGAGTTACAGTACTATCTTGGCGTTGCCAGTTCCACAGCCAGCGGGCGACAGAGATGGGAGATATATCTGTCTTTGTCTCAAACTAGCAAGTATCATACAGATGCTGAGATGTACAGTGACACAGATGCTGACAGAGAAGTTCACTTAATATTTCAGCATGTGTGTGAGAGCATATACTACAGTTATCGCATAATCTGAACCTTAAATCCTTGAACTGGAGAACAGTTCGCTTACGTAGCTTTCGTTCATATGCACGCAAAACAAAATGACTCAAATTGAATGCGTTCCACGTAAGAAGATGTTTGCTACAGTAAAACAAAATAGTGACATTTCAACGTTTTGTGAATGTTGTACCTATTTTAAGGATACTATATTTGTATACTGTTTGTAAGTGACTTAAAACCAATTTTTGTTTCATTAAAGTACTTAATAAATACGGAAGATATGAATGTGCATTTATGAAGCATTTTACACTATGAATCGCCTGTACTTCTAATGCTGCGCATTGTGCGCAGAAATGTTAGTCCTGCAGTAACAATATAGCTTCTTTCAAGCAGAAATTTGCAACCATAATTGGTTCTCCTATATTTGAACCCAAGAGATTTCAAAATATTACAACATAGAAGGTACAGAATCCGTATTTCCCCCCTCATTAAATTGGTCATCCTTTTGGCAGTTCGATATTTACCCTTGTCATATAAATGGTAAATTGTACTACATAAAACACACTTTTGAAAATTGTCTGAGTTAATAGCACGTTTTCTTGCTGCTCGATGTTTCCCTGGAGATCTACATATGGAAACCTCCTAATTTCGTAAATTGTTTGCCTTCTTTAACAATGTTCGTCACAGAATGAGCACTCACGTGACAAGCTTATAACATTAATTCTCGACTCTGAGCGAAATTTGTACTTTCTAAAATGGCTTTAATCGACATCTGTTTGTAAAAGGAATATAAATTAACAAGAATATTTCTAGCCTGCTTATATAAACTCTGACGGGTTATTTAGCAGTTACTACTAGGCACACCAGCACTAGACCTGCTAAGCGGTATATTTACTAACTTTGAATAGCAGGTGTGCAGTCTTGAAAGATCACCACTTTACTGAATGCAGGGTACAAAATGCAACTGCAGCACAACACGTGTGTGCTTTTCCTCAATGGCAGTTAATAATTCCTTTCTTTCCAGTCATTCGTCTTATCTTATCGTATCTCCAAAAGCAGATGTGCTACAAACACAGGGTTTAAAGAATAATATTCAGAAAAAAAAAATAGCTCTGTTATATAGGGAAAACAAAATAATTCTATAATTGGTATCTCTAGAGCGCACAAAAAATTAGCCGTATGGTTCGGCAAAGCGAGTCAGTATCCGTGCTTATCTGTACAACGTTGCTTGCACCGCAGGGCTAGTAGTGACAGATCAGCCACGCCCAGCTCCACCTTATGTTCATTCCTAATTTGTAGCAACCTTAGTAATTTACCATTCATCGGTCTCACCTCTACTCTAGACCAGTTTATACGTATACCTATATAACGTTAGGAGTTAGTTTAAGTGATGAGAATTAATCGTTCCCCCATACTAGCAGTGTATAGGCTAAGGTTTTGGATAGATAGAGTCAGCCTGAAAAATTCAATGCAATGGCCGGGATTTTAACCACGGATCTCCCGGTTTTCGTCTGGTCGCTCTTAGCTTTTGAGCTACCATGGCCAAAGTGCCATCATGACCTTTAATTCTCCAACTGACCCGTATGTTTTCCCGGTAAACTGCTAGGGGTCCTCGTATTCGAGATGAACACCGTTGCGGCGATTTACTATTGTAAGTAATTGATTCCTGGGATTCATCGTTAAACAATTATTATTTTGATAATAGATGGAAATTAATCGTTACTCCATACTAGTCGACTACGGACTAAGGTCTTGGATAGAGTCAACCTAAAAAATGCAATGCCACGGTCGGGATTTGAATCATGGATCTCCAACACGTTGGCGTCACGCGTGACGGCACGTTGGCCATGGTAGTTCAAAGGTTAAGAGCAAGCGTAGGTAAACCGGGACATACGTGCATCAAATCAGGGCCATGGCAATGAACTTTTCAGGTTGATTCCATCCATTCAAAACATTAGGCTATACACGACTAGTATGGAGGAACGATTTATTTCCACGAACTAACATAATAATAATAATGGTTTAATAATGAACCATGAGAAACAAGTACTTACAGCAAACGGTGTGTACCTCGAATACCAGGACCCCTAGCGGTTTACCGGGAAAAGATGCGAATTAATTGGAGAACTTAATGGCATGATGGGACGTTGGCCATGGTAGCTCAAAAGTTAAGAGCTACCGGACGGAAGCCGGGAGATCCGTGGTTCAAATCCCGGCCATGGCATTGAATTTTTCAGGTTGACTCTATCTATCCAAATCATTAGGTGTGTTTGGAAGTGTTAAGCTTTGCTTGAAGTGTTTTCAAAATCCCTCGCACGCAGTATACAGTACAACAAGGGTATTTATATAAGATTTATATATGCTTACTTCATATTGAACGTATGCCATAAGGCATCTTGAAACTAAATTTCCTGGCGAACGTGTTCTAAGTAAACACCTCATTAGTTTAGAAATAAATGCAGGAGAAGGAATCTATTTACGATCGGAAAAGTGAAGTAAAGGGCATGTGCTTGAGGAGTAGATTAGACGAAATCTGAGAAAGGTTAGAATGGTTACGTTGAAAATTTCTTAAGCACCTTGTTGAAGAAATTGAAATTTCGAGAGCTTTAGCAACAGGACTTAAAACTCAAACCATACAATGTTGCGATTGTCCAGGAATTGCCACTACTTAATCACAGAATCGGATATCCTTCTCTAACTGGCTTTTTAGGAAGTTAATGATGGAAGAATCCATGTATGGTATATAGCATTCAGTGACGAAGCATGGTTTCATTTACATGGCCATGTGTCATAAAACATATCCGATATTAATCTGCAGACAAACCTTAATGAAGTTGCCTTGCATGAACAAACATTCTAGGCGTGATGTGCAATAATTGGGTCTACTTTAATTAGTGTAGCATAACTACAGGAGGATACAGAAATATACTGGCAGCATGTTCAGAAGAGCCGGTGGATATAGAATGTCCCTCTTGATACTTCCAGCGGGACTTTGCCAACACCTTACAGCTAATGAGTCATTGCAGCTTATTGCGGACAAATTTCAGGATAAAAACGTTATCTAATCCCCATACATTGGAATAATTAAAACAGAACATCGGAGAGAAATTAACGCTATTTCGGAAGCCGAACTAACATGTGTGAATAGAAATTTCCTCAGAAAATGCCATACATGTACTGATGCAAACGGACAGCGTTTCCTACATTTCCTGTGATGAGATGATCTGTGTTTGTTCTGATAGTGGTTAGCGTTTGACAATTGATTTGACGACCACGTATGTGTAACTGCCAACCAGGTCATGCAGTACGTCACTGGAAGAACCTATTTTTTTTTTAAAAAAAAAAGAATAAATGATTAACGGCCTAAAACGTAAGTCTTATCGGACGATGAATGAAATGAAGTTCAATTGAGCCTATGGTCCATTGAGCTTAGAGTTACTCAGGATAAGAGAAAGCCCAAATAAAAAACATTCTCCAAGTAACTCGCCCTGACCGAGATTCGAACTCGGGACTTCTTGAATGTGAGGCACGACACGATACTACCACGGTTTGGAGGAACGCGAGCGTTAGACGGGCCGTGCGCCTGACGGCCAAGTTTTGTAGCATACGTATTGCACTTTGGATACCCATTACTGTTTCAAAATATTATTCAACGAGTTATTGAATACATTATCCTGCTTAGGCAGTTCTGAATCAACTTTATACTCTTTCTCATGGTTTAGGACATTACATTCTACGTGTTTCGATTGATCTGTAGTTAGTGGTCCCTGTTAGTACCAAAGCAAGGTTGCACCATAATATCTCTCGCCAGAATATAATAGATTCACAAAGTAATTCCAAAATACACTTTAAATATAATCATTAGTAATAAGTGTCCAGTTAGTTAATTTACACTGGCACGGGAAAATTCACGGACTTTTCAAAGCAGAGCGCTGTAATCGGAATATTATTTTCTTAAGAAAAAGTTATACATCTTTTACAGCATTATACCTATTGAAAGGTTTTAAAAATTACAATATTAATAGTGTCATTTACTTCTTGAAATATTTTTTCCCACGTTCAAATAAAAAGCATTTCAGAAAGGGAACATCGCATATAAATTTTTCTTCATTGTTCGTTCTCCAATATTTTCGTTTGTGCTAAATTATTTTGCTTCAAATATATTGATTTTGCTTTGGGATTTATCCTTACATTTTTAAAATTAAGGCGTAATAAATTAATTGATTGCACTGTGTATAAATATTTAACCAAAAGAACGTAAATGTATATATTTCAAAGCAGTACATATTTCGATAGTATATTGGAAACGGTTCAGAGGGTTTTAATTTTCTCTATTCTTGGACAAGTGTTGGGCCACTAAAGACTTAAGAAGCGCATAAGATGTGTTCGCCGACGGGACAGTAAGGTTAAGAGGTAGATAAAAGCAGTATACTCCATTGCAGTGACGCAGATGTCTCACAATAACGTTTTCTCAATTGAGCCATAAGGTCCTTTTAAATCAAAGTTGCCAATATCGTATTACATAAAGAGAATATAGTCAATTGGTAACTAATTAGTAATAACTGTAGTGACCTATCCTAGAGAATAAGCAGTGCGTTACAATTAATATTAGCTACAGATATTTGATAATTTTTCTTTGAATAGAAACAGAATTTCCAGGTATGTGTGGCATTCTTATGAGCACAGACTGAAAAGAGAAGTATTGTATTTTCTTTATACTATATCGTTCTAGTGATTATAAGTGAAGTATGCGATATGGATGATCTTGGATTGGATTGGACTAGGAGGGGATTTGGCACTGCGACAAGATTTGATCTATTCTGCCTATGTACCAAGTGAAGCATTTCCGGTAGTAAGGATAAGGAGGGAAGAGACAGTGTGCGGTTGACCCAAGGAGTCACTATAGTGCAGAGGGCAGGGTCCATACAATTGACCAGTTGGTAACTTCCCAGCAGGTTGTTGCAACCGGTATCCCATCCAATGTGGTCCTCAAACGGCCCACCAGGCTGGCCTGGAGACAGTTCTACCGTAGTTGGAAGTGCTTACCTGGAACATATCATCCTGCCATGCAGCATCGACTCCCGCCAGCACATTTACAATAAAAGACACCGCCAGATGTGAGATGATATGAAATGATACTGGAGATTAAATGGAGGGACAGGAAATTCAGGGGCTGTAATTAAGCTACCCAGCATTCAGCTGGCGACCCGGAAAAACCTCATAAAAGCCCATATGTCAGGCCGGCCACAAGAATCAAATCCGTACCTCTCGAATGCGCGCCACAGAAGAAACCTCCGGAGTCATCCCACTCGGTTATGCATGATCTTAGTTTTGCGGACGATCACAGAGAAATTAGTTCAAGAGGTAACGATAACAAGCAGAGCAAAGCCATCTTGAGCCAGATTGTCTTGAGGGAACAGGATTACAGATTCCTGTAAGCATACTCTGGCCAAGTTATATAAAACAGGCCTTCCGCTAGATGAACTGGATTGGCTCATGGCAGCATGCTAAAGTGAGTCAGTAAATAAATGTGAGGGCCAGTTCACAGCTCTGCCATTGGCCCTTCCCGCGCCCGTGCTCACTGCCTAACAAACTATTGTTCGTGCTTACCATCCCAGCGTAGGCAATATCAAAGATCCAGCAATTCATTTATATTGTAAATTGTGTTCATTAAGCTTCATGTTTACAAAATTGATATGCAGGACAGCTATGATAAGCAATGCTTATGGCATTTGCTAGAAAACTTAGCTTATAGGACTTCAAATGTATTTGATGCGCTGGTCATGTACTATTTTATAATATGCAGAGGGCTTAAGTGTAAAGATTTCTGAAGACTTCCGCAGATAACGCAGCCCCTCATCCTGAAATGTGTGAACATAACCCTCATTTCACATATTTACACGATTTGTAAACAACTAAAGGTAGGAGAGATATGGTTGGATATTGCCATGGCAATGCAAAGTTACTTTCGTGTAGTTAGAGATGCCTGACGCAGTTGGTACAGTAATAACAGAGAATGAATGAGGTCGGAAAGCTTCTTCATCCTTACCCGTAAAAGGAGAACGAAGCACGCAAACTATGTTCCTTCCTATCGGAAGAGTATGCTTGTCAAATGTCGGTGTTAGGATTAACTGTATACACCGATGCATCCTTATTGTTGCTCCATCTGAAGTCGGACGTTACCAGTGTGCGTTAACACACTTCTCTGTCGCATCTCAGTTTCGGCCACGAGTTGTTTGAGCGGTCTCTGCGGCAATTTGGTGGGCAAAGCGGAAACTTGGAAATTTCTCTCCTGATTCTCTCCCCCCCTACTTATTTCAAAAAATTGCTGCATTATCAATCTATCACCTGCTCACCCATCACGTCATATCACACCTTTCCTTAAACTAAAAAGCATAAATCACCGTGTAATGGAATAGAAGAAAATAGAAAACTGGAGAGAAGTAAAATGGGATAAGAACTGGGATGACAAGGAAGCTTGAGTAGTGACAATAAAAATGCTTACGTTGAAAGGACAGAAAAGAATAAAGGAGAAGGGAAAGTGTGTAGACAAAATCAAAGAGAAGTGGATGAAAAGGGTAAGGAAGTTAAGAGATTGCGAAACGGAGGGCACAACGGAATGTTAGATCAAGGTCACATAAGGGCTAGAATAGAGGTAAACGACCAGGAAGTCAATACCTCTATTAACTCGTAAATATCAGCAGCTGACAAGTTTGTACTTAGAATATTATTGGACAGTTGTAGTTGGAATTGTAAAAAGTTATTGTTTGCATAACTACAAATAAACTATATGACTAGTATCGTACCAGCTTCGAACTGGTCAGCCAACCTGGCTGCTCTCTCTTATCCAGTGTTTGTCTCCTTGATAGACAACTGACCCAAGTACCTATTTCTAGGTCTAGGGAGGGGAGTGGGAGTTGCCCATCGAGGAGAGTAAACAGAGAGACAAGATTCAAAATAAATATAATATCTTGTGACGGTGTTAGCAAGCCAAAGGGTTATACAAACTGTGTGCTACTGTGAAAAAGAAAGTGCCCCTGTGTAATGCGCTTGACTGAAATGGCTTCAGCCGTAAAACACAGGTAAACACATTTTCATAATATTCCAAATAGAGCTAAATGTCCATAAAGATACAGAGTATGGTCAGAATTTTGCAACATGAAAAGGTTTCTCCCGGCAAATAATAACAGACCGCTCGGGTTCATTAAGAGCTATTGGTAATCTAACTATATGGGCATAGAAATACTTAGTGCATTTCCTCATGGACCTAAGGCGACCGATTTAATGAAAATGAGACAATAAACCTTCTAAATTACAATTTAGGTTTTTTAACTTACCATTAACTCCTGTTTTATAGAAATACATTTTATAAGCACCTCTGATATTGAGCTGAATATGAGGGATTTATACGGCGGTTTATAGTAACTCGAATGGAGGGTTATGGCTTCACAAAGTATTTTAAAATTTTTAAACGCCCGCTTTTACTACATACGGCACCGCAGGCGCTGACACTGATGATACATGAAATGAAGATGCAGCAGCGGTGGAATGAGATGGTGGGGGAAACCGGAGGTCCCGGAGAAAACCCGCCCCAGCGCCGTGTTGTCCACCACAAATCTGAGTTTGTGGTCGCCTGGGATCGAACCCGGGCCACCTTAGTGCTCGACTTTAGGATGGTCAGTTTGCTGGTAATTATAATATTTCGGTCTTCTTTTGTTCCCCTTTAACGAAATTATCGATTCGGTCCAAGAATAATAATTTGCAATTGGTAGCGACGTGAACATATGGGTTGAATGTGAATGTGACACAAAAGAAGTGGAATGCAAGGATTCACATTTCCTCTGCTGAGGGATTTGTCTGTATGTATGATATACAGTAAATCTTAAATTAGTTTATCAACTCTCAAAGAAAGACACACTCTAAGCTTGTTTCTCTATATATGATTATGTAATACCAAGTCTCCTTGTGTTGTACGCCACTGAAAAATAAGAATAGTTAACAAAGGTACCTAGCTACTGTGTAGCTCATATAAAGTATAGACTTAACGTCCGATTAGAGGAAACCAAAACCCTTTTTGCAATTAAAGACTGGTTTTCATTTGAAAAAATAAACATATCAGTGCATTCACCTACGTATTTGGTAGAGAGAGATAGTGCAACAAGTTTAGGTTACTCCTATAACAATGACTGGCACTTTGATCAGTACGAGTGCTGTACAAAACAGTTCCACTAAACTCCTCGTTCAAAGTTAAGGGAAGTATACAGAAACTTGCAATAGGTTATTTTTAAGCGTTAGTATGCTTATAATATAGCAGTTCATGCATCAGACACAGTATTTAGCCGCAAAATGTTACAGATCTACTATAGAATTTGCGACTACTTTCCAGAAAACACTGTTTATGTTGTCTAAGCTATTCTGAAAACATGTTATATATTAACCTACCACAACATGTATTAATATAGAAGATATCAAACAAAAGGAATTAGTCTTCTTTATTCAAATTATATAAACATTTATTGTGTGTCAGTGTAGCAATTTCATTAAAGTAAAACGTTACAAGAACGGAGAGGACTTACAAAACATTGCTGTCTCTACATTACTTGAATTTGAACACATTGGCAAAAAGAATGACAAATGAGTACTGAAGCTAGAATACTAAGGGATACTTCTTTAATTTGAGACGAAATGTGAATTTTTGTTCTTTAAACTAGGTTTTCTCATTTAGGAAACTGCATGACTATTAGAGGAAAATATCTTAATTTTAAAATGTAAATACATCAATAAATTGAAATAATACGGAAATACCTTAAAAATCCTTCTTCTAAGAAATGAGGAACTGCAGAACTTATTGACACCTATATGAAAAATAAAGCTGCTAGCTACTGCAAGCATCTGCTAAGTTTGTTTTTGTCATGAAAAGCCACAAAATTCTCAAATAATAATAATAATAATAATAATAATAATAATAATAATAATAATAATAATAATAATAATAATAATAATAATAATAATAATAATAATAATGATGATGATGATGATGATGATGATGATGATGATGATGATGATGATGATGATGATGACGACGACGACGACGACGACGACGACGACGACAATAATAATAATAATAATAATAATAATAATAATAATAATAATAATAATAATAATAATAATAATAATAATAATAATAATAATAATAATAATAATAATAATAATAATAATAATAATAATAATAATAATAATAATAATAATAATAATAATAATAATAATAATAATAATAATAATAATAATAATAATAATAATAATAATAATAATAATAATAATAATAATAATAATAATAATAATAATAATAATAATAATAATAATAATAATAATAATAATAATAATAATAATAATAATAATAATAATAATAATAATAATAATAATAATAATAATAATAATAATAATAATAATGTTATTAATAAAATTAATAATAATAATTCTAATAAGAATAACAATAATAATAAAAGTTGTGTGCAAAATGTTGCTTTTAAATCAGCATTTTCTTATTCTGGCATCTGCCTCTTGAAGCCCAACAGTTTTAGCGATTTCAGGCACAAATGGTGAGAAATGCACTGAGCCCTCCAGAACATTCAGCTTATTTTGGTGCTAAAATTGGGTCACTAAATGAATTTTGAAAGGAATAATTAAAGAAAGAAATGTTCCAGTTCTATATGTCACTCTATACAGAGATACATTGAAATAACGAAGTAATCTTATACTATTCAAACTGTTCGATATAGGTTCCCTATTTTCAAATTGGAGAAAATGTGAGATTTAAAAATGCTTAAGATTCTCCCCTGTTAGTACTTACTGTGGATGGCATATTTTGTCCTATTAAACGCGTAAAAACATGTGTTCAAAAGTAAATTGTAATGTTGATTGCACTCATTTCCGAAGTGTCCAATACTATTTACACGTCCCTATTTTTTATGCTTTTAATAAATTGAAGTGTTGCTTCCGGTGAAAAGCAGTGGTGAACCTGTTGCAGAACATTCATTTTAATGTATAATTAACATATTTGAAGAGTATCTTTGGTGACGATCTCTTAAATTGTAGTACAAACTGCAGGCTCTCTCAAAATATTAATACTTCATTGAATTTACACGAAATTTGAAACAAACTGTAGATGACTACCTATTATGTGTTAGAAAGAAACAAGTACTTGTACTTGATGTGTTTGAATATTAATGAAATTATTTGATGCTAGTAATACATTCTACATGAAAGCACAACAAAATTAAACTTATCTTGTATATCATTTACGTTTTTCTACATGTCCACTGCTAATGGATGTAAAAATGATTGTTAAAATTATCCTTTGCCAAAAGAAGCAGAGTTCCCGGCTGTATAGCACGGTAATGTAATTAATCATTAAATCCTTTAACAGTTGTACTAACAAAGATGCCTTTGCAGTAAAATGTAATTGAGTAATTTGGTCTCAGTCATGCAGAAATTAGCCTTTAGTGTGTAACAATACTCTGTATTTATAATTTACATAATTTCGCATTCAATTTTACTTAGAAAATCCATAGAAATTCTAGCAAGAAAAAGAAAACGCTATCCAATTTTAGTAATCCTTAGTCTTATTTCACTAAATGATCTACACGAATGATCCCCTTAAAGATCATAGCTCCTTGATTTAAGAGGAGGGGAAATTTAATAAAGTGCGATTAAAGTGTAATTAAAAACGTCAATTTGTGCCATTATGCGGTAAGTTGGTGGTACTGTAATCAGTGAGGTAAACAATACTCATGTGGCAGAATACTGGAGACAAGTGAATGCGGTCGTAACACGAATTGAAATCCTTGCGAAATCCACCAAGAAGTACCAGATTCTGTCACATAATTTTCTGAACAGAGAAGGTAAGAAACCTACGAAATCCTAATACGAATGAATGTACAGTATGGTGGTGCATGTGTGTTTCCAGCCATGTAGGTCAGGTATACCACGTGACATTAGAATGTATGTAATAGCTGAAGCTATATTGGTGGACAATCACCGTGTAACAGTGGATTAAATAGCCACGAATCTGAACATAAATCATGGCTCAGCACACAATATAATTCATACATGACATGCCTAAGTGTTTGCAAGACGCAACCATCAATGACCTGGGCTTTGGCACACTTCCATTTTCGCCATACTCACTAGACCTCTTACCGAGATACCCCCATGTGTTTGGAGCATTCGAAGGGGCAAAGGGAGGAGAGGAATTTCATTCCGATGAAAAGGTGCGTGAGTGGCTCCTCACACGACCAAATTATGTCTCTTTCTTCTCAGGAATCCCCGAACCTCTACGGCATTGAATGCAGTGTGTGGAACGACACAGAGGCTACAATTGAAAAATGATACCCTTTTGCACTACTTTTATTTAATATAAACACCATACTAATATCAAGGTTTTTTTATCTGACTCTTCGTCGTTTATGACAGAGTTAGGTAGTCATAATCACACAACACTCTGTGTATCCATTAGATTGTAAAGGTATTAACATTGAAATTGTTATAGTTGATTCATTCAGATTTTTTTTTTTTAAATTTACATGCTCAAGCATATTGGAACATATACTTCATATCGGAAGGAGAAATAAAGGCTGAAATGGTGCTCAAATGAGCCCGAGGTCCATAGGGCTCCGAGATACCCGAGATTTATCATTCAGAATAAGGGAAATTTCAGGGAAATACCTTATCCAAATAATTCACCCTGATCGAAATACAAACTCAGGTCCACTTGCACGTGAAACAGACACGCTTCACGTACGCTACACGGGCGGGCTATTAAGCTATCTTACAAGGTTGAAGACCACTTACGCAGCACCTTACAATCAAATAGTTGTCTGATTACCATTACCTACGTCCATGTTAAATTTTTCTTGGAATAAAACGCCATGAAGGTATGAAGACAATATAGAAGGTGAATCTCTTCAGGGACATATACGCCGTGCTAAACCCTTAAAGTTAAACAGAGCTTTTGGTGGAATACAGAAAATAAGGTTCCGGCATCCGTACTGAGGCCTAGACAAAAACTTACAATAATGGAAAAACGGGAACAACTAAGTCAAAATTGTAAGCTTAGAGGAATTTATCATTAAGTATCTATTAGCCCGTGGTGCAAAAAGGAAAACTACGTCATAACTATTTCTAAGTTGCAGAACTCGCTAGCCACTCACGGACTGATGCAACGGCCAATGGACCGGTAACCACGCATAAATACGGCCGAGAAGGCGCACTCACATAAGGAATCAAACTGGTTGACTATACCATTGACTGTGCAATATAACGCTCTGCTCAAGCTATGATTCCTCCTGTACCTCGACCTCTACCAAGTCTTAGTTCTATAGCAACAATTTTATATAACGATTTTAGAAAGTAGGCTAGAACCTTACTACGCAATCGAACGCTCGGGTTCAGGCACTCATCTGGTATATCTGTACATCATCCAGCAGTAGCGACATTTACTTGTTTCCATTGCAACACCCTACCCTTTTACCCCACAATCTTCTTGTTGCACAGCTGTCATATATCCTCTTTTAAAAATCAGGTTGCAGACAGGTAACTGTCATTAATGCTGGGCGTATCTACAAAAACCTCACGTCAGGAGTGAAAGTTTATAAAACGTGGCAGGATTACGTTTCCATCTACTTCCTTGCGATGCGCCACCCTACTGATTATAACTGTTGATTTAAGCTCTTTTAAGCGTTCTACCAGGTGAACCAGCTGCCCCTTATTCTCGAGTTTTATGCAATCCGCATTTTATACTTCAACATGAAGATATCGACCCCATTACGAGGTTCCACCCACGTACTTAACATGGATGTTAAACACTCACTGAAATTAATACTAATGTAGATGTTATCGCATTCTCTGTAATATATTCGTAATTAGACAGCTTACGTTTACGCGTCTGCAAATGTTCACTGGAACCAGCGAATACTATATGTTAGTCGGAATGTGTATCTCAGATGTTACTAGGTAGCTCAGTTGGAAGGAGCGCAAAACTGTGATGCCATCTGTCTGCTGTGACGGTGGTTCGAATTCTCTGTATAGGTACACCTTTCTTTTGTACCGTGTAATACTCACAATTTGCAATTATTATTATTTAAGCTGTTATTTTTATTTTTAATTGTTTCATTTATGTTTTATGGCATTTTATGTTTCTTTAATGGTGATCTACAAGTAGATAGCTGATATTGTGGACTTTTCCACAGTTTGCTTATTTATGGTGTAATTTTATGGGGCAACAGTAGTGGAGACAAGGATGTATTTTTGTTGCAAAGGAAAGCCATTCGTATTATAGCTAATATACCTTCAAGAGATATATGTAGAAAATGTTTTAAAGAACCTTCCATAGTGACCCTTCCATCAATGCATACTTTTCGTTGTATTTTATATGTCCATGAACACTTTAATGAATTCACTTCACATAATGATGCACACAGCCACAATACAAGAACACGCAGTAACTTATTAATACCATCATATAGACTAAGTAAATCATTGAATAATCATCCCTGTATTAGTTTTAAACTTTACAACAAACTTCCAAATTCTGTGAAGAAACTGTCTTAATTTTAAAAGAAGTCCTAAGGAATTCTTAGTTGACAACTATTTTTATGACTTAAATGAATATTTTGATTTATAATTGTTCCACGTTAGTTACTACAATGATGCATGTATATACTGTATGACAAAGCCTATTACAAATTGTATTTGTTCAATGGCAAATAAAATTCTGCCTACCTACCTACCTACCTACCTACCTACCTACCTACCTACCTACCTACCTACCTACCTACCTACCTACCTACCTATCCACATACCCACCTACCCAACTGCCCGCCTACCCCCCCCCCCCACCTGGCCAGCCACCTACCCGTTCACCTAACTACCTACCAACCGACCTACCGACCCACATATCTACCTACCTACCCACCTACCTATCCACATACCCACCTACCCAACTGCCCACCTACGCACCCACCTGGCCACCCACATACCCGTTCACCTATAAACCAACCTACCCCCACCTACCCAACCACCTAACTACCTACCAACCGACCTACCTACCTACACACCTACCTACAGACCTACACACCTACCGACCGATCTACCGACCCACATATCTACCTACCTGCCTACCTACCTACCAATTATACGCCTTATTGATTCTTGATTCTTTGCTTTTCTTCTCTCATCATTCTTCCCATCTCGTTTACTATTTATACCCTCAAAATTAGCATTGCTATTGTCCTCAGAAAGTGCTAAACATTTGCTAGACTTCATGCTATACTTCACCCTGACTTGCTATTCTTTCAGAAGTTTTATTAGGGGTCGATTATAGTTAAATAGGTTCTCCTGTTTTAACATTTGATTTATAATAAAAATACTCTTAAAGAATTGGTAATATTTATAAATATAGGGTCTTTTGCAAAGCAGTAGTTACAATGCAAGTACATCAGATAGCGGGCTTTTCGGCCACCACTTTATGGATAAGATAGCGGGCATGCGCAATCCATGTATTTAGTGAATTTAGTCTCCTAGGGCTTTGGGGGCTTTTGTGGTAAGTATAGTGGCTTGTAGGGTGGTTTCAGTGGTTTTTGGTGTAATTAGTAGCTTTCGGTGTGTATTTAGTGGCTGTTTTGGGGTATCTAGTAGCTTTTGGCGATGTATTTAGTAGCGGTTGGAGTGTTTTTAGCGGAACGGCTTGAATTGTACGCCTTCTTGATTCTTGGAGATATCTTTCGATTCTTGCATGTAGGACACTGGATCGAATACGATTTTAAACAATCCTGAAAAGCTGCTTTATATTGTGCATCATCTTTATTAGGAGACATTAACAACAATTTATATTTAGTAGGTTCGATATTGATTTCCTTAGTGGCTATTCTTCTATCACAACGTTCTTGATACCTATTTATGCACTTTAGTACCATAAATATGACCTCAATGTTTATCTCCATAATACTCACCACATGCCAGTTCATGTCTCTTCTTACAATGGTTCTTGAGGGAACACTTTCCAAATTTGCTACACATGTTTTCTGGTATAGAACTTAAAAAGGGCTCCATCATTTTAGCATTACACATCTTTTTAATATACAGACTGATTATTATTGTGGAATATGCTGCTTAATGAATGCTTGGTGCACTTTTCACTTCTCCTCGTGCTCAACTTTAGAACGTATCAACGCTGAGGAAGAGGAGTTTCACTCCAGGAGCTAATCCATGGTTCTGGAAGGAAACTAGTGCATCATGATCTTTTTTTTTTCGTGTGGGGAGAAATCCATTTACGGAATTCCACTTTACTTGAGAGCAGAATGGGGTGTGAGGGCCTCACCTGAACTTGGCACTGCCTCCACCGGATGATGGAAGGGATGTAAGTGGAAAAAAGGTGTGGCCCTGAGTTGTCCCGCATAGCACTTGAGTTTATACGTGGTGAGCTGGTACCCATTGGGTACAGGCGCGTAAAGGTATTTCTGGGCTACAGCCATGAAAACTCACTGCAGTCTAGGGGATACAGGTGACATTAGGTAAGGACAGGTTTGGGATAAAAGTGTTGTGATAGTGCACCTACCATAAACGGCGAGCCTTAAACCTGTCCGTAACTTGCCTTATGCTGCTGTGTCTGATGCTGATGTGACGCTGCTGCTGGTTCAGTTTGCTGGATAGTAGAGCTGGCTATGTTCCGGATAAGTACACAGAAGCTCTCACCCTGATCGTCCAGCTTCCGGTGGATGGACTGGTGTTCTGTTGTGAAGTGAGCTGCCTGGATGGTTTATGCGTGGAGCTTTCTGAGGAGTTCCTCCAAGGAGGTCAGCTTGGCCGCTATAGCCAGGAACTCGTGAACCCCGAACATCCTCCCAGATCTGCTCCCGGGTGATCAACTAACTGGTGGAGAATAATTATGGGTCTGGAAAGATCACCATCAAACCATGTTGTCAAGCATTTTAAATCGGCTGCAATCTAAAATATGCAGAATTCCTCTTCGGGCTGACATTCCTCAAAGAGAATTCTCTCACGTGGATATAATAGACAGTTAGTTGCAGGCCGGTTCTAGCGATGCGGTAAAAATCAGAAACTCAGTAGCTCACTTCCGGCATTGATTAATAATATAGATGTAATTACTGACAGCAATATTACTGCAGTTACAGCAGCAGCACCCATCTCTTAGAATGAGCCCAAGGAGATAAACTTTTGCCCACGTTCCGATGTTAAAGAAGTGTGTAACCGGATTAACCGCGAGCTTTGCAAAGCTCTAGGCCGCGCCGTGGCTCAGTGGTTAGACCGCTTGGCTCTCACCAAGGCGGCCCGGGTTCGATCCCAGGTGACCGCAAAGCGAGATTTGTAGTGGACAACACGGCGCTGGGGTGGTTTTTCTCGGGGATCTCCGGTTTCTCCCGCCATTTCATTCCACCGGTGCTCCCTGTGGGGCCGTATGTAGTAAAAGCGGGCTTAAACGCTATACATACATACATACATGCATACATACATACATACATACATACATACATACATACATACATACATACATACATACATACATACATACATACATACATACATACATACATACATACATACATACATACATACATACATACATACATACATACATACATACATACATACATACATTTGCGAAGCTCTAGATCATCTAAGTGCAGCAGAGTTTATGACATCTAGAAATTTGAAGATTAATCACGGTGTTTCCCAGAGAGACCACTTATTTCTATGGCGTAGGATTACACCATGTTGAAGAGACGAAGGTTAGAGGAAAAGGCTCGAGCTGCTATACCAAATTATTCTGCTTCATTTAAATCAGTACTCTGGAGGAGTAAAATTGTTCACAGATAAAAGTTTTTGAGAACAGTAGTGATAACACTGATAACTACTGCTGAATGTTAAAGATATATTTTATCCCTGCATAAGATAAAAATTTTCTTCGGAATACCACATCCACAGAGGATTTAATGACATTACAGAGCTGACCATTGAGAAGGCTGTGGTAACCAACGATGAGGAATTAAATTCCAAAACTGAGCTGTGTAGCACAAAATAACGACGTATGGACCTTCTTTTTTCTCTTTGAGTGCAAATTTTTATTTAATATGAACTGTGACCATGAACGTCGGTTACACAGCCTGCAGTGAAACATAAGCATTTTATTTCTTAGTACTAATACAACAATTTGATAGTACACAAGTAGTTGATTTGTGGGGATTCAAAAACACCTGCGTTAGCTGTTTTTGAAACCCCCTTGTTAAAACTCGACGCGAAATCCGCCTGTCCAAATATCGAAGAGGTTGTGTGTTGGTTGTGTTAGAATCCCCATGTTAAAATACCGAAGGGTTGGTTGTGTAGTAACACGTGTGTCACGTGTTAATGAAATCCGAGCCTTGAAAGTCGAGTAGAAATCTGTGTTTAAAAAAAATATATATATTGATGTGCTGGCGTTCGTGTGCCACCCCCCCTCCAGGAGCTTGACGACGACGACGACGACGACAACGACGCATCTCTCCCAAGCCTGCAAGGGCAATCGTGTCATTTTGTTGTATGTATGTGAAATGTAATTAACTGATGAATGTAATTACTGAAAAAAATGTGAATGGATTTCAGTATTCACACACACACACACACACACACACACACCGCTCCGTCCCCCCGACACTCCTGCAATAGGGGTGATGCATGTTATTTATATGTGAATGCTGTAAGACTGAATTGTCAATCGCCTTCACCTTTGTCGACATTTGCAAAAAGGAACGCTTCGAGTGTAGTTATTTAAATCAGTAAGTATTGATTTTATTATCGGGAACCGTAGGAATCAAACACTCTATGGATCCTCCCCTCCTACACGACGCAATAAGGAATGCAAACCGATTCCGTGAGCAGATGAATCCGTAGCAGTGCACCAATGTACTGCAGGGAGGGTGCGCGATCGATCACTTCCATCTGTCAGTTGTCATCTAACACTCAGCAAGATGAGCAGCGAAACAAGTAGGGTGGAGAGCGATATCAACTTCTGGGAACATCTGCAAGATTACGAGAGCATGCAGCAACACTGGATGGATCATCACGAGGAAATGTGTGATGGAAAGACTCATCAAACCGTCTGCAAGAATCCTGCACATCATGACAAAGTCACTTCATACGGCAAGTGTGGGATGTAGTGCAAGGTATATCCCAGGTAAGTGGAAAGAAAAAGCACTGGAAATTAGTGAGCTATAGTGTTTTGTGTACGGGTAAAAAAGATTTCTCTCATTGTGTAATTACAGAAGCTTGGAAGGTGAAGACATAACACCTCCAATCCGTGATGAGAAACAAGCCGGCCCGTCCAAAGAACTAGATAAAGAAAAGTGAGTAAAAAGAAAACGTCACACTTAATATAAAAGCGTGTAATAATTCGTATCCTCATAGCCGTGCATGTTCGCAGGTCCGACAAGAAAGCAGAGAAGAAGAGCTGTAAGCCGAGGGTGCTCAAGAAGAAGAGGATCTTCGACAAGGACAGCTTTATAATAATGATGTTCGAACCCATGGCCCCCGCTCCTGAAGAGGTGACAAAGAGTGATGGCGAATAGTGTGTTCATGGTAGACGACATCCCCATCAACTCCGGGCACCGTGTGAACATAGGCTTATACCATGAACTCCCATCCCTCTATATCAGAGCTACAGATGAAACTTTTGTATACATCACAAAGAAAGACTGGCTAATAATAAAGCAAAATATGGATGCGTTGGAAACTTACTTGAAAGATGGTAAGCATCCAAAAGTGTCATACAGTGAGAATATAATATATGCGTACAATATATTACTGTGCATGAATAAAGTGAATGAAGTAACGTTTGTGAATACGTGCTTAAACTTAAACAGCATAAATCTAAATAGCATTGCCATAAGAGGACTTAAGAGACTAATCCCATATATTGAAAGAAACTTATTTCAATTACATGACATATATATATATCAATGTGTTCATACGATGCAAAAAGTAGGAGTGACAGGGAAAAGGTTAAGGAAATGTATGTTAAAATCAATAAAAAGATAACATAAATTTGAGTTTCGTTTTCTTTTTTATTTCCACAAAATTACATCCTTATATGATAGATTGAACAACATGCGTTAGTGGTTTATAGGTGAACAATTTATCATGAATAATCAGGCAATATAATGATGTATGTGTAGGAAAGTTAGATGAGGCTTGAACTT
This sequence comes from Mantis religiosa, assembly GCA_030765055.1. Lineage (NCBI taxonomy): Eukaryota > Metazoa > Arthropoda > Insecta > Mantodea > Mantidae > Mantis > Mantis religiosa. The sequence goes on along the minus strand of JAUKNK010000081.1, from coordinate 49,054 downwards.
CCAGTCTCACATTCACGGCCCCGGTCACGGTCTCCTCAGGCTGATGCGAGCAGTCGATGACAAAGAGCGGTGCATAATTCAGAAAGTCACTTCTCTTCAAAAGTGGGTAATTTTCTTTTCCATAATAGGATGATTGAAATTTCGAATACTGATCATACAGAGATGCAAATTTAGAGTTTCCAAAATCCAAGTTCATATCGTGATAAGGATAACACTCGCTGTTGAGATAAAGCTTCAGATTGGTGATGTTGCAGTGATCAAAGAGTGAGCAATCCTTACTAAGCTTATTCAGTCTGTCGGTTTGTGCACCGACTATGACGAAGCGAGGTTTCTCAAGTTTCGTTGTAGTTGCAATGTTCCAGGTGAAGGCCTTAGTTTGCGGTACCGCAGGTTGAGTGTGAAGGTCCAAGGTTCGAAAGGCTACGTGCAGTGGCTTATCGGATTTGACGAGTTTAAGCTTTTCGACTCGCTCTCCATCTGAAAGTCGAAGAACGGGCATCCTCCATTCGAGTCTAGTTAGTTGAATAATAGCTGGTTCGTTGCCCGATATACAATTATTAGAATCTTTAGATCTAATGAGGACCAGTTCAAATTTGCTATTGAGAATGACTTCCTTGTGATCGTCTGCAAAGCCCAGCAGCATCGAAAGAGGAACTACAGCATTGAAGACACCATTCTTTGAATTCACGATGTCGACGTCAACTCCCGGATAGGTCCATCCGGCATTCTGCATTCGATCGGATTCCAGTGCATTCAGAGATGCATAGTTGCGCATCGTTGAAGAAATGCCCGGATTCCTGGTTCTGTCTATAGTAATGCCGTTCATATCTAGACGAATTTCGTCAAACAGAAATGCCATGGCATTGTTGGTCAGCTTTGAGGAGGAGGGTCCACCACTTGTTTTGGTGAGAGAGCCCTCTATGTAGAGATAACTTCTACTAGGAAGAGTGTACAAATCTTCTGCTTGACACGGTATTCTAATTTCATCGTTCGCGTCAAGAGCCGATGTATTGTATGGCAGGAAGACGTGCTCCTCCTCTTTACTAATCTTATCATCAAAGGTCGGTACTCCTGTTACATCGAGGACATCCATTATAGCACTTTGAATCCCAAAGCCTCGAGGAACCTTCGATTAGACGACGTGATCGGACGCCCTGTCAATGAGCGAGTATAGCCCAATCTCGAAAGAGGCTTCTTAATATAGGAACGATGCTTAAAATTTATTCCCATTGCGACGTATGTGTAATCGTACGGTTATGGTTTCGTTCCTGAAGTCGAGCACGTCACCGTTCTGATCTACCACTCTAATGTCGAGATGATCAATGAGATTCGTATCGATGATTGGTAGATATATAGGGCTAGATGGTTCTTGCGAAATGTGGTAACCGGGAGGAACCGACGGGAAAAACTCGTACAGAGAATGACCGTGTTTACCGTCAATGAAGGATCCCGTGGCTAGGCTGCACTCGATGCGTATGATGCTAACTTTGAAGATGTTCACCAAATCATCAGACTCAGTCATCACGTTCGGTTGAATCAAACGCTGTGCTTTGAATCCGAGAAGAGAGCCAATTGATCTGTCTTGAGTAAAGTCGATAGTATATGGGCATTTTATCTCAGACTTCATGGTATTATTAGCACGTAAGATAAACCCGTCTTCGACGTCGAGGGCTCCCTTGAGAAAATGAGCGATATCATCTAATTCGTAAGTTCCAGGAGGAATCTCGATACTCTCGTTCTTGTCATTACGAGCGAAATGGAATAAGTTGTTGCTCTCATCCACATTAGGAATGGAATAAAAGGTTTCGAAATTCAATAGAGCTATTTCGTAAAGTCCATTCGGATCCAGATGAAGAGGCGGGTTGAGAAAGCTAGAGAAGCTGGCATTCGAACCGCTCACGGTGATTGTGTAACTCATTTTGATCAAACATTCAAGTCGGTAAATCCGTTTTATAAGAGAAACTGCAGGCACAGATGACCGCAAATCACAGATCCAAAATTCTGAAACCTCTTGGTGTTGTACATGAGTTTAACACCCTCGAGGTAGGACTCAATCTGTTTCGGTGGTCTTAGATTACCGAAGCTATCAAAGTAGAATGTAACATCTCCATCCTTGCGTATCGCAACCCAGTGTGTTCCCGGGTTACGCGAGATATCCAAATTTACGATAATCCTTTCTACATGTCGAGGACGTGAAGGTAAGTTGTCTATCATGTACACACCTCTAAAATGAGGAATGCGCAGTCGTCGTGCATAGGCATCGATCTCTGCAGCACTTAGGGCTTTTTCCGGGATAAATACGGGCCTCGCCCCGAGTTTTTTGCACGAAGATGCAATCCTTTGCCCTTGCGCTTCTTACGTCGAATGCCTTTACCCCTAGCTAAACCCTCCATGCTCTGATTGTGACGACTCAACTCTGCAAGCTGTCTTTCCGCGGAACATTTCTTATTCACAGCCGTGGCGATCTGAGCAGCGCCACCGGCTAGGCTACCTGCAGCGCCCAAAGCCGCCAAAAGCGGCATCAGAGGTAAAAAACCGCCTCGAGGGCTCGGTATGATCCTCTTGCGTCGCTTACGCATTCCAGCGCCCATGGCAACTTTCCCCTTCATGATGGCTGTTACAAGTCGGGCTGCAAGTCGCTCGCCGAAAGATGCGTCAGCAGACTTTACTCGACTCCAAGCCTTTTCAACGAGTTCCTTATCGGCCAAACGTCGCGAATCTGCGTCCTGATGAGTGGCGTAAGCGAGATCGTGAGCGAGGCAGGCTGAGTCCAAAGCGTTTCTGGGAGAATCCCCTCTCTGCAGACGCTTATGTAGTTTCGTTCCAGGTCCACAGAATCGGTACCCTGGTAAATGAGCCTCAAACGGAAGAGAATTAATTAGCGAATTAAGGATTCCGGATCCCTTCTTTACGCCTGCAGAGTTCATGGCTTACTATGAAATAAAAAAGCAAACGTTATGATTTATATGTTTAGTTGCAATATGGAAGTAGTGAAGCAAAAGTGCAAGTTGCCTATACAGGTGCTCGATTTCGACAACGACATACGCAAAGGACGACACGGCGCGCTCTTCCCGTGCAACGTCAGAGCACTCCTCTTGGGTAGTTCGAATGCTGGAAAGACGAACGTTCTACTGAACTTGCTCATCCATGAAAATGGTCTTAGGTTCGAGAATCTCTACATATATTCAAAATCGTTGCACCAACCGAAATACCAGTATTTGCTCAAGGTGCTAAAAACCATACCCGATATTGGAGTTTTCAAGTTCGAGGATGGCGAGAAGGTGGTTCAACCATCCGAAGCCCGAGGAAACTCCATATTCGTATTCGATGATGTCATAAATGAGAAGCATGGAAAAATAGCGTCATATTACAGCATGGGTAGACATCGCAATGTCGATGCCGTATACTTAGCACAGTCATATGCGAAGGTGCCTAAACATTTAATTAGAGATAATGCAAATATGATCGTGCTCTTCAGACAGGATAACCTCAACTTAAAGCATATATATGATGATTACGTAAACACGGATATGACGTATGCGGAATTTAAGGACATGTGTAAACAAGTTTGGGAGAGTAATGACGGATCGAACTCGCGACCTTTCGTTGTCATAGTACCCGAGTTCCCTTTGAACGAAGGACGCTACCGTCACGGTTTCGACATCTTTATCAGAGTGAATAAATAACGCGCATCCTTCATTGTAGTCATGAGTATCGATAGGTTCGGATCTCGGAGAGTCATACCCTCCCGGGGCGTGATTAACCGGTATACCATAAGTAGAGATGGATCGGGAAACTATCAATTCAAGGGAAAGCGATTGCGCAACGTTCACGATCCTGAGGAAAGTGATGACGCATCAACTAAGAGCTATGTGGACGCGTGTACGAGTGATGTCGAGAGTCGAATGCAGATCTTCAGCGAACAGGCTTCATATCAACGCATGGGCCAGTTTGAAGCTATGCTTAGGAATCACATACAAAAATCCCTCGACCTCCAATATGAACATCTAATGGAATACTTAACAAAATATGCATTTAAACGTGATTCGGATAACAATGTCATTCTGGATGCTATAAGGATGAAAGTTCTATTGGATCCCATTGACGATCACGATGTTATCAATAAAAAGTATATAGATGCCAGAATGCCAATTCTAGAGTCTGATGCTAATCTATCATTTCGAATGAAACGATTAAAGGATATAGCCGATCCTGCACAGGATAACGATGCTGCAACCATGAAATATGTTAATCGGTTCTATATACAGAAACAGAATGAACTGCAAACCGGTTTAACTAGAACGATAACAACCGTTGCCGAAACTATATCTACAGCGGTGGAAAAGGCCGTGAAAGATATAACCGAGCGACAGACGGAACTGGATAAGAATCTAACCAGTGCAGTGAACGATACTGACAACATGAAAATACAGACGAGACATATCGTAAACGGCATGTTACAACAACTGAAAGGTCAGCTCATCATTTCACTGCATACACGACCCTTTAGAGGTCCCTCGTTAAGGTATACGTTATCCTCGGGTCTCGAATTCTACAAGTCTCCAGGAAATGGGAATGTAATTTCTTGTTCTATGCTTTCATCAATACACCCTCATACGGCGCATGACACAATGTTTGCAATAAACGATAAATTAGTTGAAAGGTATCCTGTCCCTATTCGAACTGGTGATTTACTCACTTTCACAGCACCAGTGGAACGTGCTAAGGATGGTCACATGTTAAGTATAGAAATTATAATTTCATATAAAATATCTGCAGTAGGTTAATTATACATTCAGTACAATATGGATGCCGAAGGTATAAGTCTCAAACAATCAATCGCTCGTCACAGTAGGGCAATACGAGAAAAGTTACGCTCCCTGAAAGGTCTCAAGTTCGAAACTCACCGCGTCATGTCCAAGGTTCTCCAGCCTGTAACCGAGCCCTTGAAGGTTATAGCCGACAGGGATCGTGACAAGTCAAAACCAGTCGTTAACGATGCAGAAGAGGATGGGGATGAGGAGGATGATCTACTTGCAGAGTACCTGAAGAAGGTTCGAACCGCTAGCTCCAGCGACATGGATGCCACCTACGGCGTGCGGTATGAAGATGGAGAATATAAACTAGGGAATAAAACTATCGATTTCACCGATGACGGTATTCAGATAGGGCAAGAGAGCTACGATGCAAGTCCTGGATTGTACGAATTGCTCTTCAAGCGATCGCCGCTCAATTCATCATATACCGAAGAGGATCTGGACGCCTATTCGCAGATATTGCAGAATACTCAGGTTTACAGGCAGGGATACGCTAGGAGCGGTCGTATAAGAGCAAGCCGCGGTTACAAGTATCGCAATATTATTCGAGATCTTGTTTCCAGTCGCACGGGCTCGGCTCTCTACTGGAAGGAGCACGTACCCGGCAGAAAACTGGATTACATCTATTGGACCGATCCCAACGTTCTAATAGACAGATTGAGATTACTCATATCATCGAGGGATGCGGGTAACTTTAACCATTCAGCAGAGATTCAGGAAATAATCACAGAATTAAAAAACTCGAAAATCATAGCAAGGGTGTCATAGCAAGCGAATTACACTCGCCGGCAAGAAGGCGCTTCTTACGCCGTAAAATAATAAGTAAAGGTCTTAATGATCTACTACAAATTGATCTTATTGAAATGATACCTTATGCAAAAGAAAATAGAAATTATAAGTATATTCTTATTGCTATTAATTTCTATTCTAAAATGGCTTATGCACGAGCATTGAAAGATAAAAGTGGCATTAGCGTGACAAGAGCTATGCACGGTATCCTATCAGAGTTGAATTCACCTCGTAAGAACGTTCAAAGTGATAATGGGAAGGAGTTTTACAATCGCCATTTCAGGCAATTAATGCTTAGGAATGGAATCAATCATTACAGTACTTTCAGTAGCATCAAGGCTGCAGCAGTGGAAAGGTTGATTAGAACAATTAAAATGAACATGCATAGAGAATTCCTGATTCAGGGTTCGCATCACTGGTTACAAATGCTACCTAGAATCATCGATTCATACAACAATACCTACCATACGACGATTCGCATGAAGCCCCGTGACGTCAGCAACAACGATCTGCTCCTTAGTGTATATCGTTATGGCGGGCGTGAACGTCGAGAGAAAAGGAATGCAAGGAGTTTTCATGTCGGTGATCGTGTAAGGATTTCCAGGTACAAGGGACTACTTGAGAAAGGTTACACGGCCAATTGGAGTACGGAGATCTTTCGGATTGTTCGTGCAAGGAATACTAACCCAGTTGTCTATTTTCTGGAGGATGCAGAAGGAAATGAAATACAGGGCGGTTTTTATGGTCACGAACTACTAAAAACACGCCATCCTAATGTATACCTTGTTGAGAGAGTGATACGCCGACGTGGTAATCGTGCGTACGTTAAGTGGCTGGGTTTTCCTACAAAGGAATGGATCGATGTTAAGGATATTGTGTAAAAAGGAATGTATGTTTTATTGATAAATAAATAAATAAATACACAAGATATTTTCCGAAAAATTTAGTGTTTTTATTTTATAATTCCTTTCCAGCTAAATCCTCTAAACATAATGGTTATATTTTTTAAATAGTTTCAGTATACGTGGCTACATAAACAGAAATTTTTCAGTAGAACATCACAACTAAATCCTCTAAAAATAATGCTTACACTGTGTTTTAAACAGCTTCAATACATGTGCATATAAATAAAAGTAAAGTGTTTTACATGTTAAATTCTTTTAATATTAGTGCAAATTAATGTTTAATCTTCAAAAGAATTTCAATATACCTACAAACATAATCAGAAATGCACTCCCCCCAAAATTATATGTTTACCCCAACTAAATCCTCTATATATAATACATCGACAACAGGTTAAAACTCCTTACACCTAAGTTCAAAGTTCATAGTGAATAATGTATATATTTTCTTAAAACATACATATATAAGCAGAATTGTAACCCATCCCAAGAAACCATACTTTTATTCTAAATAAATCCTGTAGAGATAATGCATCCACAACAGGTTAAAACCCCCTAAATTAACTTCAATTTAATAGAGAATAATGCTCACATTCTTTATAAAATGAGCTTCAGTACACATGCATACATAAACACATTAGGTATTTTCACATGTTAAAACTCCTTACATCCAAGTTCAAATAGATGCTTACATTTTAAAGATGCGTACTAGCGAAAATGTAGTCCCCAGCACCGTAATTATAATATTATCCAATCAATATCCGGTAAAGTTAATGGTTAATGATGCTTACATTTTAAAAAGTTTCAATGTGCGTGCATACATAAACACAAATTGAGTGTCTTACACTTGAAAAATCCTTAAATCTAAGTTCAAATTAATGGTTACTTTTTAAAAAAAAAAAAAAAGAAATTAACGACGCATCAATAGAATAGTAAACACCTGTCCAAATTATAGCTTTATCCCAATATGCATGTATACATAAAACAAATTAAGTATTATGCACGTTAAAGTCCTTAAACATAAGTTTAAAATTAATTGTTACCTCTTTTAAGGAATTGAGAGATGCAATAATCTCATATTATATATCATATTATATCCCCATACATAAGCGGGATTATAGTCCTCCAAAGGTATTTATACATACCATCAGCAACTCAAAGCAATGAATGAGCACCAAAACTTGACAACGTATTTCAAGACTTGCTTAAAATGACATCATGACTCATGTACATAAGTTTTATAAAGTGTAAAGATTTATCTCAAATCACAAAAAGCATTACTTCAATCACGCTTGCACTGCTGCATGTACACATGTTGAAAAATTAAATATTTGTGTCAAATCATTAAAAAAGCAAATTATTTCACATGTTTTTGCTAGCTTTAAAATACATTGTCAACTTTTTTACAAGATTTTTTCACATATTTTTTATACGATTACTTATCCAATGGTACAGAATGATGACCCCAGGCCAAGGTTTCATGTGAATTTTTCTGTATAAATCGCTTCGTGTCGAATCCTCTAAGAGCAACTTTATTACTCTCGATGGTTCGAACAACGTGCTTATAACTTCTAAAGCACGTCTGTTTAGCATGACGTACGGCTGTCATATCATTTACACAGGATAGATAATCCTCAAACGTTATGCACCGCATGCCATCACTCGTAACGCCTTTAGATTTCTTGACCGTTTTGCCATCGTATCGATATGAATACAATTTTGAACGTAAACCTACGTATTCTGTCATAACTTTACCCGATAATTCATCTTTAAATAGACCAGCGACTTTTTTATTCATCAACGGAATACCGTACACATTATCGATCGGGTAATTAGATGTATCGAAGAGATGTATATTAGATTTAATAAATTCATAAATGTCACTACTGGTTTCAAACAGAAATGCATCGGTATCCGTATAATTCAACATAACATCTTTTAACTGTTTCTTCAAAATATTATAATAAAAATTATACATCAAGTGTTTTGAAAGATCTAGAATGGCTTGTCCTATATAAATCAGTTTCGTCATCTTAATTTCTTCCCTTACCAGTTCGAGTCCTATAAGGTTCTCGTCAAAAATTACGTATCGTATGAATGTCTGTCGTGATATTAACTTTCTTGCCTGTTTCCAATTGCTCGCTAGGTGAAAGGAATTGTAACGTCTGACGTTCTCAATAAATTTACCATATACGCAATTATTCATTTTCTTCCATAAATTTTGACCGAATTTTGTTTTATCTTCAATACGTTTAGCAGCATTTAAATCAATGTACGTCTTAAGCCAAAAGGATTGTTTGTAGGATACCGCTCGATGTATACGCTTCATTTTCAAACCGAGCTCTACACACTGCTGCAAGTTTCTGTAATGTAATATATATTTTTCCTTATGATTCAACGTTGCAAGTAACTTTTTGTAATTATCACCCGGAGCTATCTCACTCTGCGGACATAATGGCAAGTCGTTATGCAACTCGTGAAGGTTCTCCGGATATTCCAGGTCTACTTCTAAAACATAACCTGTATCTGAATCATGTCTGATGCTCAAAAAATCTATAGAATTAATTTCGTTATCGTTTAACCATCTCAATTGAGCATACGGTAAAGCGTTCCCAGTCATAATGTGTGAATAAAGTCCGTTGCAATCCAAGTATGATAGGTATTTAATCGATTCCGCTTCATTGTAAGCAGATATGTATTTATTATTTGCTTTGGAATAACGTTTTGATACAGTGCAGATACCGCCTCTAATCGCAGATTCGAAAAATTCCAGCATATTTTGATCGGTAATCAGCGATATTTGCACGCGGCTCGTTCGTAACATTGCGTCATATGATAGGCCAGGAGCTGTATAGTAATGACAAGGATCTAAGCCATACATATCGATACTTAAACTTCGGAATTTTTCATAGATGTCTGTTAATAAGATCGTATCCGTCTTGAGATAAAGATCAGAGTATTCACCGAGATTTTGTATACCAAATGCTCTCCATACCGCGCATGCGTGCATGTAATCATCATTGCTTATATTATCAAAACACTCTTGAGGAGGTAATTTGGAATCATTTAATTTTTCCTTGCGATCTAAATATGTATATGGGAAAATACCTTTCCGTTGCATTAACAAACGTTGCTTAGGATCAACGTACATCTTATTTGTGTACCGAAAATCTTGAGGTTCTAGCATATCAGAAAGATCGCTCAGTTTAGAATCCAGAAAGCGGTAGCTATCAAGAAATCTGAGGAATATTGATTTACCATTAGATGTGTATCTTTTACTAAATGACAGATAATTCTCCGATGTTTGCGAAATACATGTAATGGGTTCATTGTCATACGATAACTTTTTTACTATGAAATGCGAATCATACTTTGATAGGCAATGAAAAATATCGGGATAAAGTTTGGCGTTTTTCTATTGAGGCTGCATGATTTATGAGCAGCCCCTATATATAATCCGGTCTGATGATCGTGGTCACGCACCCTAATCGAGTCAGAATCGAAATCCTTTTTGCATACGTGACACTGGACTGCATTTCTGAAATTTAATTCCTCCTCATCACTCATATGCATCTCTGTCACATCACCGTATATCCTAAGCACATCCTCGGCAATCACAGTTAATTCTCTAAGAAACTCTTCAACTGCATGCGAACCTCTAAATATTTTGAATTTTGTTAGTGTCTCGTCATAACTGCAGACCAGGTGCAACGAAACGGATATCGCCTCGTGCACGTGCATATCACGTGTCCAACTATGCATCGCATCGGGCTGACACGATGGCACTTTTATTAACATAGTCTCGATATCAGCGTATATCACAAAAGGGACTTTAACGCATTTTGAGTAAGCCTGAAACTCGATAACATCATTTATTCCTTCGCGAGGCATGCTAATAATTTGACATTTCATACATCTCAGTTTATGTTTCTTCAGAATAACTTCAGTCGAAAACCATGCATTACAAGATTCACACACAAATTTTTTACTTTTATGTTTGGATATCTGCTTACTTACTAGACGCGACATATCGGTTATGAGAGAATAATGCGAATTGATCATTAGAAGATTCACATGGTTTATCTTTTGCTCCCTCGTCTGATATAAGATGATAATGGATTCTCTCTCTAACCCGTATATGTTCACCGAGATATCATGATTTTGCTTTTCGAATAATTCAATGTCATGAAGGGCGACGGGGAAGTTTATTCCTTTAAAATTGAATTCGCGATATATATCATATTTACTGTACGTGCTAGCTCTATGCCTGTTCTGGCGAGCTGGATATTTTGCTGCCAGCATACAATATGCAAAACATTTAAAGTCAGTATTCCGAATATTCACGACAGCTCTCTTTGATTTTATCCACGATGGCAGCGGCTTAAAGCAACCTGCGTTTAACGGATCGTACTGACATGCGTATAAAGTTAGCGAATCTATCCTGTAAAGCGCTTTCGAACTGGCTTTTGTTTCAAAATTTTCTAGATGGGTGATTATAGGCTGTTTCAGTTTAATTTCATACCATTCAGATTTGTTTGTCGATTGCAATATAGCATCCATCTTACTGTTAAAATTAATCGATTCAACTGTTTCATTATCGGGTGAAGTTATTATATATTGACATGTTAAAGTACCGGCTAATTTAATTCCTGATTTGTAAGTTCTTATGGCCTTCTGGATTTCACTGGTAACAAGGGGTTTGCACAAGTTCAAGAACGTTGATGGATCTAGCTCGTGTATAGAATTTTTTATGGTACCTGTGAAGATCCTGTGCTGGAACGCTGATTCTACAGTAATGCATTCCAATGTTTTGTCGTTGCGTTTCGCCTGCTTTGCACTACTTGCTTGAATATCTTGCATGCCCGGTCTCTTGCGACTCGTTACACCTCCTGAAATTATGGATTAAACATGTCAGAAAACACGAATAATTACACTTTTAAAATAATAAACATTTGAACACTCATGGCAATGCTATATTTTTAAGCTTTAAAATGATTACTTTATTAACATTGCTGAACTTTGAATTTGATTTACATAACATGTTTTCCTTAAAAGAAATAAGTTGTATGTTATTTGCAGTGGAATTAAATGTAACTGTATCTTTTGAATAACAAAGATTTAGAACATTCAGAGTACTGCATTCCCTAATATGGATTTTTTTTTTAAATTGCACCTCTGTCTTTTATTGAATTTTTTTTTAAATTGCACCTCTGTATTTTATTGAAATTTTATCCTGACTTACGTAACATGTTTTCTGGAAAAGAAATAAGATTATACACGTAACATGTTTCCCTGAAAAAAAAAAACGTTATACATAATGCATCATCACAATATACTCATTTGTATATGGCTACTGGCTGTTTAATTAGTTAATTGAATTCCTCAACTTCCCGTCGATTGGCTGCAGATATGCATTAATGACTTTTAAAACGTTAAATTTGCTTGCATTATTACTCTTATCGATTTGCCTTTTATATAGAATGACTAATTCGTTAGGTATTCCATTCACAAATATTAACAGATTAACGCTAATTACTTTAACTTACACTGAAATATTTGACATCAAGAGATTGACACTTCATAGCAGTAGTGCAGCACTATTTTAGTTTTTTTGTAAAGTCTTACCTTCACTGGTTACTCCCGACTGTTTAAAAAAGTTAATTTGTGCTTCTTGAATCCATTTTCCAGAGTTTCTTCACCGGAATACACGAAACTCCAACCACCCTGATTAACAGCATCCACTTGTGCTGCTGTCATCTTCTTAAATCTCTCGGGCAAAAAAACCTGGCATTCTTGCATCTTAAGTACGACTCTATCACCGTATCTCGTCTTCACGATTTTGACATCGTGTATGGCTTGTGGCACGTCTCGGGGAATCTCTCGTAACTTCTTCGTCGGGAGATAGGAACCTCCTTCCGCAAGCTGATTTAAATCGTGAAGAATCGATTCTGGAATTATAAATTCACGCATATTATTCAACGCTTCGATTCATTACGTGGAAATTACTGTACATAGACATATGCATATTGCTTACCTTCATTCATGTTGATGCTGTCTGCTACGTTTCAGTTGTTGATGTGCTGTTTTATTCGCTCGGTTCACTGTTTTGTTACCTCAGCACCCCCTCCCAAAATTTCCATTCTGGCTGTAACCTGTTTGCACACATCCTTAAGTTTATGCTTCTGCTTCTTTTGCTATAAACTATTAAACTTAGAGTAGAGTTTTAACCTGACATCTTATGTATCTAGTAACTAAAAATTAAATAATATAAGATCTATAGCTATTAACTGTAAGTATATATATACTCTTTAGAAAGTTTCCACCCCTTTTACGTTGCGCACGCACTCGTGTGGCGATTGGTCGTTTATACCCTTTATTACGATACTGCTACCTGCACCCTGATTGGCTAGCTTGGATGAAGTGGAATATGTCACACCCACTGTTCACCTTAGTGCATTCATGGTAATTACCTCATTGAACAATATTTCAAATTTGTATTGCAGCAAACTAATAATATCATAATGCCATCTATAATATGAGTATAACCTTTTATTGCATTTTTGATTATTGCAAGCTGTATTTCGAGTTTGTATTGCTACTTAATGCAACTGTATTATTCCGAAGGACCGTTTAAGTGTGACCGTTAGATAATTTATGTTTTTATTCCTTCCAGTGATATTTTGCTTCAATTCGGTAAGCCTAACGCCTCGAACGGATTAGTCTCTCGTATCAGATTTATTCAGAAGCGTGTCTCTCGTAGTTATTCACCAAATCGATGTACAGACGTTTTAAGAGGCACTGGCATTATTATAGCAGACTTTGCATAGCTTTTCAACGTTTTGGCATGTTTCTACTCAGCTGATTTATATCATTACAATTATCCTTAATACATTATTTATTACGTTTGCATAGATATCTCGTTTACTTGTCTCCTTTACGCTCGAGTGAATTTTTAGAACCCAGCCGCGTTAATTGATTCCTACCCGCACGTGTACGTAATTTTTTCACCCCAAGTAAGTTATACGGATTCTCTCTTCCGTTGGGGTGGTTTTAGCTGCAGCGAACAACATTATTTCTCAATAAATCTTTACCTACCTTTCCTAACATTTCACTGCATGCGCATTATTTTTAACAGAGGGAATGGCTCGGTTTTACCACACATTTCCATGGAGTATGATTCATCGGGCTCCCAATAACTGAATACATTAACAGATAAATAATAAATAGGTAGCTAAATAAATACAAGTTTTCAGTTCGACGTTCCTACCTGCGCTGCCTTTTGAAAACGTCGACGATGGGACAGAGACGGCATAGTCTTACAACATTTGATGTATTATTAAAAGTTTGATACTGTCCAATTCGTATTTGCATTCTTAGTTACTTATATATGCTATATTCGACGCGTTAAGCCTAGCGGACTACTGTCATTATCTCTAAGTAAAATTGGTTTTAATGTTTTATTTTTGCGAATCCTATTTTAGAATCCTTTTTAACTTCAATTCGTTAAGTCTAACGCCTCGAGCGATTACTGCATTTTATTAGATTTATTTAGAAACATTTTTCTCGTAGTTATACGCCTATTTGGTGTACAGACGTTTTAAGAAGCACTAGGATTGTTATAGCTGACTTTGCATGGCTTTTCGACGTTTTGGCATCTTTCTACTAAGCTGATTTATATCATTACAATTATTCTTATTACATTATTTATTTCATTGCATAGATATCTCGTTGGCTTGTCTCCTTTACGCTTGAGTGAATTTTTAGAATCCAGCTGCGTTAATTGATTCCTAGCGCAGGTGTGTGTAATATTTCACCCCAAGTAAGTTATATGGATTCGCTGTTCCGTTGGGGTGGCTACAGCTGTAGCAATAAACATTCATCCTCGCTAAATCTTTACTTGACTCTCTTAACATTTCACTGCATATGCATTTATATTTTGAACAGAGGGAAAGGATCGCTTTTTAGCACACATAGAGTGCCAGAATCCTCAGGAGCCCAATAACTGTAATGGATAACTCAATAAATACTTAAATAAACAAATAAATTAATTAATAATGTATACTTAGTTACGTGAATAAATACATTTTTTCCATTCGATTTGCATGCGTGCCGGGAGGGACGGAGCGGTGTGTGCGTGTGTGCATGCGTGTGTGTGTGTGTGAATACTGAAATCCATTCACATTTTTTTTTCAGTAATTACATTCATCAGTTAATTACATTTCACATACATACAACAAAATGACACGATTGCCCTTGCAGGCTTGGGAGAGATGCGTCGTTGTCGTCGTCGTCGTCGTCAAGCTCCTGGAGGGGGGAGGGGGAGGGGGCACACGAACGCCAGCACATCAATATATATATATTTTTTTTAAACACAGATTTCTACTCGACTTTCAAGGCTCGGATTTCATTAACACGTGACACACGTGTTACTACACAACCAACCCTTCGGTATTTTAACATGGGGATTCTAACACAACCAACACACAACCTCTTCGATATTTGGACAGGCGGATTTCGCGTCGAGTTTTAACAAGGGGGTTTCAAAAACAGCTAACGCAGGTGTTTTTGAATCCCCACAAATCAACTACTTACACATATCTTCGATATAGTCAGCATAACAGTTTAGCCACTTGTGGCCTGAAGGTGCTTATTCTCCGCTGACAGGACGTGTTTAGTCGTTTTGAAGTTTTCACATCCTCGTCTGAAACGAACAGTGTGTCCCATAGATGCTCTCTCCATGTTGGGAAAAGGTGAAGTACACTTGGAACCAGAATCTGGTTATAGAGAAGATGTTCGATGATGTTCCAGCGAAACTACTCCATAAGCACTGTGGTGTTCTGGGCTTTTTGGTGTCATGTGTTCTCGTGAAAAAAGATGACGTCCGCGGTCATTGCTCAGCGCAATGGTTTCAACTTCTCGTAATATCGGTCAAATGTCTTTAATAAAAGTCCACTTGCGCTCTCAGAACTGGTGGTAATCGTTCTTCAGCCAGAAGTAGCAGCGTAAACAACTTTATCGTTTGAAGAGACGTGATACATTCACTCCATGAATACTGCTAAGAGTTTGGTGTGTAGAGGTGGATCCATATTTGATCACTTGTGACATTGTGGTAAAAAAGGCAGTATCATTCCAGAGAGAACCGTTGCAGAGGTTTTAGACCTGCCCACATGTGCTTATTCTTATATTGATTGGACACATTTCATGGAGTCTATCGGGAATACACATTCCGGTACTGCAAAATATCGTGAACAGCATGAGGAGCGCTTCCTAACAACAATTTTACAGATATTAGAATAACGGGATTCTACTGTAGTCCTCAATCAATTCCCTATGCGACGTGTGTTCAAATTTGTTCATGCCACTGTGGGTAAACAACTGCAACCTTTGTCGGTGACGTTTACTCTATGACTGCAGCTTTCGACAAAATTCTGCGACATCTTGACCATAAATTGCAATTTCACACACAGTTACACTTTTCCTCCTAAAAATTTAATAAGTGAGCTGATTTCTTTGAAAAATCAAATCTATTACGTACAAATAGAGCTACAGGTGACGCCATGATTGAAACTCTGTAATGTTTGAGCATGAATGACCGCACAATTCTAAGTTCTCCGTAACAGATGCCACTCTATAAATATCGGTATTGTAACCTACATTTCTTATCACAATCATAGATGCTTTATGAATTCGTAATCCGCTTATTTTTGTAATGCTTTAGAACGTTTTTTTTAGCGCGCACCCTTATTGAAATCTGTAATTTTATATAAGTAGCTCAGGTATTCAGGGAGCAATACAACGTTGTCTATCGTTCACAATCATTCTGTTGATATTTAATCCTGGGATGAAGCCATTAAAACAATAATTTGAACATTCATTGCATACTAGCAGATAGAGGGCAAGCATGTAAGGTTTTAAGAAAACGGATGTTCAGCTTTTGGCCGTTGTGACTTCCCTAGTCGATCTACCAGCATTTCTCCAGCAAGACAAGAGGCTCTGATACAACTTTTATTTGCAATGGTAGCCTTCTGAAGGTGCTGATGCATTGATAGGCTGCTTTGAGTGATTTTAAGGGTGTTTTTAAAAACGTGCAGCTGAGTTATGAGTGTGTCAAAATTAATAGATCATACTACGGCAGCCGCGCAGTGGCTGAATGATTACACCGCTCGACTCCCACCAAGGCAGCCTGGGTTTTATCCCAGGCAATCCCAAAGTGAGATTTGTGGTGGCCAACACGATGCTGGGGCGGGTTTCCTCCGGGATCTCCGATTTCCACCGCCATCGCTTTCCACCAGTGCTCCATTTTCATGTCATGTATCATCAGTGTCACCACAAGAGGTGCCAGATTTAGTAAAACTGGGTGTCAAACACTACACCTTTTTGTTTTGTTTTTTTCTTCTAAGCCCAGATTCTGACTATGGTGGAAGTAACGGAGATGGCGATTTGAGCTCGTGAACTTTGTTAGTGTATGAACTGTAACATCTATTCCATTGCGCCTAAAACTGCGATATGTAGTTCTTGTACTTACTCTTTCAGAGCCAAGGCAGTTCTAGACGTCGGTGCTGTTACGACGGAGGGGTAACTTAAGTTGTAGGTCATGTCTACGACGTTGTCATAATGGGGCGCCTGTTCCGCAGATAGAGTTGGCAATGAAAGTTATTCATCTAGTGCTATTTTTTCGTAGCACAGCAGTTGCTATAGTGTCGAAGATCATGCCTGGTGCCTTCTACGATAAGAACTCTGGTACCAGCGTAATGCCACATTGGTATCGATCAACAGGCATCAACACTGCGACTGGACAGACATAATTGATACCAAAAAGTTGACCGCATCTCTCTGCTTGGGTCTGCTTAGGTAAATTAAAGACTGTAGGTCATAAAATGCTAGGTTCAAGAAGGAGATGGTATTCATGCCCGTGACACTGCAGAAGTCCAGTCGTTCGAGCGCTCTAACTTCCCGTCCTGAAAAAAAGGCTTAAGGACCTCATCGCTTATGTGCAGCATTTGCTGCGCAAAGATAAGAAAAAGCTGTGCAAATAACTCTATAGAGTATGAGTATTTAGAGTACAGATCCTCTAAAACTAACACATGATATCGATTGTGAAATTGCAGGTAGGCGGAAGTAGTGTGCTGGTTTGCGGTTCGCCTGCTTCCAAGGCGGATATTAGGTCAGTTGTATGTTACGCAATTTATTGAGTAATTAATGATGGCTCATGCTGCTCTGGTGTAGGACAAATCTTTATTGCTTTCCTAGAAGAATACAGATGTTTTGGCGACAGTGTTCACATGAGCAAAAGCGGATTAAATATAACACCTAGTTTAAAATTTAAACTCAAATGAGGTTATGCTTACGAGATGATACATGAATAACTTTATTAATCGGTGTTATAATACACTATCCACAAAAACTTTTTAGGAAAGTGGATATGTCACTGTATTACCCTAGACTAGGGTGATATGGGTCAAGCAAATTAATTTTACAAATCTGACCGAGTAAAGCAAAAATATCAATGTTTCATGTTTTAGAAAATCTCATGGTGTCAATGGGGAGGCTCTTTCAATGCAAGAAAACCTGTGACATTATTAACTTTAAATTATGTTAATGTAGCTAACTATACTTTAGCCTTATGTTCATATCTATCTTTCAGGTTAAAGGAGCGAATCCGCATCGTGTTTGAAGAAGTGACCTTACAGAAAGGAGATGTAAGGTAAGGGTTCCATTAATCTAGCTAGCGAATGTAGTTCTATCTTGCAAGATTTGTTAACGAAACTTTATATAATAGAATCAGATTTCTTACCAACGTGAACATCTTTCATCAAACGTTTCTCGTTTTTTTAAGATATATGTGTATCCAGAATTAGTGTTACAGCTTAGAATGATAGATTAGAACACATTGCTGTGATTTCATTCAGGAATAACTAGAGAGGTATTTGTGAGCTAAGGTAAAATTGTACTCAGAACAGCTATAGGAATTTTACTTCATAAAATGGCTGTAGTTCGAAGTGTAGTAGGTGTACTTTTAATCTATTTTTAGTGACAATCTCTAAATATATTTTGGCATTTTTGCAATTTTAGAGCCTCTGGTGACAATATGTAAATTACACAACAAGCCAATCAATAATGAATGACTGTCCTACTGAATGGAGCGTATTAACCGTGATACTGTGGATCGAACCTAAATGCTTTAAGGGGTCGCACCAAATTTGTATGCCACAGCGCGTCTATATTCTGATACACTATACGGAGTGTACTTTTCCCTTCTCCGAAAGGACACTACATTTAGTTTGGACATATAAAATCAGATTCATATGTATATACTTTTTCCTACCTGCACCATAAATATGGATAGGATAGGAAACCTGTAAATTAAACCTCAAGAACAACGCCTTTGACATTGTCAGAAAGCCGAGAGATGGATTGATTAAATTTTCAGGGGTTCTGGAGCAGAGTTCATACTTTGAAAAAATTGAATATGAATAACCATTCTCCAATTTTAATGGAGAGTTAAGAGAAAGATAGCACATCCTGATAACATTGTATAATAACAGAATAAACACAAATGAAGCAGAAATGTCACAAGGAGTTATGCAAATAGTTGTATCGATATTCGGGGTACCCCTCTCGGGTACCAATACAGGGATATTTCGTGCAGGCAGAGGATACTACAGGTGACGAATGGCATACACTGTCCCAAGCTTCCTGAACCTGTAGTCTCAGTTCGTCCATGATTCTGGCCGGCCTTGGAGAATCAGTCAGTATCTTTCCCATCAGATACCATACATTTCCAATGAGAGAGAAGTCAGCGAATGGAGCTGACAAGGACAGTTTTTATACCGCATGAAGAGCATGTTGCACTGCAGCAGGTATATGCGTACGTGAGTTATCCTTTGGAAAATAGTACATTGCCTTCCTATTGAAGTAATGGTGGTAACACTTGATTAATTACCTTCTGGATGTACCTCGCACTGGTTTCAAGGCCCTGTACAAGCACCAAATGTGAGCGTAGATTTAAGTGTTGGTACTCCACACCACGCTGCCGGGAGTTGGGACTTTAGGTCGTGGGCGAAATCACCCTGGAAGAGTTCCTTGGCGGCTCGACGTTCTCATATACCGATCATCACTGGTGTAAAGCAGAACCTGCTCTCAACACTGAAGACAACAGAGGGCATTTCCAAGTCCCGTATAGCGCGTCGATTCAGATTGTACAACGATTGTGCGTTTCTTCTACGTGGCCACTCTGAACCCGAACTACGGGAGTGAGGATGCTCCAAAGGCCATTGCTGAAGGCACCGGTGTACACCAATATATTGTGCCCAAACTGTGCAGCAGTGTGTCAATAGGTCCATTCAGCTTCATGCAAGCTAAGAATTCCACCCTGTGTTCAAATGACTGCAGCTGTGCAGAAGAAGCAGGTTAGCTTCGTTGTGGTATGGGTTCACCTCAGACTGTATTTTCCGACTGCTGTTCAACTACTATGGTAGTATTGTGACTGTCTGCAAAGTGGGCACAGAGATCACAGAGACACGCCCCTAACAGTGTTATCTATTCCTACTGACCCCGAAACTTCAATCACCAATTCCATAACCCTTCAGTATCCACATAGTATGCCCAAGTTTCAGTGAACACAGTCTGAACGGTGTTGCAATTTTTGTTTTCGCCAACGCATGAGTTATATATATAGTCTGTTTCAAAAGTAGGGTTCATAAATTAGGGCGTGAATTCCCCATTTGTAAGCAATAAAATGCCCATACAACATTTTTCGGAAATATTTAGTTTTTTTTTTTTTGGTTTACTGCCTTTAAATCCATGAAATTCACCGCAACGATTTACTTACTACTGCTAGTTACCGATATAATATTTTATCAAAACAAAATGCGAGCTCGTTCCGAGGAAAAGAATTTTGAGTGTTGTATTTGGGACTTGACAGAGCGACGTTCACCCATTTCAGGGACTGGAAAATGAAATGCACTTCTAATACCTTCGGCAAGGTGGACTACATTTGAGCCTCCCTCTCAACGTCCGTACGCTCAAGGGAAGTTTATATCCCTTTATATTTCTGTAGTTCCAGATGTTGAGGTGGAGATTCTTGTTTCTGTGCTCACGACTTGTATCAGTGCACGAATGTTTGCCTTACACGTTCTCATCTGACAGTTGTAGACGGCTACGAGACCAGGAGCTGTACTTTATACGTTAACCAGTACAAGTCCTGTAACAGATTGCGTTCAGCCAGATGAAGGAACCTGCGGTCGTAACTAAAAAGCACTAGAAGTGAAAACTGTCTAAGTACAAGGTTATTGAATATACTTAGAAATTTGTTGCTGTTCGCAAGTGTTGAGATAAGAGAGGCACTCGTAATAAAAGGAAAAACCGCACTGGAGGCAGCTTATAAACAAATTTCTCTATAACTTGCGAAAACCAGTAGAATTTGCAAACATATTTCTTATATTTTGCCAGAGTACAATTATATTACAACATATTATGGGATAAGCATGTCTAGAATTAGATTCATAAAGGGTATAAATGATGAAGGGAAGTGTGAGACTGACATCAGGTAGTTCAGTAAGTGTAATATTTGGTTTTCTTACTACGTTAGAAATAATACGTTCTTAGATAATATTATGTTACAAATTTTGATAATTTCTTGCAAGCTCAAACAGTGACAGCCCTACTGATTTGATGTCGCTGTCTTACCAGCCTATTTATAAAGACGTTGCTAATAGCACAAGACCAACAGCCAAATTATAAATATTATAACATACCAACGGACAATCGATATGTGAATAAGAATGGTATAATACTGGTATAATGAACCAAAGTTTCTGTATCATAAAATCATAATGTTGGCAGTTCTTTTCAGAATATACAAAGTTACTGAATTGATATTTCAATTTTATTTGCGATATCTCATTACATGGTTAATTTAATTGATAAGTCTAATTCAGTTGCATGTATAAAATAAGTTGTACCTATGGATATCCTTCGTAAATGCAACGAAGGGTATATCAGGGACTCAAATTTGTTGATAAAATGGACCTGTAAATTGAGAATACAGTGTACCATTGAGTATTAACAGCCCTTGTAAATTTTATAGAAGTTCAGTCAAGTGACGTTTATTCACTTGAATTAAAAATATTTCGTCGATTTCCATCCTCTTTAGCCAAACAATCCATGGCGATAGCCGTATTAAGCATTTTTGACATTCTCAATATGTATTTATTGTTTATTGATCTGTCGGCGGTTATGGTGCGGAAGCGAGAACATTCAGAACATTTTCTTATCTAGCATTATTATCAGACAGTATAACATTATTATATTTCTGTACACTCAGTTCTGAAGGCAGTATCAGTTTACATTTACTTTAAACAAGGCATTCAGTGTTAGGTTTGTAAAGGAAAGATAAGTAGCGTGCTCGCAATCTCAACTGTACCACATAAAAAACAACTGAAATGTCGGGACTTGTGAGATGTGCTAACCTCACACGCTTCAGACTTAGGATAGCGCCTTCGAATATCACGTCTCATTCGTATTTTCGGTACAGTGATGTATGTAGCTATAATCTTCGCAAAAGCTAAGGCGGGCCGTACTGCAGACTCCAGCGAATCCTAAGCTTGCTACTCCTACCAGCGCTGTCGAATTTGGTATACGCATCTCACGCGCCTGAAGTGAGAAACTTACTTTAATCAATTACGCTCGGATAAATATTTGAAAATGGCAGAAGCCAATTTAATTATTAGAAAGAGTTTTACTTTCTGACCATGAACGTTCAAGAATCGTGTCTCTACGACATTTAGAAAGCGAGCAATGCACGTTTTTATCGTTTACATGTTATGGTTACCCAACATCCATCCATTCAACACAGACAAGCCAGGAAAAAAGAACAGAACACAACACTTCCTTCTCAGAACACTTATCTCAAGCTTAAATAAACAGTACACCTAGAAATGAGGCAGTTTGAAACAGACTGAGTCAACTCTAGGTACGTTTTCAGAGTATTTGTGTGATATTTTATTTAAGGCAAGGCTACACTGAAAATTTCAAATTCTATAATAATAAACCTATCATTAGGAAAATCAAAGCACATAATTAGAGTATCATTTTAAACGTGTATGCAAATTTTTATGTTGCTACACCAAATAATTCATTAATTATTAATTATTTTTGGTGAAAATACTGTAAAACTTAAAAATTTTCTACGCGTCAAAAAAATGTGAGCTTTTAAGTTGAATCTTTGTTTTTGGCTAGTACAGACTAATTTTAGAAGACTCAAATTCTTATTTTTTGGAATACTCTTGTAGCATTTGCTCTAAAATATTTTCCACGAGTTAGCTATCAAAATTTTGAAAATATTAACTTATTTTATTACTTAACACCATATAATTTTCAAAACATGAGCATTAACAAAAATGAGAAAAGTGGAGTTTGTTATTTGCATATTATGGACCTATCCTGGAAGTTTCACCAAGTTAAATGGAAAACTTTGATGCGTGAGACATTTTGTATAATGAAAAGTGTTAGAAAAAAAGTTTCTCAGAAAATTAATTTTAAGGTAATGATTGTTACTTTTAACGATTGTTAAAGGTGTTTTTACATTGTTACGTGATGGCCTAAAATGGTGCAAATGATAAAAATAGCATGCCATCTATTACTACAAACCCTAAGCTACCAAAAATGCCAAAAAAAGAAAATTCCATGACTTTCAGCATTTTCGGTGAATCTTCAGTGTAGCCTTGCCTAAGTGAACGGCTTCGACCCCGTTTGTCGAACTCGAACTGAAATATTATATTAAATTATTACTATGCACATATCTTTTCTCCGGTGTTTTTGATCCGAGTGCTGAACATGCCCCTCGAAGCTGAGTCAAGTGATTTTTCCATCAACAAACGTGAAGTCATTCATTCTCAGGGCAGAAAAATTACACTTAATGTGAACAAGGTTTTACGAAAACTCTCCAATCCAGAATATATCTCAACTGGAGATTTTCTCTAAAAAAACCTGCAATTAGCTGTGGAAGCTTGCGGTGTAGGTAGTGTACACACAGTATGACGAATTTGTAATGATGCAGCTTATGCTTATAAAACGTGAGCGTTCTTCTATTTCAATCTCCGGGAGAGATCCACAAAGTTGGAAAGCGAGCTACTGCATTTGAAGATTTTGAAAAAGACGTTTTACGTAGAACAGTTCTCACTTTCTATGATCAAGGAGAGTATTCAACTGCAAAAATGATAAAAATAGCAATGAGGGACAAATTAAGTTAGAAAGGCTCAGTGCGTTCTACGTATAGCATAATGAAAAATATTGGTTTTAAGTAGAGAAAAGGTAATGATGGTCGGAAGTTCCTGATGGAAAGGGGAGATATTGTTGCTGCCCGAATTAAGTTTTTGAGAAAAATACATAGCCTTAAAGTTTCAGTAGAAACTTAGACGAATCTTGGATGAACCAGAATTACCGCAAAACATATATTTAGCAAGACTCTAAAGGAAATGGTGGTATGAAAGTTCCTCAGGGAAAGAGAAGTAGGTTGATGGTGTGTCATACTGGGTCAGAAGTTACTGGTTTCATACCAAATTTTGAACTGATATTTCGTTCACGCCGCAAGAATTTACAGATTACCGTTCTGAAATGAACGCAGGCACATTCAAAGACTGGTTCATCACTATTCCTTAGAGGAGGGCTCCATAGTCATTATGGATAATGCAAGTTATCATTCCGTCATACAAAACAAAATTCCAAACAGATGTACTAGGAAAAATTATAAAATGGGATGGTTATATAAACACATTAGTCAATACAATCCTACACTTACTACTCCTGAGCTACTTGAGCTGGTTACGCCATTTAGAACACAAGAAAAACATATGAATTAGATAGGTTAGCTAACGAAAGTCATGAAGTTACCAGGTTACCCCCATACCACTGACCATTAAATCCGATAGAACTATTTTGGGCCAAAGTTAAGAGTGAAGTTGCCGATTGAAGTACTACTTTCAAATTAGCGGATGTAGAAGTAATTATGCACGAGGCAATAGACAACTCAAGACGACTGTGTCTCACGAGTTAGGCATGCAGAACAGCTCCAGGAAGAATACTTAAACAGAGAAATTGCTAGGGACGATACTATGCGGTCGATTATCATTAGCTTAAGGGATGAAAGTGATGACACGAATTAAGTGTCTTCGAAGACGAAGACGAAGAGGAAACCGTGCTTGCTGTTCCGCTGCTGTGACGCGTGTCGAGGTAACATTTTAATGTTTTAGGAATATATAATATAATGTTAAATTAGGGGGAAAATGGCAGAACCTTTGTTGTCGTGTTAAACGTGCTCTTACATACGAAACCTCCGACGATGGACCCACTACATTTGGCAACAGCTCACCGCTTGAGCATTAGCCAGCGTTCATATGCCTTATCTGTTGCGAGCGGTATAGCCCCCATAGTGTGTACTAAAGATATTTAATCCTTCATTCCCGTCCCGTCGCAAGAAATATTTGTTGCTATATGAGTGTTCTTCCTATACCAGTAGGTGTGAAGCAGACTCTTTCTATTGCTCTCTTTCTAAGCTAATGCCGATATAAGCGTAAAAGAACAGTTAAGTGAATCAGAACGTAATGCGCGAGACACAGAAAGCTGTAAATCTTCATATTGCTTATTCGATTTAGTCTTAATTTATGGCTTTACTACATATCACCTTAATATCTGGTCACTTATACACCTGATAATAAAGCTGTCTTAGATATTTTTAAATCAGAATAGTTTCCAATGATGCAACTTTTGCTTATACTCATAGGTGATTTTTTTTAATTTTGAAACAGCATAAGAGTCCAAAGAAATGATATTTCTGTAAAATTATCATGACAGCTTTAGGAGGATAGCTGCATAAGATTTCCTTGGTGGCAGAATGGAAGTAAAACGACTTTAAGCGAATCAGCTAGACAGAGTATGCCATACCTTTATTCAAAAAGCATGGCTTGTTTCCAGGTATACAGAGGTATTACAACTTTTGATTGGCTTAAGAAAAACAGACGTGCAAATAGTAAGCCACATACCAACAGAATTCATGTCAACCAAACAGAGTTATGTTTATAAGAAAATAAGGTAGCGCATACCTGTAAGTTCCTCAGGATGACATTAAATTGAAGTGTTAGTGCGGTAATTGAACAGAGAGTTCATTTTAAACCAGACATAGGTTTTGTAGAGTAGGCCCCGTTTGTGGGCTTTACTCTACTCAGTTCATGGAGGATAATTATGGAAGGCCTTTATTAGGAGTCTTACTCACTTGTAAACACGGGAAAATAGGCCTATCTATAACCTCATTAGCACAATTACGCTTTTTAAAAGGAAATATCTTACTTTGCAATCGTGATTTGCTATTTATTCAGAAATTTTCACTTTAATTCTTATTTAAATATGTCGGAATGGATTTCCGTGTTGTTTACGATCCTAATTCTTCTGAAATAGTGTAATGGACCATATGAAAAAATTACTAGAGTTTCTCTAGTTACTAGAAATAAATGTAACAATGAACGTTATTGAAAAGTATCAATGTTAGTTCTAAGTATATTTAACATCGAATTTCCGAAAAATTATAATGCTTTTCTCTTACATTCACTTTAATAACCACTATAAAAAGGCATCGGGATATAAAACCAAGTATCTTAAAACCATAATTATTCTTAAAGTAATTTGGTGAAGAAAGTATTACAATTCGGACAAGTGTGACGTATTGCAGAGCGTAATTCTAATAATCAACGTCATTGAAACTTTTTGGCATCCATAACCACGACCGTTCAGTTTTTTACACCCCTTGAGCTATAACAAGGGGATGTTTGGATAAAGCTGTAAGAGCTCACTACGGTTTCTGTGAAACCTATTAAACAGCTTTTATACTAGAAGCATAAGATTTGATTCGCCTGTCTGTAATGGATTATAAGATTGTCCACTTCATAAAAACAGAATCTTAAAAACCGTGTTGTAACAACCGGGCGGCGCGGTTAAACCGTTGGCCCCCGACCACAGTAGTGGCGTAGAGTTATGTTAGTACGGAATTTCGTC